>CM052087.1:14010617-14045147 GCA_028453745.1 Agapostemon virescens
ACGTATTTAAGGACAGTGTTACGTTATTTTCACTATGGAAAGATGACAGACGCGTCGAGTGCAACGCCATTGCTCGTAAAAGAAACATAAAATCCAAACAGCCCGTTTAACAACTTGATTGCACATTTAATACATTTATTACATTTAGCGAACGCGTGTAATTTCGAACGGTTGAAGGATCAAAGGGATTTAAGAATGTCAACACTACTGTTACGATTTTATAAAACTATTAAAAAGAGAAACAAGATCCACAGTCTGTTAACACTTTACCAACACTGTTAACTTTACCTATTATTAGTACTTTCGATAGTTGCATCGTCATAAAATGAAGCCTATCAAATTGCTTTTTCATTGTAATTTTTAACCAAATTATTGGATAACATTACCGAGGACGTCGTGTCCATTTACAATAAAAATTGCTGTCAACTTTGAGGGATCCATTGAAAAGTTTCCATTGTAAAGTGTTAACGACAACGATAATTTGTATAATATCCCAAATCATGTACATCCTAATAAAATTTTCTTTGCTTCGTACGTTGGAATAAAAATCGCCTTTCGAGCTTCTCGATAGAAAAGATGGCGTCGATCGCGCATAATCGTCGCGACAACAATTTTCAATTTTACAATTTTCCATTTTGTTCGCGTCGTCGGCAGAAAATGTGAAGTTGCCGAAATACCGGCGGTCTGCCAACGTAGCGAATAGTCGTTGGACTTCGTACAAACAGCGGATTCGTGGTTGCGGGAACGCACAACAGATTTCGAAGACAAATCGAAAGTAGATACCCAAGGCACCGGAGCATCGACGCAGGGGGTTAAATAAATGATCAGCGTTGCGGATCCCCGCGAGTCGCTCGGAATCCTTTTTCGCGAGCAAAAACGAGAGTTTGTCGACGAAAGCTAAACGAAAGGTTTCGTGTGTGCGCAGGCGTTGGGAGTTTGGAGCACAAGTTACATACCGAAAGGGACCCGGTTCGGTCCGCTGGTGGGCCAAGTGTACACCAAGGACTCGGTGCCGGCTGACGCGAACCGGAAATACTTCTGGAGGGTAAGAACCAACCATACCGAACACGAAAATTCTCGGTGATCGTCGAGAACGAGAGCGTATCGCTATCGACGACGGAGCTGGGTCAGATACAGAGGAGAAAACGCGTTAACCCTTTGACGTACAAATAAAATGGAATTTGACACGTTCGATGAATACTATTTAACTGGCTCGACTGAACAGCATGGAAACAGAACATTTTACTTTGAAATTTACATTGCTATATAATATTTAATCAGGTTGATACGTAATGTTAATGGACAGTAATTAAGTAACATTATAAAATAATAAATTGATAATTCTGTAAAGTATGATGCATTTCAATGCATTTTGGAATATGAAAAGAGACTAGACTTTTTGTTATACTGCCAAGTTGTTTCGTATCTTAGATTATTTTTTACACACACGTAGCATCCCCTTGCAGGATGTTCCTTTTTGTTAGTGGAAGGTATATGTTATTATTTTAAAGAGGGGCGAGCATCTTGATCATTTTAAATGAAACAGAATCGAGCACAATTTTTGTCGAGACTTCAAAGTCTGCAATGGCACATGAAATGGATGATGCCTAACGGAAGTAGTCGTATGTCAAGGGGTTAAATGCTGCTAACGAAGTTCATGTCCCGGAAAGTTTAAGGAAATTCGAACTAGGAGATTCCCGAGGCGATTTCAAGCAACATTTTCCTTCGTCGAATCGTTTTTGAGTTATCAGCGACGAAGTTATCGACGTCGCGTTGCTCCGAGGCCGCCATTTTTCTTTAGGATGGCCAAAGCTCGGGCCGGCCCCTGCCGCGCTCCGATTGGTCCGTGTTTTTCGCTTATAACTCGAAAACGAATCGTCGAATCGCAGTCTGGCAATGGGAAACGGTGCACGGAATCGCCTCGGGAGTATCGCGTTTCAAATTTCATCGAATCGCGCGGGACACCCCGTAGAATTTCAATGTTTATTATATCTGGGCAATTGACATTCACCGCAGACCCCTCATTTGGCCCATTTTTCATCGAATCCCGCAGCACATTCCGAACACGACCTGCAACCATCGAGCGTTGCTCGAATCGTGTTCTGGAATATAAGAACTGAACGGTGACGCAGTCTTTTCATAGAACCAACGACTTGCAAATGCCGATTTTAGCAAACGCGCGGCTCGATATATTGCCCCGAAAATTTGTGCCGATTTTTTTTTGGTAATACATTTATTAAAAATAAAAATAAATCGGCCCGAACTTTCCGGACAAATCAGTACAATTTCAAATAGTATTTTACCCAGCTCCGATCGGTGGTCGGGGCTCGGTCTCTCGTGGGATCGTAATCGGAAAAGGGCGCAGAGGGAACGGAAAGGGAAACGCGGAGGATAGATGGATAGATAGATAAATAGAGAAAGAGAGAGAGAGAGAAGCCGGCAAAGACCAGAAACTGGTTTCAACCGATCTAAGCGAGCCTTAAAGCGAAACCCGCGAAGCCATTGATGCCTCGTAACGAATTGATGAGTTACGATAGAAAACTCGGATTCCCTCTCGATCCTCCCTGCTAAATCGTCGACGATTCTCAGCCGGTCGCTCCGCGATAACCACTGGGAGAATCGGCTTCGATCGCGGCGCGTTTTCGCGGACGCCCGTAAAACCGTCGAACGAAAGTCTGACCGTCTCTCTGTGTTGATCGACAGGTGTACAAGAACAACGAGCTGTTCTATTACATCGACGGTTACGACGTCCAGAAATCAAATTGGATGCGTTACGTAAACCCGGCTTATTCGTCCGAATCGCAGAACCTAATAGCATGCCAGTATAAGGTGAGTCGGATACCCGTTATCCCCCCGGCGCGTCTCGTCAACGACGGATACCGAACGCCTTCTTCTTTCTCGTTGCAGATGAACATTTATTTTTACACGATCAAGCCGATACTACCGAACCAAGAGCTGTTGGTCTGGTACTGCAGAGAGTTCGCGGAGAGGCTGAATTACCCGTTATCGGGCGAGCTGATGCTTCAAAGAATACGTGAGTACGCTCGAGGAATTCTTACCGATACGCGAAAGGACCGCCGCGGGGAGACCGAACGATAAGCGGATGCAAGATCGTCGGGGTTACGAGTTGCCGTTGCTCTCGCGAAACGCGAAAAAATTTCAAATCGGAGATTCCCGATGCGATTCCGAGTAGCGTTTTCGCGTCTTCCTTTTCGAGGATTCGCCGGATAGCTTTAGGACACCTCGTAAGTTAGAGGATCTCTAGCTCTGTTTCTTTTGCAGGACAACAAGTACAACAATCGGCGCTGCCGAACGAGCTGCCGCCGAGCGTGGACTCGGTTTCGCCTCTGAAGGACCCGTCGATCTACGAGCGACGCTCGCAGATGACGCCGACCGATGGATCTGTCAGGTCCGACGAGGGTTACCACTCGAACGGCTACCACGACGAGGTGCTCACCCCGCCGGAGGAGAGCAGCGAGTCCGACTCGGAGAACAACTACGTGCTGGACTTCAGCAAGAACTCGAAGACGTCGGTGTGCAGCAACGAGGTGCTGGACAAGCAGGACAACCCGGCCGCGAAGAACGAGTACAGGAAGGTGAAGATCAAGATCACCAAGACCTACGGGAACTTCCAGGCGACGAAAACCGGGCTGGACGGGGCCGGAAAGGAGAAGGAACAGCAGGAGCTGTCGAGCAGAGCGGTGACGCCCGAACTGCAGAAGTCGGTGACGCCGCCGATGCTGCTGCAGAAGAACCCGGTGGTGCTTTCGACGGTGAACGAGGACGAGATCCACGAGAAGAACGCGAAACCGTTCTACGAGCCCGAGGTGGTGGTCAAGGGCAGCATGCCCGGCCCCGGCAGACCGGCCTACCTGGCCAGCCCCAGCAGTTCCATCCTCGAGAACATCCTGCTGCGCAGCAACACCGACAACAACAACAACAACAGCCACAGCCACGGGCACCACCACAACGGCGCAGCCTTGCAGCATCACCAACAACAGCAGCAGCAGCAGCAACAACAGCAACAGCAGCAGCAGCAACAACAGCAGCAACAACAGCAGCAGCAGCAGCATCATCAGATCCACCATCAGACCCACGTGGACTCGGTGACTCCGCCGCCGTCCAGCCCAACGGAGATGGCCTACTCGTACAAGAAGTCTCATCGCTACGGGAACATTCTGCCGTGTAGCCCGGACTCGAGCTCGAATCTGCCGATGCAAGCGGACACGTGCGTGAACTCGACTACCAGCGGGAACAGCGCGCTGCCGATGCAGAGTCCGACCAGTAACCTGCACTCGAGCACGGGCCCGGGCAACGCGGGCCTGCAGTCCCATCCGGGTAACATCCATTCGTCCAGCAACCCGAACAATCACCATTCCAGCGGTAGCGTGTTGTCCTCGAGCACGATACTGACGTCCAGCACTGGCATCCATTCGTCCCCTGCGACCAGCAGCGGCGGTGGTGGAAGCAGCGGCGGTGGTGGCGGTGGCGGAGGTGGAAACGGAGCCAACTGTCCGACCAAGAGGAAGAGCAAATCTCCGTCGCCGTCGGGGACGGGCCAGGGCTCCGCGACGACCTCGACGATCCTCTACTCGAGCTCCGGCGGCTGTCAGATCGAATCGAGCCCGGTGTATCCGAGCTCGGCCGCAGCCGCAGCCGCCGCGAACCAGAGCGTCTCCATCTCGCCGATCCAATCGCCGTCCTCGTACCCGTACAGCATCTACCATCAGAACAGCTCGCTGCACCACAACGTCGCCCCGTTGTCGATCAACTGCACCGCCTACTCGCCCACACCGAGCGGGAACGTCGTCTACGAGAGGCCCGACGGCAGAAGGCTCGAGGCGGTTACCAGCAGCCATCAGCTGCCGACCTCCTCCACCATGCAGATCGACACGAACCAGGCGTTGATCGCCGGCACGCACAACCTGCACCTCGGACACCATCCCGGTCTCACCATACACGCGAATTCCTCCTCCTCGCTGAACCGGTACTCCCCGGCGAGCTCGTTGTCGCCCGACGACCACGGCTGCTCCCAGAGCGGCTCCCTCAGCCCCAACTCCCAAGGCTCCAGGGGATACAGATCCCTGCCCTATCCGCTCAAGAAGAAGGACGGCAAGATGCACTACGAGTGCAACGTTTGCTGCAAGACCTTCGGCCAGCTGTCCAACCTCAAGGTCCACCTGAGGACGCACTCCGGCGAGAGACCGTTCAAGTGCAACGTCTGCACCAAGAGCTTCACGCAGCTGGCGCATCTTCAGAAGCACCATCTCGTGCACACCGGTGAGTCTTTCGGAGGAGCTTTTCGGACGATCTTTGCGCGATCGTTGCATAAACGATTTGCGATTTGCGTTGTCAGTTTTCGTGGCAACGATGAGGTAGATTTACCAGCGAGTTCCTCGAGAGCGAACTTAGTCAAACGCGAACTCGTGCCTTCGTTGGACGCGCGTGTTTTCGTGCTACACATTTGATCGAGAATCAGGCTTTGGAAGAAGAATATTTGCACGTTCTCGCTTGAGAGACGTCTTCGGTCTTTCGACGATTCATTTTTGCCACGAATGCGGCGACTTCGTGGTCGCTCGTCGCTGGTCCTCGGTTATCTTCGTTTTACTTCTATTCTCGGTGGCACCGGCCCTTATTAGCGCAATTATTGCGCGATAACAATGGGCCAAATGCAGCTGATAGCAGGAGATAGACAAGAATAGTCGAGGGACAACGATAAAGGCTTCCATTTTGCGCGCAGATTCGTAGTAAACGTTTAATAAACAATGAAACAGTGTTTAACGAAGAATCTTTTGCTCGCAGGTGAGAAACCGCACCAATGCGAGATCTGCAAGAAGAGGTTCAGCTCGACCTCGAACCTGAAGACGCACCTGAGACTGCACTCGGGTCAAAAGCCGTACGCCTGCGACCTCTGCCCCGCGAAGTTCACTCAATTCGTTCACCTGAAGCTGCACAAGAGGTTACACACGAACGAGAGGCCCTACACCTGCCAGGGCTGCGACAAGAAGTACATAAGCGCGAGCGGCCTTAGGACCCACTGGAAGACGACCAGCTGCAGGCCCAACAACATCGAGGACGAGCTCGCTCTGGCCGCGGCCGTTGGCTCGCCGACCTACTACGAGTACGGACCTGACATGAATGTCGGTGAGTGGATGGGACATAACGAAACCCGCTTGCAACTACCCCCGAGTAATTCTAAAATTGGCGATTTTGGTTCGAGAACGATATTTAACCCCTTACCCTACGAAAAAGAGTCAGATTCGTGATCGAGATTTCGAACTGAATCTTCTAAAGATGTATTTAGTTAATTTTCTTTAACATTTTGATGATTCGGATGAATCCGTCCATATATGGGTGAAGGGATTGTTAGTCCATGTTTAAATATAAATTTGTACGTTAATATATTCGTTGCATTCAATTCAGTTGATGTCTGAAGAATACAAGAAGGTTGACGGATAACTATACGTCAGACATTTAACCCTTTGCACTCCAAGCAATTTTAATTCCTAACTCGAGACATTTCTTTGACTTCGAATAACTCCATTGTTCGTGGTTCGTTTCCTTTCGTGAATATCAAATTTGTTCATCTTAATCGTACGTGCAACACTTCAATTTTTACTAGTTTCTTAAATACAAACGTTGTAATGTAAAAATTGCTTTGAATAATATTCTGCCAATTTTTAATGTCCCCTCAGAGGAGCCACTGGAGTGCTAAGGGTTAAAGTTTTCAATCGCTGCTTCGTTAAATATATTAATTTGGTTTTATGGAATTTTTGAGGTCGTCAGTTGTGCAAGTTAAATGGAAACAACATTTTATTTAATCGTTGATCGTATACGGTCATTGGAGGATAGCTAGGGAAGCAGTAACTACAAATTTATCTTTTCTTTTTGTCGTTCCGCGGAGGACTAAGAAAGTCTAGTCACTGTTATTGAAAAATAAGTCGTAGGCCAAGGGGTTAACCCTTTGCACTCGATTGGCGCCTCTAAGGCGACACTAAAACCTGCTACACTATTATTTAAACAACTCTTACATCGCTATGTTTGCAGTTGAGAGATCGATAAAAATATTAAAGTCCTAAAAGTACGAGTCACACAGTAATTAATTTCGTATGAACGAAAGGAAATGAACTGTTTACAGTGGAGCTATCATAGATAAAAATATTTTTTCGATTTTGGAGTAGAATTGCTTCGAGTGCAGAGGGTTAATACCCTGGAGCCTCTACC
This sequence comes from Agapostemon virescens, assembly GCA_028453745.1. NCBI lineage: Eukaryota > Metazoa > Arthropoda > Insecta > Hymenoptera > Halictidae > Agapostemon > Agapostemon virescens. The sequence continues at coordinate 14,017,842 of CM052087.1, forward strand.
AAAAATTTTAAGGTCCTTTTTGCGGCGACTTTTCTATTCCTTTACTATTACAATTTATTCCTTACGGTATAAAAAGGGCCCAACGAAGCCCACAAAAAGTTTCACCCCTAAATTATAGCAAAACTTGCTCATTTCGTTTCAAGAAAGATATTTAACGATTGAAGCGCCTTTAGCAAAGAGTTTGGGATCTTTTCTTAGTCGAATTCGTAGCTTCTAAAAGGAAGCCAGCGATTCAACCCCCTTGCGACGTATATCGGACGTCGAATTCGTCGATTGGACAAACGATCGCCGAATCGAAAGGGACCGGAGATCTTTAATCGATTTCTTGCGATCGGTTCGAATACAAAAGGTATTCGCCTTCTGCGACGACGGTAGATGATTTTGAAATGGTTCCGAGGGCTCGATCGGAGCCAAGGTTCCCATGGTTCGTCGGTGGAAGTTTGATGGTTCGACGGTTTGATAGGGGAACGCTGTTTCGTTTTCGGTTGCAGGAAACATGCCGAAGGAATGCGAACTGGAGCACATCGAGAACTACGAGAGGCACGGATCGACGCACGGGCCGCACTCCACGTCCCTCCACAACCTGGAGAACTCCGTGGGCAGGCCGAGCGTCATAGAGACCTCCCAGCCTCACATAATCGAGTGCACCTAAGAACGGGGGTATGAGCCCTTTCGCTCCAGCGCAGAACCTAGCCGTGGAATAGTAAACGAGTTGCTCACGACAGACGAAACGTACTCGTACCCCTGCTTCCCTTTCGAGAGCTATTCCCGGATACTGTAACAATTTTCCTGAAATTTCATTCGTCGTAAGCAGCAGCCTGTGTGAATGATCACGAAACTCTGTGCGTGTATAAAGAACCGGTGGGGGTTGGGAATTTTTGTTTGGGGGGAAGGGAGAGGGGGCTGTACGAGAATAAGAAAGAAAACCGTGGCAGAGATGCCTCGAGAGATATAATAAAATTAAAAAATCGAGAGAAAGGGAGAGAGAGAGAACGCGAGAGAGAGAAAAAGAGAGAGAGAGAGAGAGAGAGAGAGAGAGAGAGAGAGAAAACGAGCGGTGTTCACGCGTAACGAGAAGCGACCCGAGATCGTTGAATATACATTGTTGCTTGAATCGAAGCTTTTAGTAGACACACTGCATTCCCGAAAGCTGATTATACTTTGTCGGTGGGACACGGCGTTGTCTTATTCGGGCAGAACGAGTCGACGGGATTCCCATCTGCATACACGAGCGTAACAAAGTTCCTTCCTTGTAAATACTCGTTTCTATATTTTTTCTATGGTAGCGCCCGACCAACGAACACACGAATCCGAATCCGATTCAGGACGAACGCGGTATAGGGGGTCGACACGGAAAAGAACGAACGTAGAGGATCGTTGATCGCGAATTCGAATATTCTCGAGTCGTTGCACGCTGCCGATCGCGGGGCAGAATCGAGAGAAAGAGAGAGAGAGAGAGAGAGAGAGAGAGAACGAGAGAGAGAAAGTAAGAGAGAGAACAAGCGAGAAGGGAAATTAGAATGCACCAAAGTCGTTCGAGCTTCTCGATTATCCTTCCACGGTCCGTGCTTCAGCGACGCATAGAAAAGGGTACCGTATCCGCAAGGATGATCCGTGCCGTTCCCTTTTTCTACTCGTATACAAATACAAATCGCTACGCTTCCACGAATACTTCCGTCGTCCAACCGAGACTCGACTTTGGAATCGCTCGAACCGCAGGGAAAGGAATCGAGCATCCTCGAGACTACAAATTTTTCTCCCTCGACGCCGATGCGTGCTCTTCGAAAACACCCTCGTTTTCTCGGACAACGCGATTAGCCCGAATCCTCGATCGGAGAGCGATTCCAAAGTTTCGAACGCCGGCATTCGAGTCGGCAACCCTTTCTACATCGAACACCCGACGCTCGCGGTCCCGCAACGCCATCTCCGCGGCTGTCGACGGTTCGCTTTCGGGACAGTCCGATTCCTAAAAATTTTCTTTCGTCCTTTCTATCGCGCCGTCGAAGCTGTCCCGAAAGCGTCGACGAACGAGAGCAGCGTCGTCCTCCGGGAGTCGCGTCGTTGTCCCAAGCAAACGCGTTTTTCCGATCAACTCTTTCGTTTCGTTTTCGAAACATTCTCGATCCACCCGTGCGCCGTCTCTTTCTCTCTAGAGAGAAAGCCTCTGAATTCAGCTCCGAACAATACAAATCTTTTCGTACGTATCAAAAGCAAATTCATCGCGAGAGCGAACGCTCCGAAGCTCGCGCGATGGTGTGTCCGTGACAATATAATCTAAGAAGGAACGCAAAGCTTGGAAACGACACGACCCGTGGACCCGACGCGAAGCTCTTAGATTGCAAGGCATCGCGATGCGAGACCGCCGGCGATCGTGCACCGTCGGTGGCCGAGAAAATGGCAGTCGACCGTGATTGGCTCAAGTTCGGCAGAACGACCTTCGAGGACACGGGCGAAATAAAACAGGCTCGCTCCCCTATTGGGGAAGGCCGATGGAAAGGCGTGGCGAGCAGAAACGATCTTCCTCTCGCCCCCTGTAACGTCTCGACTGCGAATTTCTCGGCGGCCAATGGCACCGGGCGGTCCGAGCCGCGTTATCGCGACGCGAGATATCGTCGTCACGATAACGCGGCTCGGATCGCGTCGGTTCGACAACGCGACGTACAATTGTTTGTCCCGACGCGACGCGACGGCGTGACGGTACCATTTTCTAAGCGTCCCACATATGCCAGAGAAACGGCGACGGATTTGGTCGGCGTCCGTTCGCCGGAGATACTCAAGAACCACAACGAGCGAGAGAGACGCGACGATCGAACGAACAGCAACCAGTGACGACACGACTGCAAACTATACGAGACCTGTACCTGTATATACTAACATTACTATTAATTATTCGATCTAATTTAAAAGGTAAATTATAAGGAGCTCTAATTTATGAATACCTTTATATAATTATGTATATGTATACATCGTCGTCGGTTGGCGGGAAACGGTAGGCTGCGCTTAGCGACACCCTCGGACACGCAGCGGGACGAAACAACCCCTTTTTTCTCTCGGACACGTTCGATCATTTATCGCTCGCGCAAAACGTTCCGGTACGCAACACACGTGACAAGGAAAACAAAAGGCTTTCGATGATCGAGCATCTTGTACACCTGTATTTATACGCGCTCCTATACAGGCTGTTCCGCGAGGTTCCAGAAAATTTAACACCAGAGATTCCCGGGGCGAATTTGAGCAACGTTCGTCTTCGCCGGTTCGCGATTCGACGATCCGTTTTCGAGCAGTCAACGAAAGACGGCTTGCGCCGTTACATTTTGGCCATTTTCGTCAGCTTGGAAAAATATCGAGGGAACTAAATCGATCGCCGTTTAAAGTACAACGTGCCTAACAGTGGTATGCGAAAAATCAGAGAGCCAAGCGTTCGTATCGAAGAGAATTATTTTCTTCGATTGGGGAAAAGGTGGGCGAATCGAATCGATTGGTATTGAAAGTACAACGAGCCTAGCAGTAGTATGCTAAAAGTCGGAGAGCTAGTTTCTCATAACCGCCAGTTTCTAATAATAGTCACTGAAAAACGCAGGGTCGAGTCGCGAAATGGCAAAGGAAAATGCTCGAATTCGTCTGAGGAATCTCGTAAGATTTGATCGAACTTTGCGGGACGCCCTGTATAAATTAAATATATACACACACGCATGCATATATATACATACATATATATTTTTTAGGTGTCGTTTTATCGTGGAATTCATCGTAAACGGAAAGCACCGTTTCTCGGTCCACGCGAACCGATCTTTTCAATCGTTCGACCGATCCAGTGCCAAGGATCTTTCTTAAAAACCGCGTCGAACGACGGCGAGCCGCGCGATCGCGCTGTTTTCCCAGCAGTTTTCGCGACTTTTCGCGCTATAAAATCGAAACAGCGCGATCTCACACCGATCGTTTCGAACCGAGCCGGTTCCCCGTCATTTCCGTTTCTTCCGCGTGGTCGGAAACGCAGAAACGATCGGCCGGGAGTCGAGGATTTCGATCGGTTCGCGGCGTCGAACGTTCGTCGCGTTATCTGTCCTGTTCTGTTATATTTTATTATCTCGATAGCGCGCACAAAGAAATCCCTCGGCCGCGGTCAACGATCGACGATCTCGCGCGTCGTCGGACGGATTTCCCGTTCGCCTTCCGAACGGAATTCCGTCGTCGGGGGCGAAGAAGAAGAAGAAGAAGAAGAAGAAGAAGAAGAAGAAGACTCGGCGTCCGATCTCCCTAATCGGGAACAAATCGAAAGCGCACACTAACACGGGTAGCACGTTCTCGCGAGGCGAGGCCGTGACGATTACCAACGACAACCTAGGGGCGGGAGCAGGAAAAAATTCTAGTCAAAAAGAAATGAACGCACCGTTGCGTCCCGCGGCTATTTCGTAACGTAATTTAAACGAGATCGGGTTCCGAGCCTTCCCTCGAAGCGTCGCGTTCGAAACGATCGGATCGGCGACGATCGGTTTCGCGGCGGGGAACGGTGCGATCCGCGCGATAAAACCGACACGAGGAGGATCATCGATCGCGCGGGAAATCGTCCCCGTTGTTTCTCCCCTTGCACTTTTCTCATCTTCCATTGGTTTCGCGGGAATAGTTGGTCGCATTTCGGTACTTTTCTTCCACTCTGATTTGTCGCGCGCCGAGTTACAGCGCAGCCTACCATTAAATGCGAAACGATTACGGTCGTGGTCGGTCGGTGATTCACGCGCGCCTTACAAGCGGGATTTTTATCGGAACGAAACACTGACCGATCGTGTGACAGCACATCACGATGTATCGCAGACTGATATACGCACGGTTATCGATTGTCTACGAGTGCGAGAGAAACAGAGAGAGATTGAGAGAGAGAAAGAAAGAGAGAGGAAAGCGTGTGTGTCGAGCGTTTGCGCGTGCGTGTACGTGTGTATATGTGTGTGTGTGGTGTGTGTGTGTTCGTGTTCGAGCGAGAAACAGAGTGTGTGCGCGAAGAAGAAACAGAAAAGGAAAAAGAGGAGAAGTATGTTTTAGCGAAACTTCGTGCATCGCGTTTCGAATTCCAAGAGCGAACGGTCCCGATGAACAGGAAACAGAGAGAAATCTCGAATATATAAACACCCAGGGATGGGATCCGGATTTCGATCGCCGTTCGCGAACGAAAGAGGTTCGACGAGTATGCTTGCTACTCGATCATTTTCTACAGGCTGGCTTCGAATTCCAGAGTACCCGTAGGTCCGGAAACGTACTTACAAGTGCGGCGAGCCGATTCCAATCTTTTGCGACAAACAGAGACTCGATGAGACAAAGAGCAGCGAGCAAGGATGTTCGACTCTTCCAAAAAATCGGTTCTTTGGAATCAGTCTCGAAAAAATCGACCTATCTTATGTTTTTTTTTTTTAGGTAGTGGCAAGAACGGATCGTCCAGGAGGATTCTTTCGCATGCCACCGATTCAATGATCTTCAAAATAATCGAATCGGCGGTACAGGAAAGAATCCCATTGAACGGTCTATTCTCACCACTACCGAAAGGAAGAAAGGTCGACGCTTTGCTGGATCCGTTCGGCAAAGAATCGATTCTCCCAAAGATTCTCTTCCACTTCGCCCGTGCTCGAGTCCCGATCGAAGTCGTTGTTTTCGCTTTTCGACAAGATTCGAACCTGCTCGCTGTACGCTCGATCCCATCTCTAATGGACGCACGCGCAACGTCCGCGTTCTAGGAGAGACATCGGCAAACTTCTTCCGTTTATTAAAGCTGTTTTCCGTTTCTCGACGATCGAAGCATCGAGAGGGTCTCCGTTCGTCGGCCGATCTCGAATCGATACCGTGCACACGCATCCATCGTCTATCCGTTTAGCTTGGAACGCGACAACTCCAATGGTTCCTGCAAATGTTCATGGTGCTCGTCGTAAAGATTTCTAACAGACAGGGGAACTGAAATATCGCGTTTAGTTGGTCTCTTCCGTTTCGCTGCGCCCCTCTTTACCGCTTTCGCGCGCCCCTTATCGGGAAACGATACTTCGCCGGCGTCGTACGTTTAAGGAAGCTTTAAACAGAGAACAGGAGAGACAGAGAGAGAGAGAGAGAGAGAGAGATTTTTTTTCTTAACACACCGCGGCAGCAGGTAGAGCGAAAAGACCCGACGAGAAAAGGCAAGAAGAGATAGGAAATCGAAGACGATACGATTCGCGAGGCCTTCGCGCCGATCTTTCCGCGGACACGTTCAACAGACTTTTCGAGGATTTTACCTAACCGCATTCGTCGCTTGAAAACGAGAAAGACAGGTGGAGGAGAGAGGAAAGAGAGAAAGAGAGAGAGAGAGAGTTAAGACCAAGAAGATTTTCACAAAGTCCTGGTGCATCCGCTGAACTCGAACCGACGCGAAAAGACGCGAGATTTGTTTGCAACGGGTCGAACGAATTTTCGGCGGATGTGCGAGGATCTTCGTAACCGGTTCTACGCGAAAAGGTTCGACGAAGACTGGTGGTGGCTTTAGGGCCGCCGCACGCGCTCGATCTTGTCGTTGGTTGCGCAGCCGTGAGCCGCGACGTCGAAACCGAGAGCGTGCACGTGGCGAAATTGTCCGATCGAAACGCCTCGCGAATGTTGATTTTCCGTCTCGTCCGGTCGTCGCGGACTCGCGGAACGAGGTAAAACGAACGACAGGACGGGAAGCGCGTGTTCGCCGGCCTTCGGAGAAGCAACAACTTCGACGAGCGCGGTCGTGTCGCTTCCGGTAGCGAGTACGCGAACCTGCGACGAGTGCTCTGCGCCGCGAAAACGACACTGGAAACGCGGACCTGCGGGACGACCGGAAATTCAACGGTTCGTTCGATGCGCAACCGCCCAGCAATTCGCATCGCATTCGTTTTTTCTAGCGGTCGAGAATGACGGACTTGGCACAGAAAAAGAGAGCGAGCGAGAGAGAGAGAGAGAGAGAGAGAGAGAGAGAATTTTCCGACGGTCGAGAGCTTGAATGCTTTTCCCGCAAACCGAAACCGAAAACCGAAACCGAATCACACAGGCGTCGCCGAGACGAACGTCGTCAGTCGCCGCGAAAGCGTTGAACGGCCGGATCGATCGACGCCGAATATATTTTTTTATAACGCTATTTGCAATCTGGAATCGCGGGCGATAGTTTCCAGTGACGTTTCGTCGATCGACATTCCGTACGTTGCCTCGATTCCCTACCTTGCCCGCATCAAACGCACTTTATTAGAGATAACGAGACGAAGAGATCGCGTAAGAAAGACGGCGAAACAGAGATAGAGCGCGAGAGACAGAGAGAGAAAGAGAGAGAGAGAGAGAGAAAGAACGAAAGAGAGAAAGAGTACGCGTGTATGGGAGAGAAAGGAAGCGAGCGAATGCGCGAGTATGACTGGCGAAAAGTGAGAGAGAGGGAGAGAGAGGAAGAGAGAGAGAACGAGAAAATGAGTTACACTTAGCAAGTAAGAATTAAACTGCGAAGGAAAGAACAGATAAACAGAACGAAGGTTAACGGTGTGGAGAAAAAGAGAAGAGAGGTGAAACCGAGGAGAGAGAGAGAGAGAGAGAGAGGGACAGAAGATCGTGTAAATACCGCTGAAAGTAGAATGATCGAAGGAAGCAAGCGACTAACCGCCTCGACAACAAACAACAAGCAATATTTAGTTCTTACCATCTCGTAATAATTAAACGATAACTCCAAACTCTGTACTGTACACGCGTGTACAACGCTCGTAAACGTATTTAAACGACTATAAATTAAATGTTAATTATCCTTACACTTCGTATATAGTAAAATTGTTACGCATTTATTATCATTACAATTATTGAATAGGTAATGCTCAATTAGCATTTGTTTCTTAAAATAAAGAATAAATATATGGCTGTTGGATATTTATATTGCACATATCACTACCTATCATATCGACAACGACGACGCGCGCGGGCACTCCCGTAGAACGCGTCTACACGCTTCTCGTTTCGATTTTTCAAAAGCCAGCTGATTTCTACCGAAACCCGTTTACGTTCGGCGAGCACTCGCGAAACGGTGGGACGGGAGATCCACAGATACGACACGTTTCCGATCAAACGTCTGTCCGTTCAGGGGTCACCAGACTATTCGATTGCAAAAATCAATGGCGCCTTTCCAGCTCGATCGCTTCGCTAATATTCTCCCGTTCATTCCTGGGAATATCAAGAGTTCCGGCTCACAGGAGGTCGAGGACGAACCTCTGTATTTTTATAGGCCGCCTCGACACCCCTTTGCGCTCCGAACAATTTTAATTCCACGATCGAGACTTTTTCTCAATTAAAATCGTTCCATCTGCGCGCACAAAATTTATTATTATCGATTTTCATCGATTTCTAAAACCCTTTGCGTTAAAAATGCGAAAACAGCGATGCAAAAGTTGTTTCGAATAATAGCATGGCAATTTTTCTTTTTTTTTCAGGAGCCATTGGAGAGGGTTAACGGTTTTCCATCATCGGATTCGCGAAGAAACCGAGTCTCGAAAATCGGCGATAGAAAATCGTTTTCCCATAAGTTTCTCGATAGTCCTGTGCACCCCGAGACGCGACACAACGTTGTCCTCGCGCCTATCCGCGTTATCGCGATGAAAAGATGAGCATAACGTGGATAGAAGAAACGGAATCCCACTGGCAGGATGTGAGTCCAAGGATATGTTTGAAACTTAGAAGGCGAGGCATGTCGTTTTCAACCTTTTATTGTAAATTGATCTACAATCACCATATCCTGGTTCATCGTCGTTTACATCTTCGTCGTTTATAAATAGGAAAAGAAGAAGAGGAAAAAAAAAAATTATAGAATGACATGTTACAGCAGCACTATTGCTCAGTTAATCGTAGCGTGTATATGTTTCGTGTACGTGTCCGCACATATACAAGTTTGTTCGTTTTTGCCTTACGGATTATCGAGGGGATCCGTAAGTGTTATTCGGTTAATTCGAGAAATATCTTTTTGCACTTGTTCAGAGTTTTTCGTCAAATCGATTGTTGGTTTTCGGTATCGAACGGTGTGCATCACCGTACGATCGATTCGTTTATTGTACAATTCGAAGGATTACGGCGGCGGCTTCCTTTCGTCGTCGGCGATTTCGAAACGAAATTTCCTCTCGGATTGCTCGCGGCCCGTGGAAATCGAAATCGCGGATCGAATCGAAACGAATCCAAAACGAATGGAAACCAAACGAAACAGCGGGGATATCGGGATAAGCTACCTAACTTACGAGAGAGTTAACGGTTAGTGTGTGCGTGTGTCTCTGTATGTCTCTGCGTATCTCTCTGTGTGTGTGACACTGTGTCTGTGTGTATTTCTTTTTTTTTTTTTCGTTTTATCTTGTTCTCTTTGCTTTTTCGTTTGTTTTCTCAGCCACTCGCATCGTCATCCCCCGGACGTAAGAAAAATGCGTAAGATCACACGTCTACACGCGTCGAGAACAATATACATATTCCTATATTAATTAGAAAAATAATACAGATTTTGCCTTGTTAATGGAAACAATTAGCTATACGTAATGTACCACATGATTTATGCGGGTATGGACATTCGAGTATGTTGTCACAGCTAACCAAGTCCCTGAAAACAATTTCAAGAAAAAGTCTTTCATCTCCCGGACAAATCTCACACGTTCATCAACTACTTTCTTTTCGTGTCTCTTTCGTTTTTTAACTTTTCGTTTTGTTTTCTCATAGGAACAGACACTCGTTTAGGATATGCGGAAATTTTCCTCGATGGAAAATCGCGAAGCACCGATAACGAGGAAGAAACAGAGAGAGAGAAACAGATGGAGAGAGAGAGAGAGAGAGAAGAATAATAAAGCTGGAACCCGAATAAAACTTTCGAAAACCGCTTCGACGCTTCGATCGCAGTCGCTTTCCCCGGAAACTCCAAAAGGACAACGCGTCCCTTTCGAAGAGAGTAAAAGATCATCGAGGTAGCAAAAATATACTGTTACCGTACGCGTAATCGATAACGCTGGATCGCGGCTAAACGCAGAACGAAACAACGCGGAATCTTTCTCGGCGCGTTTTCTCCTTTTTGCTTCGAAACGAGAAAGAGAGAGAGAGAGATCGTCGAGAACGGCCGAATCGCAAAATCAAATACCATGTCGTCGAACGCTGGATACACGTACAAGTCGATTGTAAAACATTTTATTATTATCGTAAAGGATATGTTGCGGCGACCAATTAAAAGAATGATAAATGTAGAATAGATATCGTCCGGACATTAATCAACGAACGAATAAATGAGGATGTGAAATAATGTCCTACCTTATCAAGGTACAGGACTGTCTGTTCCGCTTCCGCTGTTGGTCCCAGCTTCCGTTTTCGTTGCGGCCACTCTGTCGCCTCGCTTCGAACTTTTCGACAAGGAGGCGACCTCTTTCAGTAAATTAGAGATCTTCAGCTGCATCGTCGAGATTTTCGTCTCGTACTCTTTCTCCGTTCCCTTCATCTTGTTGCGCAGCTCCGTCTCCGACGTGAAGTTCTTTGCCTTCAACTCGGTAATCTGCCAACAGAAACGGTCGCTCTCATTATTCTTCTACTTGTCGGAGGCTGACTTTGCGCAAAGATCAAACTAACTTTACAAAGACATCGTTCTTAGAAAATGGTTTCTAATCTTATCTCGCCTCTCGAAGACGATCTTCCAGAAATATGAAAGAAAATTTACGTTACGGAATGATCTTACCAGTTTTCTGCGTTGAGGCTTTCGGGTATGAACCGTGTCCTTTCGGAATACATTTTCCCAACGTTTCGATGGATCAGAGTACCTTCCGACCGTTGATCTAGCTGCAATGCTTGCAAAACGTTGGCAAAATAATTCCAAAAGAACCGACTAGCGTCTCGACGATGTACAAGGTGAGCCACGGAATGGGATCGTATAGATCTGCCATAAGCAAGCCGATCGTAAACGTCTTTGTCGACTATTTTCTAAAAGTTTAACGATCCGCGGTCTGCTACGCTCCGTGGTTCACCCTGTATCTTTCGAAGAATCGTATTACCTGTCTATCCTTGGCGAGCAGCTGGCTATCCTTGATGGAAATTTGCTTCTGAAGGTGGGCTATCTTTTCCTTGAGTTGCGTGACCGCGACCACATGATCCGAGCTGTTTGGATCATGGGGATCGTGGACGCCGACCATCCTGGCTGCTTTGACCGGCGTCGGTCCATTCGTGTCGCCGCCCTCGGACTGAGGCGGCGGCAGCTTCGTTACGTCTACTCTGTGCGGTCTCTTATTGTGACCTTTCAGTCTGAAGCAGAACGAACGAAATCAGCTGGCTAGAATTAAGCAAAGTCAAGCGGTTCGCACGTGGAAACGTTACCGGTTTTCTTTTTTGCTTTTCACCGAAGCGATACTGAAATTGTGCAGAAACACAATTAAAACTACCAAGCACAAAAGTTCACTTGTCACGCATATTACGTATAGTGGATAATTACTTTTGCTCTTTGTGCTTCGCCGCCCGCTGCTGCGCCAGTTTCAAATGCGCCCTCCTTTCCGCGTCCGACTGTTTTGTTTTTGCCAGTGCTCGTTTGTAAGACAACGTGCACAGCCAACATAACAACTTTCCATCGACCTTGAACAAAGTTACCGCTCGGTTATCTCGGGTAAATAAAAGACTGGCCGACGAAAATTACGGCTAGCTTCCGCGATACCTTTTTATCTTCGTCCTGTCTATCGAAGGCACACTTCTGTTTGCATTGCTCGCAAGTAACCGGTGGTCCGTAACGTTTCTCGGAATTGGTACATCGTTGGCATTTACTGCCGATAAAGGCGGCTATCGTATTGCAATATTCGCAGGCGGATGGCTTACCGTAGGATTTCACGTTCTGCTCGCATTTTTTACATATAGTACTGGTGTTACCCTTTCTGCGAAAATAAAAGCAAAGGTTAGTCCGAGCTGACAACAACGAACCTGTCGTAATAAATACGAAGCAAGAGTTAAAGAGTGCTTACATTGTTTGCTGGAATTCTGACCTACAATACGTACATTTCACCACTGGAAATGCACCTCTGCACTCCTAAATAAGCAACACAATATAGAGAAAGTTTCTAAAGAAAATGTACACATAAAAATGTCAGTGTTCGCACAGTTTGCGAGTGCTACTATACAAGATGCACAGCATAAAGGAGTAAGAGGAGATATATCGAGAAAACCGTGTTCGGAAAAATTTCATTGCGACAGAGTGTTTGTAAACAATAAACAGACTGCAGTACTTGACGTGCTTGTTGCGTGGCGTAGATGGAATTCTCTACAGCGAGTCGAACGAGAACGATGCTTGGCGTGAGAGATGCACGAAATTCGCGCGCGATACGCGGACGCGTTCGCGATGCGAACGAGTTTCCGGTTCCTGTGTATCGGTCCCGGAACGCATATTCCGTGGCCGCTGTTCGACGATTCGGAACGATTCCCATGAACAATTTTCTTTTGCGGAGTTTCGAACGTGACGGGCAGAGCATCGGTTACGAGCGAAACGCGCGTTTCAATTGAAAGTTCTATTATTAGCCTGGTGTGTCTCGCGAACGAGAAAAACGACGCTCTCGCGAGATCGTTGGTGTAACGCGCGAGGAAAGTATCTCGTTTGAGTAAAAGCACGGGAAACGATACCTTGCACAACTGCTGTCCCGGGGATAGCTCCTCGAACGGATGCCTCGAAAAGCATCTGGAGCACGCGAACATCGCCTGCACGTTGTTCGCGCTCATCGTCGTGCGTCGACTCGTGTTTGGCCTCGGCACTTAAAAAAACCGTACGTCACCGACGAGATAAATATCGATTCGTGAAGTTCTTCGAGCCAGAAGCCGAGCGGACGTTTGATCGTTTTCGACGCTGACGGTGGAACAAAAAGGAACGGAAAATTTGAAGGCGACGTCGGCACTGACAGGTGACGGGCTCCTTACATGTTTCAGGAGGTTTTGCGCGTTCGACACGATTGTTTTCCGTACATAACCGCGTCACTTCACTCTCGTTCACCTGCACCGGTTGTTGATTTCAGACGGCTATCCGTGACTTCTTACGGGAGAAACGTTTTTGGTTGGCGACACCGACCAGATGTCGCTTCCGTTCGCGTCCGATGCTACGATGCACGCGCCAATGCAAACCAATCGGCATTTTTCAAACCGAAAGGATCATGCGACAATTGGTTAAACCGTTATCGCCGTTACGATACCGGGAGTGTTCGTAGAACTTGTCCTTTTTGACCTTTACAGGTTGCCACCGGCCAATCAGCGACCGTTGCTCGTCGACTCGTTGACAGAACCTCGGCCACAGACTACTGTTATAGAGGCGAAACTCTGGAGACCAGTTATGACTGCACATGCGTCCATAAGTCATCCACTTTTTCTCCAATGTTCAAATAAATAAACGATTTTAATTAAGAACAGTACCGATTATGCGGGGGCCTATATAAGACGTGAATTAATGTCATAATGTCGTCTTACATAGTAAATGGACTCCGATTTGACCAATGTCGGTGCTACACTCGGTTGTAGCCGCGCTCTGATTGGCTCGTACGTGAAAAAGTTACTTCGAACGATCTCGGGTATTAATCCTTTCAAGTACGCATAACATTTATGGGACACCCTATTAATCTGATGCTCCTCGTTTATTCAATAATTCGGAAAATTGAATAGAAATGTAAACTTAAAACAGTAACACTATTGTCTATATGTAGGATTTCAAGGTCATCCAATTTAGAGTTCTTGAAATAGAATACGAAGGTTAGATATCTCATCGTTGATGTAATAGTCTATGACTTTGAAATCGTGGTTGTGTACCTGCAAAAGTGCACGCGTCTTGTATTTACATAGCTTTTTAACAATGCGAAAATAAATATAACCTCAAACGTAACTATGTCAATGTAGATTGTTGCAAGCAAACATGCTCGATGTCGTTTGAAGATTAAAACGTAACTACAAAGATTGAAGATTCAAATCAATATTTAACGATGGGTCTTAGGAAAAGATATTTAAACATGGGGTTCAAGAGAAAATTTTATGAAAAACAGCAGGAAAAACAGAGAACACTGTATGTTCGTCTACCGCACGTGATACGATGCGAAAAAGATGTATCGAAATTATTTACCGGTGAAATCAAAGTGCGGCTCTGTCGCCAGTCCACCAGACATTGCTATGTAATATTCGCCAGTGTTGAAGAACAGTTGAAAAATTTGGAAGCTGTTAAAAATAAGGAAATCAATGGTAAACGCATTATTGTAGCGCCCGCGATTACGAAACCCGAAGTAAACCATTCGAAGATAAAGAAGAAAGTAGTTTTACCTAGAATAAATCCAGATATGGTCGTCACAAAAACGTAATTACCTTCGCATCTTCGTTATTGTTTCTGATTTTTTAAATAGAGTAAAAATAATTTTTATCTTACAGGTTGTTTGTATCGAATATCAAACTTGGAACCAAGGTGAACGACTTGAAGGCAGCTATTCCTGGTTGTGTCTCTGCTAAATTGTTGAATGGACCTTCAAAGACCTCCAGGTATTATTTTACATTTATATTATTACAAAAGATTTAATTACAATAACAATATATAAAACTTTTTAATTATAATTTCAGGTGCGCAATGGTTAAAATGGAGAGCGCTCAGATAGCAGCGGAATATTTGAATAAGCTGAAACCACGACCAATCTTGGGAGGAAGGATGTTGAGAATTAATCCTGACACTAGGAAAAGAGTAAAAAGCCGCCCGCTAAAGATTTATGATGGAGATAAAGTAATAACAAATGTATTTAGTAATAAAAAATCCAACAACCTTGCTCTAGATCATATTGTACTGGAGAAAAAAGTGTAAATGACATATATATCTTATTAAATGATAAATATATATATTAAATTTTATAGATAATATTTAAATGTTGGCAAATTCTAAATGTGAATAGTCTATTTTTACTCCATGTAAACTGTGACAGAATGAGGCATAAAGGTTACTAAAGAATACATTATACTTTTTTATAAACATGGTAACTCGATCATCGCAAAGTGTTACATTTGATGAGTTCTTGAATAATGTACTATTAGAAACAAAAAATCTCGTCATGCATCGCCATGAATAATGCATAAACAACCTATCCATCCATCGCGAAAAATTAACTAATTTCGATCAATACTGCTTGGACACCATTCATTCTTGACTAACGGACAAAATGTTTAAACTATTTTTAATGTTATCGTATAATTCATTAAAAATTTCTTTGATTATAAAAAGAGAAACATAGACACGAGGCATACATGAATAACAAATCAGCTCATCCTCTTCTCTTAATAGATGATAAACGTATGCAATTGGTTTTCTTAAAGATTGCGCAATGTCTAGTCGAGTTCAGATCTGCATACTCTTAGAAAAACAGACATAAGATCAATGATCAAGGTAATGTCTTCGGACTTTTATAATAACAACGTACTATTTACTGCGAAAACAGTTAGTCATTGTCCATTAACTAGCGAATCAGTACGAAGAACGTTCTCGTGGAAGCAGGATGCATCGTATATAACAGAGCGATTCGAGCAGAACAGCGTTAGAGTTTGTCAGTTTTAAAATCAGGAGAACGCCTTTCTCTTATATTCGTTACAAATTTTAATATCCTGCAAAAAAGTTGAAAAAAATATCACGTATACGAAAGAAGAGCATAGAAAGTGAGTATTCGCTGCGAAGTACATTTTATTATAATAAACTCAAAGATTTTTTATTGCAAAGACGTCATCGAAGAAGACGATGTAGAACCCGATATAGAGGAGAACTCTATAGACGATATAGAACTCGGTATAGAACCAATAGCGCGTAAGACTCGTGACAAGAGAGTTGGAGGAAATATATTACAAATAATATTTTAAGTAGTCATTAATGCACAATTGAAATAAAATATTTTGTTGTTGAAAATACATGTACGATTTGAAATAAAATAGTCTATTTACTGTCTGGAATAGTATTTTACGCAGCTGTGCAAGCTACGCGGCTTCCTTTTGGAGTATTGATTTGCAATAAAAGGAAAAATGTGTGTGCTTTTAATAAATTTAATCGAAGCGGGAGAAACGGCTCGGAAGCTTTATCGGTCCACCGCTAGGTAGCAGGATAACCTTGATCGGCAGTTTTGTTTAGATTTGTTGAAGTGTGTAGCTCGACGGTGGCTCGTACACAGAGACGATCGTCGCACAGACACAAAGACGCACGGAACGTCCCTCGAGAGGTTGGCATGAAGTAACCAATAAGCGATTTGCCAGTCTAATCGTTCCAACGTCATTGCATAACTCGCGTTGCTTTTTAAACCAATTATTTAATGCGCTGCGTGCAATGATTTTGCACTTGGAGGCGTTTACCGATCGATGTCACGCGCGTGTGGTCACGCCGACCGAAAATGCGTATGGGCGTAATAACGCCGGCGAGTTCTGCGAATCCGATGTACGTCAGAACTAACCTAAATGGAAAAAGTTGGTTCGCTGTGCGGTGTCCCGATCAGGAAAACATATTGTCCTGAACAAGTATGAGCCATCGTTCGTCCTTGTCTCATCGAACTTTAACTTCGTCATCGACATGTTCGATGTTGTTCGACGTTGTTCGTTACGTTGTGCAGCGTTCGAGATAAGTCGCGTATAGGTTAACTTTCCTCGACAGGCGTCCATCGACCGTTTACAATCTGTCATTTAGGTTTCGACATGTTGTAAGTCTTAATGTAACCGTATAAATAGAAACGTAGAAGTCAACCATACCGTGGATGTGTCACGTCTTTTGTCATGTGTTTTATAATGGTCGAACCTCTTGAAACGTTCCTGTTTATTGGCAATATCGAATCAGCCAAATTCGAAGGTAACTAAACAATCCCGAAGTTCATGGAGTCTGTCATCGTTATTGTTTTCGCGTACATCGTTATCGTACAGATTATAGGAAAACGTGAGTGACGTTGGTTATTCTGCGAAACGTTCGCGCGATATTCGCATGGCTATCGGTGATTACGAGGTGAATTAATATAAGTCGAATTTTGCGACTAATTCGTTTCATATTTTGGTTTGAAAGTCCATTGAAATTATTTGTTCTTTAAAATTTATTGAACATCTAACTCGCTCCGTTTTGCCTTACAATCGCATAAATTTGCTCTGCTAATTTGTTAATCTTGTAAACACTGAAATTTTACGTTTATTTTGTTTCAGCAATTTTTAGGAATGAAATCAATTCCATTTTGGAGTAAGTTTTGATTTCACAATCTGTAAAATCAAATAACCAGGAAACTCTTAACAATGCATTTACAATTGAATGCATGCCCTGTAAACGCATAAGAAATAATGTTTAGTGTTGGTATATATTTGTGTGCAACCTGATTGCATTGAAAATGCAAGCCAAGAAGCGCTATTTATTATTGTTTGTAACATGCGCGTTTCTTGGTTACTGTTATTTCGGCGGTTATCGGTTAAAAAGCGAAAAGCTGACAGGCAGATCTCAGTTGCCTTACGAGCGATTGCCTTCATATTTAAGTATAAATGAAGAATACTATGACAAGGATTTAAGGACATCAAATGGAAATTCTCTTGTGTTGCAACGCGCAAAACAATGCCGTATGGAAACTTGCTTTGACTACACCAGATGCAAGAATGGTTTTAACGTGTACGTGTACCCGATCGAGGATGTGATAAGCCCGCTATACCAAAAAATTTTGAACGTTATTATGGAGTCAAGATACTATACATCGGATCCAACCAGAGCATGTATATTTGTGTTGGCTCTGGATACTTTGGACAGAGATCCGTTGTCGACGGAATTTGTACACAATCTTCCCGCGAAATTGTTGCGTTTACCTTACTGGAACAATGGCAGAAATCATTTGATATTTAATTTATATTCTGGAACATGGCCCGACTACGCGGAGGATTCTTTGACCTTCGACCTGGGTTTTGCCATGCTCGCGAAAGCTAGCATGTCCATTTTCAGGCACAGACCGAACTTCGACTTGTCGATACCGTTGTTTGGTAAACAACATCCAGAACGCGGCGGTGAACCGGGTCAAGCACCGGAGAACAATTTTCCCAACAACAAAAAGTACGTCGCGGCTTTCAAAGGAAAAAGATACGTGCACGGTATAGGCTCAGAGACCAGAAACACTCTCTATCATTTACACAATGGCAAGGACTTGGTATTCGTCACGACCTGCCGACACGGCAAAGCATGGAGGGAATTCCAGGATGAACATTGTCAACAGGATAATCAGGAATACGATATGTTAGTGTACACCTTTTTTCCATTTGAATTTATTGTATTTGTCGGACAAATTTTAATTCACCGTTTCCCCCGCCAGGTACGATTATGAAATTTTGTTGATGAACGCTACCTTTTGCTTGGTACCACGAGGTAGAAGACTCGGTAGTTTTCGTTTTTTAGAAGCTTTAAGAGCTGGGTGCATTCCGGTTATTCTAAGCAATGGCTGGGCGCTTCCTTTTCACGAACGTATTGATTGGACGCAAGCCGCTATATTTTCTGACGAAAGACTGTTACTTCAAGTAAGCAAGACGCACGCATTACACGATAAGAAAAGAGAATGCAACGTTTTTAAATGGATTGCAAAACGGAGTTAGCTCTGCTGTGTAACGTGTAACGTTATATGCTTTCAGATACCAGATATAGTGCGATCTGTGTCCAATGTGCAGATACTTAAATTACGGCAGCAGACGCAATTCCTTTGGGAGAGATACTTTTCCTCAATAGAAAAAATTGTATTCACTGTGTTCGAGGTGATTAACACTTTTGTCACTTGTGTCGAGCAGCTTGAAAACGACTGAGCTTTTTCAAAATCGCATAAACGTCAGAGCGAAAAATGCTTTAGAAGATGCCTGCACGAAGGCCGTCATTTTATATCGGTTGATGATCTTTTACAGAACATACGGGAACGTTTACCATGGGAAGGTACTCGAGAGAAACTCGTTTGGAATACTAGTCCTGGCGCGTTAGCGATATTACCGCAATTTGCCGACAGTAAGCAGGAACTTCCGTTCTCGAAGAGCAATCCGGGTAACACTTTTACTGCCATCATTTACTCGCAGTTAGGATCTACTGCCGTACTTTATCGTCTGCTTAAAAGCGTCGCGAAAAGCAAATACCTAGATAGGGTAAGTATCGAGGTAGGATTTTACGCGATCAGGTGCCTGAGGGAGTTTCGATTAATCGATGTCGCGGTTTTAGATTATATTAATGTGGAATTCGGATATTCCGCAACCGAGGAGGCCGCGTTGGCAAGGGATCAAAGCGACGGTACACATCGTCACGGTCGACGGTATATCCCAACGTTTCTATCCTCATCCGTTAATCAAAACTAGTGCCATATTATCGCTAGACGAAGATGCTACACTGAACACCGACGAAATTGATTTTGCATTTACGGTTTGGAAATCGTTTTCCGATCGAATCGTCGGCTATCCAGCCAGGTCGCATTACTGGGACGACTCGAAGGTAACGAAAGCTCTAAAGACATTGGTCGCTATCAATTGTCACCGGCTGTGCAGCACCCATGTACTTTATCTTTCTTTTCCCACTCGTTGACAGCGATCGTGGGGCTACACAAGCAAGTGGACGAACGATTATAGTATAATACTAACTGGTGCCGCTTTTTACCATCGTTACTACAATACATTGTACACCGAATTACTCAGCTCGACGCTTCACAAGACCGTCGAGCAGTCGCAGAACTGCGAGGACATACTTATGAATTTTTTAGTAAGTCACGTCACTCGGAGACCACCGATTAAAGTGACGCAGCGGAAATTGTATAAAGATACTACAGTGGCTGGAATTAGGTATGCAGTTTCTTTCAATTACCCGATGGTTATACAACTCCTCGCACTTTGACTTTTCTGCAGTAAAATTTTTGCAAGCTATTCAAAATTTATGATTCGGAGCTAAGGCTATTGATTATTTACGACTTCTGCGAACAGAAACGAGACGGAATACGATTGTCACCGTGGTCATTGTGATTTTCAGATCTCCGTGGAACGATCCAGATCATTTTATACAACGGCAGACGTGCATGAATACGTTCGTGGCAGTTTTCGGCTACATGCCGTTGTTGCGATCCAACATGAGGCTCGACCCTGTTCTGTTTAAAGACTCTGTAAGCAACTTGCGCAAGAAGTATAGGCAAATTGAATTAGTTAGTAATTAGAATTATACGAGATATTTTATCAGTTACGCAGTTATCCACCCTCGAGGACGAGCATCCTATATATGTATATATATATAGTCTCGAATATTTCGATGCGATAGCGGCTGAATGGTTGCTGTTTGAGCGGAGCGCTCGACACGCTCGCTCGCTCGCTCGCCTGCGCGCTAACGCGGGTAGCTAATTCCAAATGTATAGGGAACACTTTCGCAGCGTTGTAAGGTTTAGAGAGTTGTCGGGCAGCGAATCAAGATGGTCTTTCATTCGCATAAAATGGCGACGCCCCGGCGCTTTTACGTATTCGCAAATGAATTTTGTACAAAATATTGATAGGATACCTTACGATATTGTTCGAAATCGAATCGGGTCCGCACAACACGGTGGACGATTCTTTCGAAAAAGTGGGACAAAAATCAACCGTCGCTCGAACGTTTCGTTTATTTGCGTACAATGGTGGATGTATCATTCTCGTCGAGCAACGACTAGACTGCGGATTTTTATGCATAATAATTTTTGCATCGATTGCAGGATTCAGGGATCGGGTAAATTATTAAGCTAAACCTTTAAATACACCGATGTCCTTAAACGTTTCTAACATGTTCGCTGCTTTAAGTCATGCGTACCCGTGTTCGTCATAAATGCATAACATCCACAGTCTAGTAACGACTCAACGCTGCCAATCGATCACGATCGAGGTTTTCAACATTTCGCATCAGTGTATTTTTCAAATTCTTATACATTTATCGGGTACCGGACGTTTGAGTCTTTTTATGACTTTCAGACCACGAATCTCGAGACGCCGCAAAAAGCCGCAGCCACTTTTGGATTCTGCGATTGCAGTAACGGGTACTGAAGTGTATCCGATAGAAAAGAAGAGGTTCCAAAGAAGTTCCTTACGAATATGAAAATCATCGGATCCGTTACCAATTACATCAGTCGTCTAAACAGTAGTTTTCCTATTCTACTATTCTAAAACCATACTTTCAATTTCCTAAACAAGTTTGAACATATTCAACAGAAAAGAAATGCGATGATTGAACTTTCTTACGTCCAAATATAATTCAGTCTCGGAAATAAAGTAATTGATATGGGGGAATGAAATATGCCGGTGATTATGAGAGCGAAGCAAGTCGTATCCTTTTCTTCGAGATGTTTAAAAATGTTTCGCCACGGTCGCATATAGCACATAATGTGAGATAATATATAATTTTTCACTTCGTTACATAATTATCAGCGAAATCAATCGACGCAATACATAACACAAGCAAAAACGTGAATTTACTCAGAATTTCGACTGGCGTCGTTTACATAATCGCCGAGGCGAATTACGCGAGAACGTTGAATTTGTGAAATGATTTCGTTCACATTTTTGTCCCAGTTTTTCGGTGCTCGTCGACCACTGTGCGACATTTGGTCGCGCGATCGCCGTGTTCAATCGATGTACATACGAATCGTTCCATAGCTATTAAATGAAAAAGAAACCGAAGAAGAAGGAAGAGCATAACGAGCAAAGAAGTACGATAACGAACGAACGAACGAACGAACAAACAAACAAACAAACAAACAAGAATGTTGTCCGAGTTGTTCGAGCGTGTTTCGGCAAAACCGGCCTTTCGAAGCTACTCAAAATTCCATTGGACGCTTACCGTGTCTCTGTCGTCGAGACGGATATTTTGTACGAGTCTCGGGGACAAGGGCAGCCGTTCGCGCGAGAAAACAAGCAAAGCAAAAACGAAAGAAAAAATCGATGAAGCTCGGCTCGCTATCCTGGACTACGGTCCGAGAGCTTTCGAGAATCGTTTCTTTATACTTTCCACGTCGACTTTTACACTCTCTTGATTACGCTGATTGTACAGTTTTAAATATTTCGTAGCATAAGACACGCGCAACCGGGTTGCTACCCCCGCCAGAAAATATTCGATCGGAATCGCGAATTGTTGCGTCATCGACGGAATTATTAGCGGATGTCTTCTCGATTAGTTGTTCGAGAACAATTTAATTCGAGAAGCGAGTAATCTCTGAAACGGTGATTTCAAAGAAAAAATCGTTCGAAGGGGTTTTCCGCCAGGTGAGATTATCGGTCGATACAAATTCATTGGTCTGTCTCTAGGAGAACGACGAAAAGAGCAGCGTGACAAAACGTTAGAACCATTTTTAATGCTTCTCATCCTGTACCTTATGAAATTGTTTTTATTATAATATATTTTATTACATACAACGAGTTTAATCATTGTATTTATCTTTATCGTTAACGAGACAATCGTTCTCGTTAGTTATTCACGAATGTTTCGTTCGATCGAATGCTTTTCCGCGAGGGGTAGTACAGCGAAGTCGCGTTAAACGCCACCGGTACCGGCAAAGATCGTCTGAACCGCTCGAAATCACTACGATTCTTCGAGGAGCCGCGCGAATCTCGACTCGCGTTCCTACGCGATAACTGCAACGCGTTTCGGTTCCCCGAGGAGGCGGCGTTTAACGCGACACATCGCTGTATCGCTTTACCTCTCGGCGACAGATCGCCGCTCCCTTGTAAATCAACGATCGAGTGCCAAGGATTTCTCAGCGTACGTTTCTGCGGCAGCGAGTCGCGCGGAGAAACATAGTTGAATTGTTTGTTTGAGTCGTTGAGAAGCTTAGGCGGGGTGTAGTCCTTCCGGGTAGATAAAGCGGTATCGTCGGACGCACGCGTGTATTGTATTCGGGAAGAGCGAAGGGGGTAGGTCCGAATTGCGGACCTCCCGTTCGTTCGCGTGCGTCGCGTCGTGCGTAGTTTCGCCATGTATTCGGGGCACAGGCTATTCGTAAGTTGTAATCATGTACGTAGAAGGTATTCCAAGGTTTTACGTATCCGCTGCACTCGATCTTGTTCTGTTCGCTCTCTCGCGTTCCGTTCCGTTCCGTTGGGACGCGCGCGTGCCACCGCGATCGATCTCTCGCAGAGATTTCGTCGGTTCCGTTTCGCATTTTAACGAGCTCTCGGGAGACCTTTAGGAGGAAGTCAGAAATTACTTGCGACCACGTCGCAGGTACGTCTAGTCGTTCGCGTTCATTTAACATTGGTACGGCCGAAGGGAAAGCAAACGATCCGCCTAGGTAAAACTCGACGCATCGTACGTTTGCGTTACCCGCGACCGAACAGCACGAATCATGTACATATTATATACGCGTGTATGTGATACGTTCGTAATTATCATGTGATATATTCGTAATCATCGGAGAAACGACTCAAAAGGATTCTCGTAATTCCGTCAACGGCGTGTTCGTCGGCCACCGCGAGCAGCGTTCCATCCGGGCGTACGGAAAGAACGACCGGATCGCGCGATCTATTATCAAAATGGCAGCTCCGATCCTCGAAATCGTTGCGAGCACGATTTCGAATTCGCACCGGGTCGTTTTTCGCGGTGTTACGCTATTTTGAATAACCTACTTTCGCCGTTACTCGTACTTACAACGCTTGGTTGTTTCAAATAGTAGCATGGCAATTTTTACTGGCGCTGTTTCGAAAGAGTCGCAGAATCTCAAAACGCGAAGCGTCACCCGGTGCGAACGCGTCGACGAAACACGAGCAGCCGTCGCTCGCTTTTGCAGAAACTTTATCGCGAACCGTGCGCGAATATTCGCGGACGACGAGGGAATCCTTTCGGCTTGGCCGTCTTTCTTTCCGCACGCTCGACGATCGATGTCACGCGAGATCTTCTATTTTTTATCGTACCCTTGATTTCGTATCACGTCCGAAGGGTCAGCAGGAACGAAGGAGATCGCCCTCTTTGTTTTCTACCGAATGTTTTCCCCGGTTCTCGCTGGAACGCGAGCAATCGTGTATAGCATTATTTTTTTTAGCACCGCGCGTCGTCGGGATCTTTTAATTCGCGACCAGCGAACATCGCTACGGAACGCGACGCAACGCAACGCAACGCGCCTCGCCCACTTTTTTCCTGCGTATTCTTCGCCGCCACGAATTTAATTAAGTACGGGACTGTGCAAAAACCGAAGAACGATTCTCCTCCGAACAAAGGTATTACGCGCGCGAAAGAAGAGAAAGGGAAGGGTACCAAACGTCGCGGGTCGAGGGGCTGGGCCGCCTCGCGTTGCTCGATCCGCGCGATTTCTTGCAATTCTTTTCTCGTCGAACAACAAGCAAAACAAGTCGCGTGCCCTTCGTCGATAACGCGTCGACTGCCGCACGATCGACCGCAAAAGTTTCATCGTTGCGATCCGAACCGCGGAATCGAAACCTTTCGCAAGGATCGCTTCTCGAACGCTTCCACCTGGAGCAGAGCCCGACGAACTTTGGTTCTACCGAATTACGAGCAAAGGTTCAACTCTTTGCACTCGAAAATTTATTTCATTTCACGCGCATCTTGGGTCGGTAAAAGAATTGCAAACGATCGCCGCGAATTGAACCTGCTAGGGGGTCGGTTCGGCTCCGCGATTCGAGCAGAATGGTGTTTTTAACGTTAGGCATAGACAGTTGGATGTTATTTAACGAATCTATGGTTTTCCGTTCGTTCGAAGCTGATCGTCGATGTATAATCATGTTGCGTCAGACTAACGTGTATCTGAACAAATATTGATGATTTTATATGGCCGAAGAAACAAACAAAAAAAAAAATAATAATAAAGTTTTTATACAAACCTGGGACATAATCCGTTTACGCGACGAAGCGATCCAACCATATTTTCCGTGTAATAGACAGGGGGCCCGCAGCACCTCCGACGTAGAACGTCTACTTTACGAAACGCCGTGGCTCGTTCCGACGCGGATGACGGCCGTTAGGGGAGTCTCGAAGGGAAGAAGGTGAGCATAATTCAGCGGATTTTACGAGGCTTGTATCATAGACGACGACAACTAACCCTTCCGATGCGTTTGCTTCGCAGAGGACAAGGAGAGAGACGGAGCGAAGCGGATAGCTGCGAACATGGACAGAGAAAGAGAGAATGAGAGAGAGAAAGAGAGAATGAGAGAGAGAAAGAGAGAGAGAGAGAGGCGAGGCGTAAGCCGAGAACGGTTTCAGGGTTACCGATACGAGAAACGGGAAACTGGAAAAAGTTTGATCGAAGGAAGGCGGATTTTGTCGGTGGAAGGCGAGCGGATCGGTGCACACGATTGCTACCACCACCACCGGTAAGAAGAACCACCACCATTAGGCGGCCGGGACCACCACCACCGTTCGGTGATCGGCGGACGCGAGAATGGTGGTGGCCGCGAGGTATACCGAGCCAACACTCCCTTCTTCTTTGTTGCTGGTTTGCTAGAAAGGTGACTATGCCAAGAAGACAGGAGGTATTGAGCACGCCTTGCGTATACCCAGTCACCTTTCTCTCTTCGTGACCGTAGCATATGTTTTGCGACGTCGTCGATGGAGCTCTCGCGGCTTTGAACGGCGTTAACATCCGAGGTTGCTGTCGCTGCCGCTCCGTCCATCCATCGTTCCCCGTTCTGCTGGTTCTCCCGCTGGATTTTTCCCGAATTCGCCGCCGATAATCCCGAAGAGGAGTTCGGTGTTCGCTGCTGGACCGGGATATCGGGCTCGGTGGCAAGACCAATCGAGGAACGATCGAAACCAAACGAGGGGTTCGTTGGTTCGTTGGTTCGCTCTTACGCGTGTATGTGCGCCGCGCGCCCTTCGCCCTTGCTACCCTTCGGCCTTGCTACCCTTCGGCCTGCACCGACCACGACAGAGCCGGCACCTTCGATCGGAACGCGTTCTCCGATCTTCGCAACTTCGGCATCCTCGCAACTCGTCCGTCGAGACGAACGTGACGAACATTCCAGCCTGAACAGGACACGAACATGACCATCCTGAACAGCCTGCTGCTCCTGCTGGCGGTCACCTCCAGAGTGGGTGAGTGCTCACCATATATTTTTATTCCTCACCTGTTTTGTTTGTTTGTTTGTTTGTTTGATTGCTTGTCCGTTTATGCTCGTTCTTTCTCCGTTGTGCACCGCCGTACGGAAACTTTCGTTTGCACCGCGAGCGATCGGTGCTCTCGAACGAGTTCTCAAAATCCTCTGTATACGTATAGCTCGCAGCCGCGTTGCGTCACCGAATGCATAAGCGTGACATTTTCACCGACTCGTTTTTTCCCGTTTCATGCACGCCGCCGCGGCCTCGATTGTCCGAGTACGTTTCGCGCGCAAACCGCTCGGTCCAACGGCCGTTTTCGCTTTGTCCGGTTTTTCGACGGCCGAGCTTGTCCCGACCGATTACCCAACCGTGCAATGCCCTTTTTCGACTTGGACGCTTTCGGCATTCGTCCTTCCTCAACCCGTCGAGCTACCATTCGATTTACGATCATATTGGAACTTCTTCGAAGTCCACCGTTCCTCGCGACTGGACCGAGTTTGTATTCTCTAAAATTTTTCTTTATATGTATACACTTACAATAAAGCAGAATTCGACTTGGTTCCGAGGGAATTTGGTAACACATTTAGTGGGTTTCGTTGCAATTCCGTTTGTCAAGTTGATCGTCGTTGTTCGGCATCCGTCCTTGAGTAATCTCTTGCACCGTGATTTACGGTCGCGGCTAGTAGATCTTCTTCGACGCGCATCCTTTCTCAGAGGCAGATCCATTCGCGTCGGGAACGATCGACTGGAATCTTATCGCCATCCCCCGTTTCCATTTGACCATGGGTTCCCAGCACTCTTCCTCGAGCAACCTTTCGCATCGCGATTCAATTTGCGGTCACTGCAACTGGAACATCTTTGAAGTTCAAATTTTTATAGAGGAAGCTCTATTTATATCTAGATCAATAAACTAGAATCTTATTTAAGTTTGAAGAGAATCAACGATGCACATATTTCGTAGTTTACGTCGCCATCCCCTGTGCGGCATCCTGACCGACCCTTTTCGAGCTTCAGCGTGATAACAACCTATTCTACAATCTATATTATCAGGCAAACGATGTACAAAATATTAATTCGTATAATAATCGTTGCCGTACGTTCTCAGATACCTGCGTGCACTGTCCGTGTATTTCCGACAATATTTTCTAACGACATACCGCAGTAACGAATTGATAATGCTTTACACCAACTCTCTGACGCTTTGACCGTCAAGTAGCTCGTGCATGGGCGGTGAAATTATTTTTATGGTTTTCAAACAAACGCGGCGGTGGTCCAGAAAGTGCTAGAACTTGGAGGACCGATCAATG
>CM052087.1:14050147-14061004 GCA_028453745.1 Agapostemon virescens
TCCCCAAACCTTCCTCTTTAAGAAGAGCTCCCACAATTTAGGCTAGCATTTCAGGAAAATCCAGGGCGCTTCGTTTTATCAACCCTAATTTTTCCCATTTTCACCATTGATCGCAACGAAAGTTCAAAGTCGCGCCACGGCTGCAATTCGATTCCAATCGAGCTAAAATTTGGCATACATTCTTCCTGCGTGTCTAGAAACGTGTAGCCAAAATTTCAAAAGAATCGGAGACCTAAAGATTTTTTACGATTTTAAGAAGGGGTATACCTTCGATATTTAGCGATTTTGCGGCAATATTTGGCAAATCTTTGAAGTCGTGCCCCGGCCAAACTATTAGAGCTATCGACATGAATCCAACGAGAAAATCTTCCTCAAACCTTCCTCTTTAAGAAGAGCTCCCACAATTTAGGCTAGCATTTCAGGAAAATCCAGGGCGCTTCGTTTTATCAACCCTAATTTTTCCCATTTTCGCCATGGATCATCCCGACATTTCAAAGTCGCGCCACGGCTGCAATTAGATTCCGATCGACCTGAAAATTGCCATACACTCTGACCGCGCGTCTAGAAATGTGTAAGCAAAATTACAAAATAATCGGAGACCTATAATTTTTCTTCAATTTTTCACGATTTTAAGAATCGCGCTGCATCAAAATGAAGCTTAAAATTTTATTCTTACATTTCAATCTGTAACAACATTATTAGACAATATTATTGGGGATGCATTGTTGATCCGCAATAAAAATTGCTGTCAGCGTTGATAGACCCATTAAAAAGTTTTTAGTCATGGATCATGGGCCTTACAAAAATTCTGAAATAATCGCCGGTCGATAAAGTGTTAAAAACGTAAAACCACCGCGTCGAACGTTGCTGCGACTGCATCCTGGTCATCGACGATCCGAAAAGACGCATCGTCAACGTTAGTGATCCAAAGGACGAGAAGGATTCGATGAAAAGGAAAAGAAAACTTGCGACTTTGGCAGACGGTATATATCTCGGTACAATAGAATTGTTCCAAGTGGTAAAAGCACGGATACGCAACGACAAAATTGTGAAACGTGAAAGTCAGTTTACTCGCTTAGGAACTGAATGAGAGATTGCGCTGCGCGAGACTCGAACGGTTACGGGGTGGGGGAGTCTGCGCGTTTTACAATGATCGCAACTTCTTTGTCGTTGGGGAACCGTCCGAAAGAAAAAGAAAAAGAAAAAGAACAAGGAGACGTGTCTTCGTTCGCCCGTGTCCGAAACGGAGGAACGCAAACAACTTCGTTCGTCTTTTTCGGAGCGAATTGGACGAATAAAGAAAACGTGATACATTTTATTCGACAAACATCGTTGGACTTTATCTTCTGGACGTAGAAAAACGATCTTCGAAACGTCTGCGTAAAATTCCTACAGGATGCATCCTCGCAGCGCTTGAGTGGGTGCTCAAGAGTCGCGGGTCTGCAAATGTCCGGCCATGGTTCGTCTTTTAACTTTCACCGCAGGCTGTCGTTAAACTATTAATAAACGCCGCGTTTACCGTTCGAAACTATTTCTATTTTCGTAATGCAACGAAGTCGCCAATCGTCGTTTCGCTTTTCTTTCAAAGACCAAGTTACTTACGTGCAAGGGAGCGATCCGTTGCGTTTCCATTGGGAGACCGGAAGTCCCTTCTTCGTGCCGGTTTTCTATTATTTTATAGTTTTCTATTTAACTAGTTTCTCTAGTTATCTATTTCAATTTATGAAACCCAGGGCGACATAGAATATTGCAAAAGCTTTACGCATAGTGTTTAGTCGCGTCCGCTCTATAATAAAGAAAATACTTTTCTTAAAATAAAATTTATTGGGGTTTATTTAGAACGTTTTACTTTACTTCCATATTCAATTACAAAATAACAGCCGGTGACATGGCATAGTTGCTGTGTAAAATTACCGGCCAGTAAAGCGTTAAGATTGTACAAAATCCTGGACGGATTCTAACGAAGAGTATCCCAAACCGTTCTATCAAATATCTCCAAGTTTTCACTAAATACAAACTTAACAATGGTCTGGGAAATAAATAAAGGCACGGTAAAACCGCGTTTCTTCGTCTCGTGCCATTTGGTCGGAGGTTTCCATCGGATCCGCAGGCTTGTCGCGCGCGCACGGCATCCGATCGATTTGAATACCCGTTGCGCGGCCACGTGGCCTGCCCCGCGATCAGCTGTTCTCACGGATAACGTCTTCGTCGTACGCGCCACTGCCAGCATCGGCGGAGAAGAGAAAAAATACGGCGAGACCACTAACGAAGGTCGGATTCCTCCGGCAGCCGCGCTCGTCCCGAAGGCGAAGAGAACGGCGTGCGCGATCGGCGCGTAATCTCTCGTCTCGTTGCAATAACAAGATTCGATTAATCGGCGTGGAAGCGTTACGCGAGGCGTAATCGTTCTCGGCTCCGGGCGTTCGCAGGAAGCTCTTCGGGCCCCGACCAGATCTCCGAGAGAGGAACGGCGGGGCCTCTGCACGGTTAGGCGAGCCTAGTCGCGGCTCGCTCGATCGTTTCTAAACGCAACCGTTTATTTCCCAACCCGTTGTATAATTTAATATCGTTCTGCCTATCAAAGGCTCTCTCGCCAGCGAAACCGCGGAACGTGGACGGCTGGGCGGATGTGCACGTTCCACCGTGACCCGATGGGAACGGATTTCTGATCCTATCCGCGACTCGCGAGGCCCTCGAACGATTTCGCAAAAGGACGCTGCGCCGCCGCTGCGCCGCCGCTGCGCCTTGTTGCATCGGCCTTGTTACCCAAATGTACTACAATGCTGTTTACATTCTCTCTTCTTTGTCCGCTGCTCCCTCCCTCTCCCTTTCTCTCTCCGTTCCGCTTTCGATGCGAACCGAGGATCGAACCTTCCCCGATCGTTGCTCGATCTACGCGCGCCGCGATCGGCTCGCGTTTTATCGTCTTCCGTGTGCGCCGCGAGTACAGGGTGCAGCCGAACCGACGCGACTCGAACTGACTCACGATCGGGTATCTGTAACGCTGCTTCCACCTTTGTGCGCTTTAATCGTTGTCGAGGGACTCTTATCGACGTTTAGATTATAAGACTTTCACCCCGGCCGCCGAACTAATAGTACTTACAAAGATAGTATTTTCTTCGTCTTCGAATTAAATTTGCTTTGAGCGCAAAGGGTAGATCGTTGCAATTGGAAAATAATCGCAGGTTCTCCTTCGCCGCGGAATCTCCGGCAGCGGAGAGACCGCGGGGTTTCGCGCGGAGCGTTCCGTACGAGCGGCAACGATTTCGTCGGGGCGTTATTGTGCTCGGCGTTCACGGACGGGAAGGTTGAACAACGCCCGGCGGAAAAACAATGGGGAATATAACGGTGCGTGAAATCGCGCGACAATATCTCCCGGCGACTAATGGAAGCGGCCGGGTTACGCCACTCCGGCAGATTTCGAGATAACGCCGCGGGATCTGGTTCGCGACGTAGGCAGAGACAATCGGCCCGGTATCGTAAATCATATCGGGGCGCGTTTCCTTCGACGTCCAGGCGTCCCGACGCGCGTGGGCGTCGCTTCGCGGCCGCGAAAAAATTCGCTGACCCGAGACACCCCGACCACCCCGGGAACCCTCGCGTTGCTCGCGCGTTCCTCGAGCGTTCCTCGAGCGTTCCTCGAGCGTTCCTCGAGCGTCAGATTTAACGAGGTACACGCACGGGCTCTAACTCATCGCGCCAAGGATCCTCGTCCCTTCGTTTATTTATGGGTAATGCGCGACCGCGACGGGTCTAGGGTTTCGCATACCCTCGACGGCCGAGAGGGCCTGCGGAGAGCATCGTCGGGAAGCCTCTCCGCGTTCGCCGAGAGCGGTTAATCGCGCGCGTGTACTATTATAACGAACACGCGCGGCTCCGGGCAACGGACAATGATGCGCCTCGTACGGCCGTCACGGACGAAAAAGGAAACGACCACGCGATCGAGAGGAGTCCCCGACAAGCCTGACATTTGATAATGACGACGCCGGATAGCTATCCAAGATGTCACGGATAATCGTGTTTAAGTAATGAAAACACCGCCCCCTGCATCGCCAAATATAGAGAAGGCGTTTCAGGGGATCCCTTATCGATCGCCTCGGTCTTCCACGAGGAATCCGAAACGGTCGAACGGTGTCCGACGATCAACGGTAACGTTCTCCCGTTCGTCTCTTCTTCTTTTCTTTTTTCGGTAACGTTCGCATTATGCGCGCTGTGGTTCTAGACGTTCCACGGATTTTTTTGCTAACGGGGAAATTATGCGAAGACGTTCGATCGCGGCTCCTCGCAGTTCGATCGAGGTCCGATCTCGCGGAATCGCATCGCGTGCTCGATTCGTCTCGATCGGCCGTTTCGAAACGCGGAAAACACTGCGACCTCGATCCTGAGTTACAGGCTGAAAATAAAATTATCTCGCAACTGGCGCCGATCCGCGAATCGTCAGAATCGTCAAAGATCGATCACAGTTTTGAAAAATGGTATTGCAATTTTTACTGGTGCCTCAGAGTCGCCATTCCAGTGCTATCAAGGGAACGTATTCTAAATAAACTTACGGGAGCGACTACATTTATTATTTATTTGAACTTTTGTTAAAATTGTCTTGCGCGACTACATTTCCCATTGAAAAACACACAATTTAAAAAGAAATTCAAATTTCTTCGACTTCTGGTTTCCAAGATATCTTAAAAAATATGATTGTAACCCCCAACTTCGAGGGCTGTTTTCACCCCTTCAAAGTGGATGATTGCCAATAAGAAAAAACACGTGTCAAATATTTTTCAAAGAACTATCACCCCCTTAAGTTTCATCAAAACCGGATTTTCGCATCCGAATGTGTTCCCTGTTAAGAGTTAATAGAATTCGGAGACCTTTTAGCGTCGATCGCGCTCGTTCACGGTTCTATCGCGAGCTTCGGAAAGAAAGCATCGAGCGGAGAAAAATCCGGCGGTTTTGCCGACGCGTTGAGAACGTTCCGAGTTCGTCGCGGGCAGATTGCAGGACGTTTCAGAGCCTGTAGAAACCGCTTCGCTTAAAAGATAAGGACGCGTCTTTCAGGGATGCTAAACGGTCGAGGTTGCGACCGCTCTCCGAGGGATCCCGCCGGCGGGGAACGTTGTCCGTGGATATTGAATATCGCGAGCTGTAATTCCGCTCGGCGGATACGCTGGTTCGCCCCGCGGATAGCCGAGCGGCGTTGTCGCGCCGCGGCGGCGGTCTCGCCGCTTTGTGTCGCCGGCCATTATCCTTCCCTCGGGATTCCATCAGCACCCACACTCTCCGGCGCTCGTTCGCAATTACCAGGGGAATTTACCGCGGCGTACATAGGTTATGCCACGAGCACAGCGGCGTGTTGCCGCCTATTACGTTCCCGGGCAGCGTTATCCGTCGATGTCCGCGCGGTGCGGAGCGGTGCGGAGCGGTGCGGAGCGGTGCGGAGCTGAGCCGAGGCTTGTACCCCGTACAACACCGTCTCGCGCTTCGCCGTGTTCTTCTCTGTTCTGTTGCGTTGCGTTGCGGGCTCCTCGCTGCTCGCCAATTACCCGGTGAATTTACCGTGGCCAATGCACCGGATATCAGCTCCCCGACTCCGGCGTCCATTATCCTTGGACCGCCGACCGGCTCCACGGTCGTCCCCGCAATAACAACAACGCCGCCAGCGACAAGAACAACAGCCGATCGTCGGACCCGCCTCGCGAAAAGACAATACCTGGACCAGGGAAATCGCGACCCTCCAAATTCGCTCGTTTCACCCTTCCGCGTTGCCGCATCCTCCCCCGGGCCGATCGAGAGCGAATCTCCGGCTGGCGAAATGTCGCAGGAACTGTGGTGAGTTTGATCGCGCGGACGGACGATCATTCGCTCGCCAACGAATGGACAAACGATCATCGAACGCCCTGTCTCGATACTACCCGTCATCGATTCCTATTTATAAAGTCCTATGCCCTAGCGTCCAAGACGGAGCCTGCTGGGTTGCCTTACCGTCCAGTTCTCCGACAGGGTCGTAAACAGCGCGAGAGGCCGGCGGAAGGGTTATTACCCGTGGAATACGATATCGGTTTGTTAGTTCGCTGCGAGAACGAACCTAACGCGAAATCGGGGAGTCGTTGAGTCGGAGACGTCTCTCGTTGGAGGTATGCAAAGTCCCGGAACGAACCTAATGAGAAATCAGAGTCTTTGAGACTGTTAGTTAACCCCTTCCCGTACTTTAACGAGTCAGACTCGCGATGAAGATTTTTGCCCAAACACGAATATTACGAGTCGGACTCGTGAAGAGATAGTCGGATATTTTTTAAGCCATTATCTACTACAGTTTATAATAAATTCATAATATCTATAAAAGTAAAAGGATTAGAGTTTACTTTCTCAACAGCAGTAACCCGTAAAACTGACTATATCACAGGTATCACAGGTATTTACATTTCGGCTCGTATTGCGATTGTTCTCGAGCATCAGTCTTGTCTGTTTAGCGCGCGTTGACACCTACCGCTTGGGCCCAAATTTCGTCGAGCTAAATGGCACGGGAAGGGGTTAATACGATCCGAGCGTATCGTTCGGGGACATTTCCAATTGCTAGATTAGGACCTTTTGGCGAATAATTAACAGTTTAGCAGTCTGCACGATTCGCCACGTAACACGGGTTTATTCTCCTAAATCGTGCAGCTATTTACAACAATTGTTTGCAAAGGGTTGGACGCGTTCTTTCGTCGCGAGGGATAGAACGCCGAAGAACCGCGTCGAACGAGATCGAAAGTGGGAGAGTCGTTCGTCTTCCAGGACTTCGGGAGAGCGCCGCGGAGCAAAGTTGTTTGTTTAGGCGAGCAAAGCCTAGAATTTGCAGGAGCATTTTGCTCGAGACCGCCGCGCCGGATGGATTAACGCGGCTCGTTGCCTATTACGCGGTAATGCTTGTCCGCGTTCGCCTCGTAAAACGGTCGGCGCGACGAGACGCGAGCTGAACGGGATCCCGATCTTTCTTCTCGGGAAGGAACGGTAATGATACGCGCGGCAGCCGACTATCATTTTTAAAAGGCTCGAGGGCTCGATCGGCGAACGGTCCCAACCGTATTCGGCCCGGCAAATAACAGTGATCGGGCCCGCGCTAAGTCCTCCGCAATGATCGGGAAATACGAGCTCGGTCACTATTTTAACGCGGAGGGCGAGGCGGCGCTCGTTTCTTCCGATTGTGAGGGCAATCGTTTCTTCCGATTCCCTCGAAGGCAGGGTGACGAACGTATCGGACGTCCCGCAAAAGTGATTCGATTGCCTGGCTTTTCGAGACGCGTGCAGGCATGGCCGAACAGTGCGATTTGCCAGATAGCGACGAGCATTCGATGCTCCGTCGAGCAAATCGATCACCTAGTAGAGTTTCGAGGCGATTCGATGTCGATTCGAAGTCCGACGTTCTTGAAACCCTCGAAGATTGCGAATATATTATGGTTTTGATACCTACTGCGAATTCAACGCCCCTGGAACATTTGAAACGATTTTCGAAGCTATTAGAAATCGAAGGCCAGGATTATAGTGGCGCGGTGAAGATCGAGGATAGCAGCGAGGTGAACATCGCGGCAAAATCAAACCAATGTAATCAAATGCAACTGTATATAGTGGAGCGGTGACGAGAGCGGTGCGGCGTATAATAGCGGTGCTCATAGAAACAAAACACGCACCGCATCGCTTTGCTCACCGCTCTCCGCTACGCTCTCCTCGCCGCTCCACTATAACTCCGTACTAAATCTGCAAGTTTTTGAAGATGTTTCGCGCAGACCCGCTAAATCTTTCGGTCATTCCTGCAGCGACGTTTTGCCCGTTCAATTGGATGGGTGGAAAACCGAGTACGCAAAGTATCGATTTCAATGCTCGGGGTGAAAATGAATCCGAAAATGAATGAATTTTGAAAGCCTCAAAACGTTCCTATGCAATTTCCGGCAGATGCAGCGTTAAACGGTCGCCGCAGCATCCGCGACTCGTGCCCTCGAAACATTCCGCGCGTCGCGAAACGAGGTTTCACCTTCTCTTCGAGCGACTCGCGCGGTTGTCCGCGTTTTCGTTTCACCGGCGACGAAATCGAAAAGCGAGGTCACGATCGTGCGCGAATCGAGCATTCTCCAGCGCAGTCCTCGCGCGATTCACCTGGCCGAGCGTCGTCGAGGATCTTTTTCCGGCCTGGCTTCGAAACCCGCACGGATCGCCGGGAATTCTGGATTCGAAGCGGAGGCGTTCACCGTCGACGGGCGAGCAACCCGTCGACCCCGAGGAACAGGATAAACGCGGCAGCGGAACGAGAACAATGGGTCACGCGGCTCGCCGCGTAATTCGTTACGATAACGCGGACGTGGATGTCGTGTGGATATATCGCGGATATCGCGGAGCAGTCGCTTGCCCCCGAGGGCACTCCGCGGAGCAATCTATCCGTCTTTCTTCGCGTGTAAACCGCTTCGGCGGGCGTGGCTTTGTCGCTTTTCGTTCGAAAGCGATACGTTATACTCTAGAGAGATATCCGTGGCCATGCCCACCCGAAGCTACTTCGGGATCTCTCGCGATTCTATATTTTACAATAAGTAGACGCGAATGATAAAAGCCTGGTCGGCTCTTTGTCCGTGTAACGCGTGTTCGCGTGGGCGGGGCTTCGTTGCTGTTCATTCGAAAGCAACACGGTAGTCTACAGGTTCGTCTGTAGCCACGCCCACTCGAAGCTAATTCAAGATCTCCAATAAGTTTCTATTTAATAATAAATAGAGCCAACGATAACGGTCTAGTCAGCTTTGTTCCGATACGGATCGCATCCTGTAGGCGTGGCCTGGTTTGCTTGCGATTTTAAATCGATGCAGTACTCTGTAAGAATATCCGTGATCGCTTCCACTTGCAGCTACCTCGGGATCTTTTGCGATTCTATGTTTTATAATAAACAGACACGACGATAAAAGACGGGTCGGCTATCAGTTCGCTTACTATAGTTCGCGTGGGCGTGGCTTCGTTGCTCCTGTTTCGGAGTCGCTGCTGACGGCACAAATTAGGGACCCGCCTACCTTCAATTACCGTAGAGTCTTCTGCGAATTTATATTCGATAAGAAATAGATCCAACGACAAATGCTTCCTCGGCTATGTCTGTGTAAAATGTCTCGCGTGGGCGTGGCTTCCCTGCTCGTTAGGCGCAGCCAGGACACTGCGATTCGTAGCTTCAGAATTTCGAATGTTAATTAATTCCACGGTAAATAGACAAAGTCTTTTTACGAAATGCTCTGCGTGAGCGTGGCCTGCGCAGTCATCGTAATTCGTAGCTTCAGAATTTCGAATGTCGATGACTGTCATAGTAAAAGGAAAAAGTGTCTCTCGCTGTGCAGAGCGCTGCGCTCGGGCGCGGCTCGGTTGCTCTCGATTTCGCGGCACGACATTACCATAAGAGCGCGACGGGATATTCGCGAGGAAGCCGGCGACTGAATTTCAAACAGCTTTTGAGCCGAAGAAGCGATTAACGTAGCTCGGTGTTCTCGCGACCTGAAAAGAACCGTTTCTCGGCGTTTCACTCGGTGGTCGCGTCAATGTCCGAGGCGAGGAACGCGCGACGATCCCGAGGAGATCGCGAGAGCCGCGAGAGCCAGCGAAATCCGAGTCGCGGGCACTTTCGCACGCGCACGTGCGCGCTTCATTCTCAACGATAGCGAGAACGCCGCCGCGATGATGCTCGATTACGCAGCGCCCGCTTCTCTGTGAGAAACTCTTCTTTCTTTTTTCTTTTTAACCAGCATACACACGCGAGCACGGTTCTCGTTCGTTATCCCGACGTTGTTCCACCCAGTTTGCCGAGCGCGCGCGCGCTGCCATCGATCGCGTAATTAGAGCGGCGGTGTCACCTGTTGCTTTCGCCACCTTTTCGTTCACCTTCGAATTCCTCCGTCGATTCGCTTGTTGCGCTTTCGAGAAGGGATCACAATGACACGGCAAAGAGTCGCGTCGAATCCTACCGCCTCTGATCCGATACGTCGCAGCACGCTGAAATCGATTAACCCTTTCGCTACGAGCGACTTTTCCGCCCCGGCACTCTCCCTGAACGAACCGCCGCGCCAAAAACGTGCAAAGTGATCGAGAACGATCGTCAGCGGCCGCGTTTACGCCTCGCTGCAACTTGAGTTGTTTTGACGATGTTTATTCAAAAAATTAAACTTCTCTTTAACCCTTTCCACCATGATACTCACGCTGTACGGGGAAAAATGCTCCGAAAATGCACACATAGCGCTTGGTCTGTCCTCTTTTGTATGAAGATTTTTCTGCTGTCTATAGCCGACGCTCGTACGAAAGAATAGTTATCTCTTCTTCTTCAGCGCGTGCTCCTCCGAGGCTTACGAATCTCAACGTGCGTTTCTACACGATCAAAGCATCGTTTCGCACTCATCGCGGTGGTCCACCGTCCTGCTAACTGCAGGATAACAGCCGCGTCGTTATCCCTTCTTCTTCGGCGCGTGTTCTCCCAGGACTTACGAATCCCAACTTGCGTTTCTACACGATGAACGCATCGTTTCGCTCTCAACGCGGTGACCCACCGTCCTGCTAACTACAGGATAACAGCCGCGTCGTTGTTCCCTCTTCTTCGGCGCGTGTTCTCCCAGGACTTACGAATCTGGACTTGCGTTTCTACACGATAAACGCACCGTTCGATCCACTGAACGCGGTGGCGTTTAACGAGACTCTATCGTAAGCCTCTCTAGGCCCCTCGCCGCGAATCATCGGATGATTTCGGAACACCTATTCTTTGGGGTTGCTCGCTCGCTGGTTATTTACCGTTCCTCGCCGTTCTCGCGGCAAACGGAGAATTCCATTCGGATAACAGCCGCGTCGTTGTTCCCTCTTCTTCGGCGCGTGTTC
>CM052087.1:14077976-14092902 GCA_028453745.1 Agapostemon virescens
ATCTATAATAGCTACACTGTAGATAGTTCATTTCCTTTCGTTTATACGATATTAATTTCTATGTCTCGTATTTAGAACTTTAACATTTTTATCATTTTCTCAACTGTAAACTTAGCGATGTAAGAGTTGTTTAAATAATAGTATGGCAGATTTTAGCGTCGCCTTAGAGGCGCCATTCGAGTGCAAAGGGTTAACACTAGAACTACCAAACCAGTCATTCTGACTGGTCCCTAATTTTTTCTTTCAGAATTACTGAAATTATAAAAATGTCTTCGTCAGAAATCTTTGGATGCACTTCTTTAACACTTTAACTGCCGAATCAACAGCCTTAAAAATTCCACAAAAACATAGTCTGTTGCAATATAATTATTATTAACACTAGAACTACCAAATCAGTCATTCTGACTGGTCCCTAATTTTTTCTTTCAGAATTACTGAAATTATAAAAATGTTTTCGTCAGAAATTTTTGGATGCACTTCTTTAACACTTTAACTGCCGAACCAACAGCCTGAAAAATTCCACAAAAACATAGTAATTTATTTAACGCAGTTACAATGGAAAATTTAAAATGTCTGACACATTCTTCAACCTTCTTGCAGTCTCCAGATACGAACTAAATTTAATGCAACGAATATATTAGCGTACAAATTTATTTTTAAACATAGACGAATAATTCTGTCACCCATATATGGGTGACATGGCAGTCAAAGTGTTAATGACGTATCCATACAATAAGAATAGTATGAAGTTTTAATAGATGCAGTCACGTTATTATTACAAAGCAATATACATTGTTGGATTTATTGTATGGTAGTTCTAGTGTTAAAGAAGGCAACCAACGTTCCCTAATCGTCAAATTTTGTTCTGCAATAATGTATCTACATATGCAAACTCCGATATGAAGCATCATCGTTGACGAAAATAAGTGACGCGTGCGTGACAGCGGCCGGCAAAGTGTTAAAATTAACGGGAACGATTCTTATCCAACGACTTGCTGTTTCGACCGGCGGAGAATCCGGAGGCCCGTGTCGCGTCGACGGGAAAAACAAGACAGATCGTGAAAGTAGGATTTTTGAAAAAAGAGTGGAGGCCCGTTTCCTTGTACTCCCGAGAGTCCGAGGAGTAGGAGCTTAGGAGCGGCAGGTATCGCGAAATAAAGAGCTAATTCGTCGACGGACAATCGGGCAGGGTACTTAATCGTGGCGTAATTTACTATCTTGTAGAAAGTCCCGTGACTCGTTTTTAAACACGGCCGCAAGAAGATAGAGATCTCTTGTGGGACAGGAACGGCCCTCGCGCGGAGCACCGTCGTTCGACCGTTCTCCGCGGATAAGTGGATAATCGATCGAGAAGGCAAAACGACCAGGCAGACGAGGAGACTAGGGCTTCTCGGCCGGTTCGCGTCGCGTCGTTACATGGAAACGATTCGAGAAACGGTCGACCGATATGGACGGAAATTAGCGGACCGCGCGAGGGATTGAAACGCGTCCGAGCGATGCGTGACGCGAATGGGAGCTTTCAGATCGAATGGGAAACGAAACGCAACGGAGTCATTGTCGTCCAGATATAGGCAGCCTCAATGGGCCCGCTCTTCCCGGTTCTCAGGGCCCGAGCAACCACGGATTTCTACTTCTTGCGAGCCGCGTCGGGCCCGGAATGAAATTCCTCCGGAACTCCGCCGAATTCGCGAGCCCATTCCATTCCATTTCATTCCATTGCGTTGACCAACGAACGCTCCGTCTTCGGGAACAACTAATGCAACCGTTGCATCGCCGACCTCGAGTTTACTAGTAAATTTTCTCGAAAATTCTTCGGCTACAACGATGCGCGGCACCGGTGCATCGTGCTTCATGCTGCAGATAAATATAAACGAATGCACATTGGAGACGCATTACACAAGGCGTCTCAAAAATGTTCGAAAGAAGAACATTTTTCGCTCACCTTGTATAGAATTGACGCTGCTGGTAGTAGTAATACGAGCTGTCCGAGATAAGCGAATGCTTTAACCTCTTGGTTGTTTCTCTGTACGGCAGAGAACATTGGAATGAAGTTTTTGATAACTAAATTATAATTGTTCTTAAAGATACGATGCATATACTTTATAACTTCAATAATTTTGGAATAAGGTTTTTCATAATTAAATTGTAATTTTTCTAAAAGATATGCTGCATATATTTTAACATTAATAATTTTCTGTAATAATTCATAACAGAATTGAGTGTGCTCAAGCCACTATAATGGCGCATCAACAACGAGCTCAAAAATTCCATAAAATTAAAGTAATTCGTTCAACGGAGCATCGACGGGAAGTTTAAACTGTACGGTACCTAAATTCCTTCAACGAGTATATTCACGGACAAAAGTCTAAATATGGTCAATAATCCCGTCACCCATATATGGGCACCCTGGTGGACATCGCTGTACGCGACGATTCCAAATCTTGTTTGGCTATTTTGTCGGTTCTTCTCGCCCGTTGGAATTCAGATTCTCGCGTTGGATAGGCGTCGTCGTGGAATCCCCGGTGACGAGGACGATCTCGGGAACCTATTGCGAAAGTCCGTGGGCGAATAGGCGAAAAATATGGTCGCGAGCGGTAATAACGAGATTCGTGCGGGTCACGCGAGTCGGCGATCGAGCGTCGATTTACGCGAGCTTGGATCCCCGGCGGGTTCAACGGCCGGTGGCGTCGTCGGGACACGGATTCGCGATTAACGACCGCGAGATAATATCTTGCGAACGCGCCTCGGCGACGAATCCCTCTCGCGAGTAACGACGACGACCTCGTCGCGCGGATCGAGTAGATTCCGGAGCGATAGGAGTTCTCGCCGATCACGGTGACGCGTCTCGATTTCTGTGTTAGCGTGTTGGGTCTGGCTGGAAACGAGACGCGGGAGAACCCGAAGAAACCGTCGAACGGAGATCGGAGAGAACGGGGAGGGCGTCGTAGGGCGTTATTACGATCCTGGCGCGCTTTCGATCTGGAAACCGGCAACCGGCGAGGTAAAAGGGGGTCGTACGCATAACCCTCGAGGAAAAAATCGGCTGCCACACCTCCCAGCGACACGACGGGCCTTGCGACGGGCCTCGCGACGGGCCCCGCGACTCGCAACTCGCGGCGACACGCACCGCGCAAACTGCAAACGAGTTCGTTGGAAAACCGGCCCGCGCCGAGTCGCCTAACCGATCCCGATGCTAACGCCGTGTCCAATTAAGGACGCTCGTAAACTCTACTTGTAACGCGATGCCAAATTCAGCCGGTCTTCGTAAAATCCTCGCCGATCCACGAACCGGTATGCTCGCACAACCGAGTTTCGATCCATCGATCCTCGACCTCCTCCTCTTCGGAGATCCACCTCCGCGCGATGAGCCAAAATCGCGAGAAGCTGGTCGAAGAAATTCGCGTTCCTGCGAATTTCAGGGCGCAAAACGAGGAAATACCGATCGATCGTGGCGATGTGAATCGTTCCCTGGCCCGTTTGTTTCCTGCGCGAAACGTCCTCTAATTTTCAAGGAACCGCGAACAGAGTAATTCCGTCGCGTTTATCGAACCGTGAGTCGTTCGACCGGAAGCGGTCGAAGCGCAGCCCGGCTGAAAATCGTCGCGAGTCGGCCAGACGATAATAACGATCGGTACCCGGAGAAGTTACGTTTTGCTTTCGTTTCCGCAGCCACGAATTACAGACGTGCGACTGGCCACGTAACGTGGGCTGTCCCGGAGGCGGATCCGCCAGCAAGGAAAGCGAGGAGGATCCTCTGTTGGAAAGGTGAGTTTTCAACGTTCCAGCTCTTTGTTCGCGCGACGTTCTTCCAAGAGCTTTTAGCTCCGACGGACCTTGGAAAGCCGAAGAGAGATTTCGTCGTTCGTCGGGATCGTAGAGAGCTTCGAGACGCAGAGAGATTCGATACCGAAATATTCGGTCGCCGGATATTAATTTCTGCACTCGCATTTTCGTCGTGGCGATCTGAAACAAAATTGATATTCGAAGGAAATACTAGTTCGAATAAACTAAAATTTCTGTATTCGTATTTTCGTATTAGAAGCAAATATTTCTCGAAGATGAAAACGGATCCAGGGAGCAGGTAATATTAACCCTTTGCGTTCGAACGGGGACTCTGTGGCGTCATTAAAAATTGCCATACCTTGACTGAAAACAGTTTTCATTTTATTAAATTCGTTCGCATTCTAATATAAATTTCTCAACGCGCAATCGGGTTGTGTAAGAAACCAGGTTCAATGTCGAGTGCGCGATGTGAGAACGATTGCAAGCAATAAAAATGTTCTCGGTTAAAAGAAGCGTCTTGACTCTGCAATTAAAATGGCTTCAAGCGCAAAGGGTTAAAATACAGGGAGCAAAAGGAGTTTCGGAAATTTTTCGCTCGGGGCAAGGACCTTTAAATTCTTTTGTTCGGTGTCTATTATTTCTCATTCGAAATGGTACTTCGGCCGGCTCCGATCGAGAGACCGGTCTCGATGGGAGTTCACCCGCGCTCTCCTTAGTGTCGAAAGAAAAGACAGCGGCGCGGCGAGAGCGGAGAGAAAAAGGAAACGGCGATCGAGATCGAAACGACCGGCCCCTCGATCGGCTTTTTTTTCGACCCGGAGAGCTCGTTGCGAAGCCACGGGATCGATCAACGATTCCGCTGCACGCGAGGCCGCGCCGAGAAAATAGCGCCGGTGACGTCAAGAAAACGAACAATAAACGCGACCCCGATCGCGGCCGATTAAACGATTCCGTTACGACTCGCTTCGGCTCTGTTTCGCCTTTGCTTTCCGCGCGACCGCTTCCCTTTGGAAACCGATCCGATCGGATCGAATCGGTTCTATCCGCAAAATTAGCAAAACGCAAAGGCTACGCCGTAACGATTAACCTCTCAAAAATTGATTCGAGCATCCAGGCTGTCCGGAGAACGTTCGAGTTTCTTCAACGAGGCGCGTGATCGTTCCGCGACACTTTTTCCTTGGTCGATTTGCATCGCGACGCTTCGTTTTCGAATTATCGGCGAAAAACACGGACCAATCGGAGCGCGGCTATCACGGACGCGTCTCGGCTCGACCAATGG
This sequence comes from Agapostemon virescens, assembly GCA_028453745.1. Taxonomy (NCBI): domain Eukaryota; kingdom Metazoa; phylum Arthropoda; class Insecta; order Hymenoptera; family Halictidae; genus Agapostemon; species Agapostemon virescens. The sequence goes on from CM052087.1 coordinate 14,083,039, forward strand.
CAACGTCACGCTCGACGCGGGCTGATTTGCCCGAGTTAAACCGAAACGGCACGCGATGTTTTTGCAAACGACGATTCCCCCTTTTTCAAGGAGCTCGAACGCTTTCGGAACACCCTGTATAAAGTGGAAGTAACGTTACGGATTTTCCATCCGGTTCTCCATTGACGCAACGCGCGCGAGTAATCGCCAGAAGTCCGGTTCGATGGCCTTGCCGATTTCGGGGAATCTAGTCCTGCAACATTTTAGCGTTCGCTGTAGTAAAAAATCGCAAGGAAATCGACCTCTCGCTTCTCGGTCCATCGACTCTCGCTAGCGACTCGAACGACTGAAATCTCGACGGTTTCCGAGGTCCGGTCGCAACGGTTTTGCTACCGACCGATGCCGATCGTTTCTCTGGCGACAGAACGGCGAAGATCGAGAGCCTGCAGGAGCAACAGCACCAACAGCACCAACAACACCAACAGCACCACCAACAGCAACAGGCACCGCCTCAGCGATCCCAGCCGCAACCGAGACGCGAGCAACATCACCAGCAACGTCCCGTGCAGAGACAGCCTATACCCATCACTACCACGCCCACCCCCATTCCGCAGATCACCGAGAAACAAATCATCAGACAGAGGCAACAGGCCAGGAATTACCACGACGACGAGTACGAGCCAGCTTCCGAGATCGAGAGCGACAGACAACAACGCGTCTACAGGGGCCAACCTTCCACCATCGGACAGGTGCAAAGAGACAGGGATGGTCTTCGCAGGAACGTCATCGCGGTAAGTTCGATCTAGATTCATCCGATGTTCCACGATCGGTTGCAAAGAGATCTCGATTAAGAAGGGTTTTCCAACAAGGGCGGGTTTTAAAGGCCTTTTAAAACTCTTCTAAAGTTCCAAAGGCTTTAGGACACGGCTTAAACTCGAAAGCCTCAACAATAATAATTATAATTTATACTAAAAAAGATATGCATTTCTATTTAAAGAAATGATGCAATTGTTAATTGCACATGCACTGTTGCATCTAACGAAAATTTAAAGGCCTACAGATGCAGTGCTCTTCGAACCATTTATCTTTCTCCTTTGGCATTCTTTCGTAAATGCAATAATAACGAAGTTATGACTTGAAACAATTGCGTGGACCATCCTGTAAATTTGGATAACCTGTCGAACGCTGTGTCAGTCCCTGAGGACTGACTGTATCAAATTTACAAATTAATATGTTATAGATAATTCACATAATATTATGAAATAAATATTCGCACTATTTCAATAGATTGGATTCAAACAAAAAAGCACAAATGGGCTCAGCGAGTCTTTCGTTTGTGCACAGTTATTTCCGTTTATAGTTAAATAAAATGTGACGCGAAATCTAAGCAAAATGGCACCGCGTTCACCGCGTTAAACGAACGCTGAAATAATACAACGTGTTTTTACGTACGCGCGCGTGACACGAAATTCCAAGTGACGAAACGTCGGGTAAGAACGTTCAACGAATTTAAAGATACCGTTGCAATGCGCTCGATTCATTAAAATTATCTATGTATATCCAGTATCACGAAATAAGACTAGACAATTTTTATTCGGCACGAATATCCGCAATCTACTCGCGCAGAATGTTCGACGCTAGTTCCGCCTCGTTAGACTCGCGAGACAAGTTGCATAAGCTTTCGATAAACGACGATTAATATTATTTTAAAGTCGTGCACGTTTTTCCCTGTCTGCTGGAAATGTTTGAACAGCGCGAATTATCCGATTTTCATGATTTTTAGATTACGTTTGCGCGACGATCGACGTTAATTTTCGCGAAATTGTCGGTACCGTTACCTTGAATATCGTCTAAAGAAAAACGGGAATGTAGTTCCGTGGTGTGTCTGGATCTCGCAGACTCTAATGAAGTGTCTCGAGAATTCCTGGGCTGTCCGTCGGCCGAAAGTAATCGCTTGTCAACTGTTCCACAGGAGCGGGAAAAGGAGAGCACGCGCGCTCAAACGGAAGCCCACTACAGGTGCGTAAATACCACTCGAAAAACCCGGGTTTGGCCCGCCGCTACGCTTTTTCTATGATTTCTCTTTCGTGGACCCGTTTAATTCGCACGATTGCCGTCTTGCGCTCGCGTAACACCGATCCCAAGTTTTTCCGAGCTGCCTGCAACAGCTCCGCCATCGCGCGATGTAAAGTCCCGTTTCCGTGTTCCGCGTTGATCCCTTTTTTCCGAAACGAGAGGCCGCGCTTTGCCATTCTGTCCCCTGTCTTTCGATAAGCGACAATGTCATTCTATTCGTTCCTAAATTTTCTAATTTGTTACCGGTTTGTTCTTTGATCTACGAGTACATAGAGACGGCGTTGGAGACACTATTCAAACTCAAAATAATAAAAGCAAACGTATCGATAAATAGTTACCATCATACTGTTTTTCGTAGGCTTACAAGGGAACGTATTCAGATGCGAAAATCCAATTTTTATGAAACTTATGGGAGCTTATAGCCTTATCGTTTAACTCGACTCGTGGTGAAGATGTCAGACAGAGTCTTCTCAATATGTATGTCCTTAACCTCTTGGGTACGGATTTATTTGAGAAAATATTTGCATGTGGAACGGAAATAATTTTTGGTTGCTTGGAGTAGTATCTAAAGGCAGTACATTTTACGTAAGAATGTATTTATTCCTAAAATATTGGTAACATATGTAGTATTAAGATGTCTTCAACTAATTAGAATTGCAAAACAAAAATAAATTAATAACAACAAAATAAAACTAAATGAAATAAATTCAAAGTTTAATTTTTGGTTTGACGTCTTAGACACGTCATCCGCTCTTAGGGGAAAAAAGTGAATGACGTGTCTCAGACGTCAAATGTACCCAAGGGGTTAATTTTCTGTAAATCGAAATAAAATTTTATCTAATTATTGCTCGTACAGAATCATTGGAGAATAGTTACATCCGTGGTAACTACAAAATTTTCTTTCCTTTTCGTCGTTCTTTGGAGGGCGAAGAACGTCTAGTCACTGTTACCACAAAATAAGGGCAAGGGATTAAACAAACAACTTTTGTTAAAATTTTCTCGCGCGACTACATTTCCCATTGAAAACACACACAATTTAAAAGAAAATTCTTTCAACTTTGAGGATTGTTTCCAGCCCTTCAAAATGGATGATTGCCGATAACAAAAAGACGTGTCAAATATTTTTCAAAGACCAATAAGCTCCCATAAGTTCCATCGAAATGTGATTTTCGCATCTGAATATGTTCCCGTGTCAAACGCGAAACGTCTCCGTCATTTTGACCGGAAGTGGATAGTTTTCGAGATAGTCGCGAATCGAAAGAAAGCAGGGACAACGGTGAATCTTAGCGAACGAGTAAGGACCGTTTTGAAAATGCAGGACGCAGGTGCCATCCTCGGAATCGCCGAGAGTCGCGAAGATCCTCGCGTCCACCGTTTCCTCCGTGATCCCGAAGACGTACTACGACCCGGACCAGAGCTATCCGTACTACACGATCTACGACGACGACGTGTCCATCTACAAGGATGACGGTGAGTTTCACGGAGCCGGGACGTTTCCCCCGGAAAAATCCGATTTCGCACGGTGAACTCGATGCGTCGAAAGCGTCCGCGCCGTTTCTTTGTCGCTTTGCGAGTGGTTTAATGCCGTTCGATTCGTCGTTTCTTGGACAGATTATAACCAATACACCGTGAACCAATCGGTGCCGGTTCAGCCGAGCGTCAAGATCAGCGAGGTGAACACGAGGCAGTACCAGAAGCCGAAGAAGGTGGTCGTCAACGAGGCGGACAAGTACAATCTGAACCAGGACGTCACCGTGCAGGACTACGACATCTACGAGAACCAGGTGCGGACCGATTCGATCCTGAAAGACCCTCCGATGGCCGTCGGTAACGATTAACCCTTTGCCCTACAACGAGTCAGACTCGTGATCAAGATTTCGAACTAGATCTTCTGAACGTGTATTTCCTTAACCCCTTGCCCTACCATTTTCTTTGTGACAATAGTTATGTAGGATCTCAGGAAAAAAGACGAGGGACCGCACCGGGAATCGAACCCGGGACCTCTCGGGTCGTAGCCGATCGACTACCCACTGACCCACGGAGCCCTCCTCCGAGCTCTTTTCCCGATTTCCTAACGTTTCTTTTGGTCTGAGGGGTCCTGATCCCACAGTTACTGCAACATATTCATCGTTAAGAATGTTACAGAAGACGACAGACAATTTATATCTGTTACGTTGCTACGTGTACTTCAATGCTTAAACATTGGTTAGAAGAGAATAAAATTGAATTTCGTCGAAAAAGAAAGGCACAATATTTATGTAAGCTTGTATGTACACAAGCTGGGTGCTGTTACTTGTCGACCTATGCGCGAGAGTCAGTACGTAGCAAGACTCCGAGCTACAAGCATTAACCCCTTGGGTACGGATTTATTTGAGAAAATATTTGCATGTGGAACGGAAATAATTTCTGGTTGCTTGGAGTAGTATGTAAAGGCAGTACATTTTACGTAAGAATGTATTTATTTCTAAAATATTGATGACATATGTAGTATTAAGATGTCTTCAACTAATTAGAATTGCAAAACAAAAATAAATTAATAACAACAAAATAAAACTAAATGAAATAAATTCAAAGTTTAATTTTTGGTTTGACGTCTTAGACACGTCATCCGCTCTTAGGGGAAAAAAGTGAATGACGTGTCTCAGACGTCAAATGTACCCAAGGGGTTAAAGATAGAGTATTGATGTACACAAAGATTTGCTATCGGCAATTGTATTGATTCAGGTTAGTTTTAAGCTTTGTGTTTACTGTTAAGCATGTCCAGCCTTGGGCTAAATTGTACACATTGCATATAATTACAGTTGTTTTACTGCATCATACACGCCGTTTTATTTCCGAAACCCTTGCAGGGTTGCTTACATTTATATTTGTTAGAATTTGTTTAAAATCTTCATCACGAGTCTGACTGGTTATAATATGCCAAGGGGTTAATTTTCTTTAAACTAAAATAACATTTTATTTAATTGGTGATTGTATACGGTCATTGGAGAATTGCTAGGGACGCAGTAACTACAAATTTGACCTTTTTCTTTGTCGTTCTGGCGAGGACAAAGAAAGTCCTGTTATTGTAAAATAAGTCGTAGGCCAAGGGGTTAACGCTTTGACCCCCTAACCAGGCGCCTTGAACCTCTCGTAAAACGAAAGTAATTTGTTTAACGAAATAATCGAATCAGGGAATTTCTGGTCATAGCCTATAATGTCTCCTGACGCCTATTTGGTCCAAGAAGTCCTGATCCCACAAATGTATTATGTACACTAAGCATTCCTTCGATATTCTCCCCTCTTCCGAATCCTAAACAGATTTGTTACAATAAACATCTTCCATATTCTGGCTGTATATTGCTAACCCTTTGCACTCGAAGCCATTGCACCTCAAAATCGAAACCATATTCTTAACTATAATAGCTCCGTTGTACGTAGCTGATTTCCTTTCATGCATATGAAATTAATTACTGTTACTTGCACTTAGAGCATTAAAATTCCTATTGATTTCTTAACTGCAGACCTAGCGACGTAAAAGTTGTTTAAATAATAGTGTGACAATTTTTAGTGGCGGCTCAGAGGTGCCATTCGAGCGCGAAGGGTTAAAACAATTATCAATCGATGCGAAGGCAAAACAAGTGTGAAAGAATATGTGAAAATGATTATTTAATTTAAACGGTGAGCGACGGTGCTATTGGAGTGCGCCATTATAGTGGCCCGTCGTTCGGAGAGATGGCATCCGTAAAAGTCTCTATAGTGGTGCACAGTGCCTAAGAGATTAAATAAAATGTTATTTCCGTTTAAGAAAAATTAAGGAAACACACGTTTAGAATATTCGGTTCGAAATCTTGAGTGCGCTTGATTGTTGCAAGGCAAAGGGTCACAAGGGGTTGATTCGCGAAGATAAGAAATTGCGTAAAAATGCGCAGAGTTTCGTAGCCGTCGCTCGGCCATCGGAGAGGTCGCGTGCGAATCGGCCGATGAATTACAACATCTTCTTTCTGTTTCATTGGCGTGTTCCGGCCAGGCTCAGCTGAACAAGAATAAGTTCCGCATCAACGAGGGCCAGTCGTACAGGTGAGAAGTTCCTTATCGAGCGAAGAAAGGACCTCTGTCGACCGGACAGCGGACCTGGATAGTCCAGGAAGAAAGGAGCGATCGCGGCGGTTCTTCGAGCGTGAACCACGGGCCCGTTCCGCGAGACAAGCAAATTGCCGGGGCCCGATCGTGCACGCGTTGTCGCCTCGAGCTTTCCTCGGCCGCCTTTCAGTCCCAGCTATTCTCGTCACTTACGTCCCGGGGAAACGGACAAAGCGTTCGATGCATCTTCGCGGATCTACGGGCAGCTCGCGCGGACGCTGCACCGCTCGATCCACGGGGAAAATCGCGGCCGTGCACGCGTACACGCGCTTACGTAAACCGTCGTAAACAGCGCGGATTTATCGATCCGCGATCGAAGTTAAAAATAGTCTCGACTCGCACTGGTCCGGCTGGTCTCTCTCGCCGACCAGCTGTTTCTGAAAGCACGCCGATCGATTGCAACAATTTCTTCTCTTTTTTCCTTCTCGTCGACGCCGCTCGCGGAAATTTCACTCGACCTCGCCGCGGTCTAACTCGTTCCGGAATTTATAAATTCCTTCGGCAAAACGCGCGATCCGTGTAAAACGATGCAGCAGACTCCCTCTCGATCGAGCCCCCGCGGGACTGAACCTCGAGCCGGATAAACGATTAATCCGTTTATGCAAATCGTACGCACGGTGCATCTAAAACGTATTTGACGCTGCACCTGTCAGCGTCGGTTGTTACGACCGGTTAGAAACTTGGCATTGCACGATTTTTTAAGTTATAATAAATATTTTCATATTTTTCACATTTTCATTCACACAAATATTTATATATTATTTTATATTCAATAAACGATTGCGTCGACCGACTAAAGCGAGGCCGGATAAGAGGGAGTCTACTTCGAGTATGAAATCGAATGTGTCGCGCTAAAGTGACATCGCAATTATTTTATTCAACGATGATTAAACCCCCAAAGCAAATTGCAGTGGGCGACGGTAACGAACCAGAGTTCGCTTACTGCGATAGACGAGAAATACATCATAATTAATTAATTTTGCAGACCCAACGTGCTCAGCCATCCCGGCGTCCATGTTACCACGCCGAACGCCATCGTCGACACGTTTATTCCTCTGACGACCACCACCCAACCGCCACCGTCTACCACCAGCAGGCCTTACACGGTCAACGCACCTGTCAGGTACGTTAATGGACCTTTTTGCCTTTGTTTTCGCGATTACGCAACCCGCTCGATGCCAGATTCGCGAAACGAACGGGCTCCACCACTTTGTCGTCCGTCGCTGGACACCGGACCGATACGTTTCAGATTTATTTTCCAATCTCCGGCAAAAAGACGCTTTGCTCGATGCTTGCGGGTTCTGCACACGGAACCGACCGTCCTTCAAGGCTGACAGCAATTTTTATTGCGACTCAACAATGCATCCCCAATAATAGTGTCTAATAATGTTGTTACAAATTGGAATGTAAAAATAGAATTTTAAGCTTCATTGTTAACATTTTATCGACCGGCGATTATTTCAGAACTTTTGTAAGGTCCATGATCCATGACTGAAAACTTTTTAATGGGTCCTTCAATGCATCCCCAATAATATTGTCTAATAATATTGTTACAAATTGCAATGTAAGAATAGAATTTTAATCTTGATTTTGATACAGCGCGAATATTGAAAAGCCTATTAATAGGCTTCCGGTCGATAAAGTGTTAAATGAGAATTTGAAAACTTTGAACGTCAAAAGGATGAGATTAGACAGAGGGTGGACACGTTCTGCAAAATCGTGAATTTCGAGGGCAAAACCTGTTCGAATCGGCGTCCGTTTCGATCCGCGATTCCACGCAAAGAGACAAGCGAAGAGAACGCGCGAAGATGGATGGGTTAGTCGCGCAGGCGAGATTGCTTTTATTCGACTTCCGGTGCGGAGACGAGATCCTCGGCCTTGCGGCGTCGTCTTCGCCGACCAAGACCCGATTTCGCTGCTCTCCGTATTCCGCAAAACGAAGCCGGACTCGCTTTCTCCGGCGTTGGATGCGGGAGGACAATTTTCCCTTTGCTTCTCGCCGGAAACAGCGTTGATTTTTCGTTTCTCGTTCCCCTGGCGTCTTCGCGTTTCCTCCGCGTGAATCTCTACAGGCGATCTCCACGGTCGTCGCCATCTTTAATTCTTTCCTGTTGTTCCAGCAGCCGTGGACGCCCGCAACAGATCCATCGCGGCACCGCGCCACCGTAAGTAGAAACATCTCTCGATCGGACTCGTTTTCTCGGAAACGGAGACGATTATTCTAATTGCGGGAAAGAATATGGATCACGATCGGCGCTTGTTTTCGCGGAGCCGCTAGAAAGTGGAACCGCTGTTCTGCCGGTGTTTCTTCGGGTCGGCATCGAGAGCGGCTCGCCGTAATCTGGCTTTAAGATCGATGAATTAATCCGGCCAGGAAACAGTCCATCCGAACGCCTTCGAATTCTTTTTCTCGCCGCGCTATGATATCGGACGATCTGTCTAGCGCAGCCTGTGTCGCGGCGAGAGGTGAACGAACGTTACCCGTCGAATTAATGCAGCTAGAAAGTTAATTGCGCGCGTGCCAACCGGCCAAACGCTCTTCGACTCGCCGAACGACGATCCGTCGTCGATTCGGCGACACGAAATCGATCTCCGAACGGAGATTCGCGGACCGCGAACGAACCGGACAACCTCGATCGTAGGTTTACAGGCTGCGCGACAAATCTGATATCCGATCGATGATCCGTTCGCGTTCGAGACGAGGCAAAGAATATCCCGTCCGTCGAGACGATTCAGAGAGACTGTGGATTTCAGACGATCGCGACCGACGTTGAAGCCGTCGACGGAGATCGTGTCGAAGGCGCAGGAGTTCGTGGACATCTACAGGTACCCGCCGACCAGGCCGTCGCCGATCTACCCGACTCCGCAGGTCGACAAACCCGCAGCCAAGTGTCGCAAGGACGTCTGCTTGCTTCCGGATTGCAGCTGCGGCGGCATCGACATTCCAGGTGGGCAACCGTCCCGTCGCGCGATCCTTTTTCGCCTCGATTCGGCCGAGGAGCTTTTAGAAACCGCGACAAGTCCATTTAGGACGGCTACGGAAACGCGGAAAGGACGCAACGCGCGAGTATGACGCAAGCGAGAGCCTCGCGTCGCGAATGTTAAGTTCGAGCGATCGCGAACGAACGGTCCGTACGAGCGCGCCACTTTCTCCGATTCTAACGTTACAACGCGCGACAGTGAAACAGATCCGTTTTGCCGGCGCGCCGCGATTTCGCGCGTACGCTCGTCGAAATCGAAAGCTCCGCCCGTGACGCGAATCGAAAGAGCCGAGCGTTTCCGGTCGTCGACGCGCCGCGTGACGACACCTCGACTCGATGTCGCCTTCCCTGTCCAGCCTGGGAAACTTTTATTCGGCTTTTACTTTCTTCGGGGATCTTTCTTGGACGCCTTCGTCGTCCCCGCGACCTTCCATCTTCTCGCGTCGAGTCTCGATTTCGCAAACGATTTGGAAATCGATCCGGTACGCGGCTACACGCGAAGGATGCCTAATTGCTTCGGTCAACATCCATTTTGTCGCGAAGTACGCTTCTATGCGTCCTCGGAAACTTCGCGCGTGGTACGCGAATTCGAAAGCCGTTCTAAAACGTTCAAAAATTCAAGGTTTAGGATTCGTTTCGGCTCGGCCAAAATTTCTTGCGCGGAACGCGGATTCGCAAGCCGTTTGTCTCCAATTCGATCTTGGAA
>CM052087.1:14138201-14151272 GCA_028453745.1 Agapostemon virescens
GTCCGCCATTTTTTCTTGGCTTAGTCTTGCGCGGAATGGGGTAAATTTGATGTGGACGCGGCTCGAAGCTTCGGGTTCACACCATTCTGGGAGAAACGATGTAAAGAAACTTCGATCGATGAAAATTAACTCTTTCGCAGAGGAAGACTCGGTTAAACTGCATTAATTGTCTTGCCGTTAAGCCGAGTACACATTGGAGGAACGTTCGCCATTTTTTCTTGGCTTCCTCTTGCACAGCATCAATTGAGGCTTCTCGGTGTGAACGCAATTCGAAGCTGCAAACTTATAAGGTTCTTGGAAAAACAAAACAATTGAGATCGACTCGATTGAATTGATTTTGTCATTTTAATCGTTCTGAAACTTGGCGGACACTTCGAAGACAATGTTCAACAATGATCAACAAAATTCGACCAATAACAATTGACTCTTCGGATAAACTGCATTAAAACGCTGACGAAGAGGCGGATGTAAAAATGGTAACGATATTTTAAATTGGAAACGAAGGTTCGATGCATCGGCAAAGTCTGGTAGAGTCGTCGATGTTGACGTAGGTAAGAATGGTCGAATTCGATGGCGAAGGAGTGAAAAAGTGGGGAGGGGCACGTGTCTCGTAACCTCCGCCCCTGCCAGTCATCGCGAATAAACAACAATGCAGGGACTCGTCGGACTCTCAATAATGCACACGCGTCCGTCACCCGCATTTCCTCCTCGCACGGGGGAAACGTCCCGAAATTTCTATTTTCGCTGCACTTCCCAACAATTAGGGTTTCTCAAAAGTCTCTTTTAAATCGCGCAACAATTTCTGTAGTTGTCCAACAATTCCTCGGAACAACTTCGCATAGCCACCAATAGTCTTTTCAACATTTCATTCACAGGATGCGTCAATTTAACCCTTGCCACTCGAATGGCGCTTTTAAAGCGCCACTAAAAATTGCCATAATGTTATTTAAACAATTGTTACATCTCTGCGTTGCAATTAAAAAATCATTAAAAACGTCAGTGTTCAAAGTACGAGGAACAGTAATTAATTCCATATGCAAGAAAGTAAATAAACTATGTACAATGGAGTTACCGTATTTTAAAAATTCCTAAAAAGTCTCTCCGACAAATTTTAATTATTTTTTCAAAGCAACGTAGACCCAGACGTCGGTTTACAATTAATTCGAATGCCAGTCTACGCGTTTCGTCCGCGCAAAAAGCAGCATCGCGAGAGATACGATTTTTACGAACTCGCTCGAGTTTCCGGGGACGTTGCAGGAAAAAGCAGGCCTGCCGGAAAATATGCATCGTTTACCTGGGCGTGGGTGCGTCGACGATGGTTTAAACAGCTGCTCCGCAACCCCTTCGACGCCCCGGTCGGACGCACTCGAGATTTCGCCAGAAAAATATTTTCCCGTTCCTCCCTGTAGCAGCCGCGCGCGACAAACACGTTTGCAGTATCCTCGATGACGGGGGAGAATCGTTCTCCCGTCGAAACTATGCTTGTAAATCCGACGATGGCGGTGCCCTCGTCCATTATCCGAAGAGCCCTATCGATTTCCGTGGAATTCGAGAAAATAGAAACTTTCCTCGCGGTTTCAACGAGCCGGAAAAGCACACAAAACGGGCAAGCTCGTTTGCGCGTTATCGCGATCGGAACATGCGATTCCGTTCGTTTTTCCGCGACCGTCTTGCAGGGTACGGACGTTCAAAGCTTCGTCTCGCGGGGTTTCGAATCAACTATATTGTATTTATCCTAAATCGCGAACTCTCGAAAGCCTAGGAGTCTCGAAAACGCGACGACCTAGCAAAATTTAGAGCAAATCGACGTTTAGTAGTTATCGGAAATTCTTGAGTCTCCGGAACACTCGAAATCTCAACGAATGCAATACTTTTTAAAAATCCTAACGAGATTCGAACAACTCGGGAGCTTGGAGCATTTAGGAAATCTTAGTCTCCGTGTTTCAATGGCGATTCCGAGGCGTTGGTAAAAGTAGCCATGCAGCAATTCCAAACAGTTTTCGTTTTATCAAATTTATCCGGGTTCTATAAATTTCTAAACACGCAACTATTCTGTAGGAACAACGTACATTAAATTGCATAACGTAAAAGTGTACTAGGTTGAAAGAAGCGTCTTAACTTAACTATTAAAATGGCTTCGAGCGCAAAGGGTTGATCGAGCTTCGTTCTCGACAACCCTTTTCTTCCCCTTTTTCGATTCTCCCCAAATTTTGCAAGGCTACGAAAACTTTTTAGATTCCCAAGACTTTCGAGAAACCTAGGCTTCGAATCGCGTTGAAACCAATTCGATTGTTCGTCGTAGATATTGGATCGAAGCGATTCGAAGCGTTTCGGACCCCGTCGCTAACCTTGAGTCATCGGAAAAGATTTTCTTTTTTATCGGTGACACACTGACCCTCGGTTTCGGCTTCTTTTGTGACGTTCGCGCAAACAACGAGTTCGCCGTTTATTTACCTCGTTTCCCCCACTCGAATTGCCTCCGAAGAAGTCGGCCGCCACGCGGAAAATTGTTTTCCTCCGGAGCCTCTCGGAGTCCTCGACCGCGATTCGTGCCTCCGGGAAAAACAAACTGACTCACCGATATACATTTTTAAGCAGTTTTTCCGGGCTACCGACTTACCCTCCGTGGGCCGATGGGTATTATTTCTTGGACCGGGATTAGCCGCAACCGTGAAACGGTAATCTCCGACGCGAGCCACGAGACAATGGATGCGCCGTTATCGCGTTTGGACGTTGTTGTTTGCTCCGCGAAAGGTCCATGGAGAAACGAGGAATCATCGGCACTTTTTTCCTCTCTGGAAACGTTCGTGCTTCGCGTACACCCGTTGCGAATCCCGTAAATAATTGATACGGACAGAATCGACGTGGAATCAACCCTTGGCGACCGTGAGGAGCCACGAACAATTGCCAGGCTATTGTTTAAAATTTTTAACGCCGCTATCTTCGTATCTAAGAGACTGGTAAAAATTTAAGGGTTACAAGGACGAGCGCTAAACTCAGCCGATTTATGTTACCTCGTAAAAACGGGGCGATCAAACTTATTTAATGTTTGCAAGATTTCTATCGTAATGTATATTTTCAATTAAGGCGTCTTAATAGCGTAAAGAATCACTGGCACGTTTAGCGTTAACGAATCAACTATGAAAAATCACTTCCATCGCAAAAATTGCTGTTTCGAATCAAACGTTACGTTGCTTCTTGCATCGCTACTATCGCTGGGAACGAAGAAAATGTTTTGGGCGAGTATTCGGATAGTCAATTGTTTATAACTTTGATAAATGCAAAATAAAAAAATGTAAGACCAGTGATAGAATCGCGCCGATCTTTGGCCGAGCTCGAAGACGAATTTCCACCGAAATCTGTGCGTTGGAGCATTCTTGAACGGAAGCCAGCCATCGTTAAGGTTTTTTTAAGAACTCTCCGGGGCTTCGAAGAGGACGAGCGAGAGAATCGGTGAATGAAACGAAGACTCGTGCCCCGAGTCCTAGTTCCGGGCAACGGTCCAGGGGTCCGAGATCTCGTCGGAATGAATAGAAAAGAGGAAAAACGTCGTGGCCGGTCGTCCACGGCTGCGTTGCAGCCTGCGACAACCGAACGCAGCCCTGCGCCCTTCCGCCAGGACAAACAACGCTGACAGCTGACCCACGCTCGTGCTGGCTTGACCTATACTCGTGGTTCATCTGCCGACACCACCCTTACGGCTCGCTGCCACGACTCTCGCGATTTTACACGGCGATAACTATACCGGAGATCCGGCCGGGTCTTTTTTCAAATTAAACGTGGAAATTGCAACGAGCCACCGTGAAATGGAAATTTCAATTTTTGTTGAACACGTTCGGTAATTACTGAAATTACTGACAGTTTATTTGACAGCGTGCAACGACGTTTGCAAACCATAATAAGTGCTCATGGTGGACCGATGAAATATTAAAACCATACTTTTATGTTAACAATAAATTACTCGTTTAATCTCTTAATATTGACAACAAACCTTCACAACTATTATTAACGTTTCCGAAGACACATCCAATTTAACATATTTAATCGTGCTACCCGTATGTTATTACACGAATAAATATATTTTCTAATTGTTACTGTAACTCGCATTTTTTACGCATCAAACTTTTGATTTGAAAGCGTTCAAATACTTTCGCGACTCACCGTATTTGAACGTTTATAACGAGAACAGAGAACTGCGCCCTGCGTCGACGTATTCCAGCAAGATTAAAAGATCCAATTCTATAGAAACAAATTTAACCCTTAGCACTCCGATGGGGCTCCTTTGATGGGACATTAAAAATTGGCAGAATATTATTCAAAACAATGTTTGCATTTAAGAAGCTAGTAAGAATTAAAGTGTTGCAGGTACGATTAAGATGAACAAATTTGATATTCGCGAAAGGAAATGAACCACGTACAATGGAGTTATTCTAGGATACAAAAATGTCTCGAGTGAGGAATTAAAATTGCTTGGAGTGCAAAGGGTTAAAAAACTGATGACTCGTGAATGTCCCGCGAGTCTCCGCTTGTCGGCCGGTCGAAATACCTTCTCGGCGGTCGTTTTCGGTCGAAAATGGCGATTTCAGAGGAAGCTGCTCGCAGGACATTAATCTCACTTTGCCGGACATCGAAGCGTTTTGTTGCGAGCCGGGAACAGAAGAGGAGAAGAAAAAAAGAAGCCCCGAATGGCGTTCGAAAGAGTCCGCTAAGCGACGAGTCGGCGGTCGGTCGGTCGGCCGGTGGCAGTCGCTTTTCGAAATAGATTTTTTCATCCCCTGGCGATGCATCGGCGCGCTCTCCCTTCTGCGAACGCAAACGCTTCTGCAAACGGTCTGCGGACCCTCTGCGGATCGAAGGGCTCTCGATATTCAGTGGCCGAATCCACTCCGTGTCGGTTCTACCCGCAACTCCGCGCGTTCGTTCTTTTTCGACCCCCTCGTCTTTCCCAGCCCTCGTTCCTTTCTTCCTTTCTCCCCCGGCTTTTTATGCTTCCCGTAAATCGGGAAAACGTCCATCCCTCTCTCTCTCTCTCCCTTCCGTCTCTTTTTTTCCCGTCTCTCTCCGCTCTTTTCGAACCGGAGCTGGTTTTTCGGAGCGCGTGGCGCGAGCGACTCACGGACGCTTATAATAAACACACGTTCGAGGGATCGTTAGTCGGCTGTCAGCCCTCGGAACAAAACGCCTCTCTCTTCCTCTCCTGGCATCGTGCATCCGAAAAAAAGAGAGTAGATCGCGTGTGCCTCGTGCAGCGAACAGGTTTACAAAAAATCTCGCTCGCCCCTCGAAGGTGCATAGGACCGATGCAGTCGTCGATACATTTTTTTGTTTGCGATCGACGCAAGGTGGCTGCGAATGAAAGCTCGACTCGCGTTATCCGACACTCGAAAAATATCAACTCGACGTCACCTTCGCCCACGCGGGTCTATACATCCCCCAAAGCATGACAATTTCCTAAAGATCGGATCAACGAGCGCGCAGGAAGAACCTTCCGATATGTAAGACTTTTTGTCTATTGGAATTACAGAATCTAAATGCAAAAATGCAAATAACATCACTGCTTCATTTCTAATAAATGCTTTATTTTATACTGGACGAAACAAACGTCTTTACCGTTCGACTCGATCGCAGAGAACGCCGTCGAACTTCTAAGAACGTTTCATCGTTTCTTTGCAGATTCCTATTGCTTTGATTCGATCTTGCACGGACGAAATATACAAAATATCCGATATTATCTTTCGGATAAGGAGACACAGATTTTTCCGCCGATCTACGAGCATCTGGCTCGTGCTCGTTCGCGATCCGACCAATGATGGGTCCCTTTTCTTCGCTTCGTTCTCGGGCTTCTTTCGGAAATCGGTGAAATCGACCGTTCCCTAGTAACGGCCGATTATCGGTGTCCGGCGGTTCTTTATTCGGGTTCTTTGGTCGTCGACTTTCTCGTCGACGGACAAGCAGGCGGGGAGAAACGGAAAACGCAGTCGCAGCGAGGCAACTTACTCCATCCGAGAAGAAAGTAGATGAGAAACGTTAAACTGGTTCGCCGAGGCCTCGAGAAGAAAAAGGACCGCGTCTACGCTAAGATATATTCTTTGGAACGTGTTTATCGATGGACGTTTCGTTCCAATCGACTTATCGATCGTTTCTAAACGTGGCGAACGGTTTCGAGAACGATGAACGAAGTCGATAGAAATTGGAGTTCTCCGGCAGTAGAATCGTCGTTTTATCTCTCACAAAAATGGCGAAAACTTCAAGAACATTTTTATCCATCGTCCGATTCGGATGCGTTTGATTTCCTGGATCGACTTTGAAGCTCCCGAAGCATCGAAGATCGTGGAAACGCGTGTCGGATCGAAATCGGAGCGTTTCTCGCGGAGGGGTTCGCCGCGCGGTCAGGGTGCGGAATTGTCGCCGTAGAAAAGGGAGGGAAAAATCTCGTTGACGGGTCTCGGATCCGGCGAATCGGCAGGAGAGGATCCCTGGATCGGTTACGAGCGGTGCGACTCGTAACCTGATAAATAAGGAAGCCGGGGGTCACGGTGCCACGAGAGGGGTCAACCATTGAACAATGCCGGGTGCGCGGCCTTTTCACCCCTGGGTTAATATGCGGGCGACTAAACATCGGCGCCGGACAATGCAAGATTTATAGATCGAAGCATACGTGACCATTGTCCGGTCAGATTCCGGCCCCAATGGGCCTAGGAGGCGACCGAGTGGGACCGAGAGGGAACGAGCAAGAACGCCCGGGAACGAGAAAGAAACAGAACTGATTTTCCGTGAGCTCTCCGCAGCAGCAGCCGTCGTTCCCGAATATCCCGAATGCGTCGAATGCGCCGAATGCGCGACGATTGTCGTCGCATCGGTGAGAAAGGCCCGGGGAATCGCATTTACACCCCGCATTACCGGAAAACCGGACACCCCCGGCTGCGCGCCGAGCCAACTTAATGACTGACCGGCCCTAATAACCGAACGAACGGCCCGCCGTATTTACGGACCGTGGTAAAGCTGCGAACCGAAAATCAACAGCCGGCGGAAAACGCTCCAAAAGAATCGCGTCTCTCCTCCGCTGTGAAACGTTTCGCTTTCAAACTCACCCCTTGCCGCATCGTTCTCTTCGCAGCCGATAACGGACATTTCGAAACGCCTCCGACCATTTTCCGTGGCACATTTTTGCAATCTTTGCATCGCGGTGCCATAGAATCAAAACTTATATTTCAAATCGAAAGTAAAGAACAATATTCCTACCTCATAGGTTCTTTCGAATCCTCAATTTTTACTCATCTCTTGCCATAAGATTCTCTTCGCAGCCGATAGCTTACGGTTCGCTGAAGCGATTAAAAAACCGGGAAAAGAACTTCTACTGTTCCTGAAACAGAAAGCGACTACTGTAAAAGAGACACGCACACAATTTGTAATTTATATGCGAAAATCCAGAGTCCATTCGCGGTCATCGACGGAGAATCGAGACGTCGAGCGTTGCAGGCCCCGGAAATTGTCAAAGAGAAAGAAATTGTCAAAGAGAAAAAAATTGTCAAAGAGAAAGAAATAGTCAACGAATCGTTGTTGGGCGCGGCACGCGACCGGTGGAGGGTTAACGAGCACCGCGAGATTACACGGCAGCTTTTCCTTGTCCCCGAAAAGAATTCGCGTCGGATAGACAGTACGGTTAACAAGCGTAGACCGGATAATCGTGTAATCCGCGGCTCGTTACATCGGATTTGCGCTGCGGTCCGATCGTCGCGCGTCCTCCAGCATCGTTTTTGACCGTAATCCGATTTCGTTTCTGCGAAACGAGAAAACCACGGTCGCCGGTCGCCGGTCGAGGCTTCTCTCCACGATCATTTTCATTTATAGGGTTTTTTTTTTGTGCGACGAGGGGACGAGCCGGCCCTCGAAGGGCGGAGCGTCGAAGCTACCGCACCCCACGGGCACCCTATACACCCTGCACACCCTGTGCACGAGGGGTGGACAACGGGGAGAAAAAGAGAGAGGTCAGAGGGTGGCCAGGGCGCACGCGTTAATTCTGGCCACTTTTCAAACGTCCTGGTCCGGCTGCGTTTTTTCCTCTTGTTCCTGCGCCGTCCTTCTGGTCGCCGATGGCCCCGTGACCCGCAAGACGATCGCTGTTAGGATCGCATAGTTCTTTCACGGTGAATGCACCGAGCACCGAAACCAACCGGCATCCAGCGCCATTGAAAAACGTAAAACATAAACCATTCGGTTTACTTGGATTTCATCGATTGCTCTCCGAACGGCGGTATATCTCTGTTATATGTAAAATTGTATGACCAATTTGTATTATTGTAAAATGATCGTGAATGAAACGATCGAAGATGATCTCAAGGGGGTAGATTAGGCTGTACAGATCCGTTTTTATTTTTTTAACGCGCTGCAAAGCGGTTGCGGTGTGAATTACTATACGCGTTGCCGCAGTTACGTTCGAAACATCGCCTAAAGTAATTTAGGCCAGCCGTACACGTCCATTTTCTTTTTCAACGCGCGGCGACCGAGCAGCAACGTAATTGCGGTATGAAGTAATATAAATTAGATTAGGCAATGCGCGGCTGTTTTGAACGTAATTGCGGCGTATGTAGTAATTCGAACTGCAACCGCGTTGCTGCACGGAGGCCCCGCACGTTGAAGAAAAAAAACGGATGTTACAGAGCAGTTTAACGCGCGGCAACGTAATTACGATTCCGAAGCACTATAAGGCTCGAAACTACACGCTATCGGCTCGCACACGATCCGCTTGCCATAGCGATTTTTCTCGTTACAGCACTTCGACGGTGTTCTTTGTCGAACGCTTTGATCGTCGCGTCGCCCGTATATGGGCGACAGAATTATTTATCTACGTTTAAGAATAAATTAAATACGGTTATGCGGTGCATGCTGGAATACGTGATCGCGGCAACAAATAAATGGTAATTTAGACCGCGATTTTTAATTTGATTAATTAATTTTTTAATTTATTTAGTTGTTACTTTTACCGGTACGTAAGCGTGCGGGGAAAAATTGTACAGAGGTGTCCGTTGATGTTCCACGCTTGGTTTCCCGAACGTTTCGGAAGCTGCCGACACTGCAATTTAAAACCACCGTGGATCGTCCCGAACATGTGTCGCGCCGATGCTTTTTGCCGGCTCGAATCACCGAAAATTAGAAGCCCTTGAGAACTCGACAGCCCCGAGTGCCCTAATTGGAACGCAACGATCTCGAGGAGCGCTCCGATCGGCCTAATAAAATCGCCCATTCGTAAAAGTGCAATTATTCGATTTCGGCGCGTCGAGTGTCGCCTGGACTTCGTGTTTCGCCTTGCGCGATTCACTTGATTTCGAAAAGAATAAATTCGCGTGGCAGAATCGAGTCGAGAGCTCGCAGGGGAGAAGATGGACCGGCCATCCTTGGTGTCCCGCGTTTTCGACCTCCTCTCCCACCCCGGCTCTCCACGGCCTGTCCTTTTTTCGGTTCTTTTTGTTCGAGCACCGCGTCGACACACGATACGACCCAAAGCGCGTGCTTTCCTCGTGATTTCCGCTTTCCGCCTCAGCTGCGCCTCTCTTACCCTATTTATAGAGCCGTTTCACGTATATATCCGACGGTCTTGAAAGGAATAAGGAACTCGACGGGCGCGAAGGTGCCCGCCACTAAATTTCCCCGGGATTCCTGGATACAGGAGACACGCGTCGTCTGGAGAAACCGCGCGCGATCTCCCTCCCGAACACCCTTCCACGAGTTATTACGGTTAACGAGCCCTCCAAGCTCCCTCCTTGTCACCGAGGATTAGCGGTTTCTCCGCCATTCTTCTTCCCGTGATACCTTTCTTTCATTTTCTCCAGTTTCTCCATTTTCTCCACCCCTCGCGCACCGCGACGGTCCGTTTCCACCCTAGGATCCGCAGAAAGCGCGATAGCCAAATATTAAATCTAAACAGGGAACGTATTCAGATGCGAAAATCCGATTTTGATGAAAATTATGGGAGCTTACAGTCCTTTGAAAAATATTTCACACATGTTTTTTTTTATCGGCAACGATCCACTTTGATGGGGTGAAAACAGCCCTCAAAGTTGGGGGTCAAAACCATACTTTTTGAGATATCTCGGAAATCAGAGGTCGAAAAAATTTGAATTCTTTTTTAAATTGTCTTTTTCAATGGGAAACGTAGTCGTGCAAAATTACTTCGCGTATTCGATCCTTAAAGTTACAGAAAACCTAATTTAATTAGAATCGGTATATATTTTTATCCTCATTCGAAACATAAAACTGTAATAATAGATTCAGCTTTCTGTAGAAAATATTTCCAATATTTCCCAAATGCTCGTCCGCAAAGGGTTAAGAACCAGAGGCATTCGCTGGCTTTGAATGCGTCGATTTTTGGCGTAGGGTCGACGAATACGAGAAACGTCGAGAATGCACGCGGTAAGAAAAATTCCCCCGCGATCGGATGATCGTTTGTATACGTCAAAAGCGTGAAAACGCATCGCCGAGGTTTTTTCCTCGGGTTTCCGGATCCCACACAGGTTTCTGCTGATCACTGCGAGGGACGCGATCTCGAAATGCCCTTTGGATGGAACGACTCGACAAAGGACTCGGACAACGCGGGCCATTAAGAATGCGTTTTAATGCAGTGCAGCCGGGCCGCAGAATGCGGCGTGCGTCGCCGGAGCGAAAGACGGCAAAACGCTTGTTAAAAAGCAGAGTCCCCCGACGCAAATCGAATCCGCATCGGTCTGGACGATCGATCATCGATCGGCAACGTCAGGCCAACGACGACCGTCGGACCGTTCGTGGCACAACGACATATGGACGAACCCTAACGAGCGGCACGTTTTCCCAAAAAATCGTATCGCGTTCCGCTCGAGCCGCAGTCCCGCAGCCTGTTTTTCCGGGCCGTTATTAACGATCGGCCCTTTGGAACGGCTCCGCCGAATTCCGATAAGTAAATAATGCGTCGACGCCCACGACAGACTTTGGAAATTCAATTTAGCGGCCGGCAGACGCGTTTTTCCATTTTAAAAAGTCGTTAACCGTTCGATCGGCCGATGAAACCTCTCCTCGGGCGACGCAACGTTGCTCGTATCGTTCGATCTTGCTTCTGCCATCCTCGCTGTACAGACTGTCCCGTAAAGTTTAACCGTTTCAGTCCCAAGGGGTATTGTAAAAACACCGCGCTTTCTCCAAATGAGTACGAAAAGGCCCAAGCGGCGCGATAGCGGTTGTCTTAGTCCATTGCGAAGAAGCATGTAAAAGAAAAAACATTTGGGTTAGTACGCGTAGTCTGTAGTACCAGAAATGATATAAAAAGATCACATTTAATTTGAGGAATTCATACAATATGTTTGAGTAAACACCGATGTTACAAATAATAAGTGTTACTTTCCATTTAGATTGTTTCTTCGGGGGTTGGTGACTGCGCTGTCGGTCGTCCATAGCGCTCGAAATGTACTGACATTTTCCGACGCAAAATCTGAAGAACGCGATCCGCACTGCTTGAAACTCCTTCTGCGATTCTGAGCATCATTTCCCTTTGCCGATTGATCGCAAGAAAGGCGATAAACGCGATCGCGGGTAGCGCACAGGTAGAAATGCCGGTGGTTCTGTTTTGATACGAGGGAATTTAAAAGGGTGAAAGCGACTCGACTCGAGGAGGGGGCCGACTCTAAAGGGCAACCCGTGAAAGGGTCACCTGTTGCGCTTAGGGAGGTTTTAATATTTTTTTTAAGCTTGCGATCGATCTCGTGTTACAAGCCGCCTTATACAATGGGCATCAACCTGTTGAGGGAAGGGGAGTTTTTTTCGCTGCATTGGACGCGGTGCGCCATAGGGGAAGGGTGTGTGCAGTCGTTTGCTTTTTCTTTTTCATCGAGTTTTTACCACCGACAAAAAACCACCCTACATCGGCACGCAGGACCATGCAGGGCAGGCAAGTGCAGGTACCTGCAATCGCGTGAGAAACAGTCGAGAGTTCATCGGCGACGTCGGCGTCGCGTTTATCCCGCTTCTTGCCGGATTTCTTCAACCCTTCGCGATCCCTTCGTCGGCACTCGGATTTCGTCGTCAGAATTATTTTCAATTTGCCTTGGAACATTTTACGCGTTCTCGTCGACAGGTAGCACACGATCGTTACGGACTTCTTCTGCTTCTTCGACAACTGTAAATTAATTTAGGCTCGTTCTCGCAAAAATTCTTCGACAACCGTTAACCGAATTAGTCGATCAGAATTAGGCGGTGGCTCGAAGCTTCTCGAACAGCTACGAATCGATTTAAATTAATTCACGTTCAGAACGTAAAAATGCAACTTGAACAACTTAACAAACGTTGGGTATCGACGCAAGGGTTGCAAAGCTCCGGAATCGACGTTAAAACCGTATCGAATGCGTGCAACTTTTTTACATTTCGTAATTTCGTTTTTATTCGAGAGCGAACATCGCCAAAGAAAAGTTTAGAAAGGATTTACCTAGATCCTGGAAGCAAAAAGTATTTTTACTCCCTCTCCTTTTTTTCGACAGATGTCTCGAACTTCGAGTAAGCTGCAGTCGCGCCTTTTTTGCCGACAGCCGTCGTTTTTCCGTTAACTAAAAAAACATTTGGGTTAAATAAATCCCTCTTCGGCTTTGCGTTAATCGCAAAAAGTACGCGAGTTTTTACTTACGACCAGCTCCCTCTCTCCTTCTCTCTGGGAGGTATTCGGATTATCCGTGGTTGGCTCTGGCTTGCGTCGCCTCGACAATCCTTTTACGGGCACTTAAAAAACTGCGGGAACAGACAATCCAGGACCCTGAACGCTTCTCTTTGCTGAAAGGCTGCAAGAAGAAAGGGTTGAAAAAGCTCAGGTACCCAGTCGCTAATCTCTGTCCTGCCCACGCTGCTGGTTTTTTACCGGACGAGCACCGCGGGGGTCCGTTTCCTGTTTACGGGCCCGATAGACGCCGATGCCCAAAGCACGACTCCTGAAAAAAACAGCCGAAGCCTCCTGGCGTTCAGTCCCGATTTACTTTGTCGTTCGATCCGACCAAAAAGAACGACGGATTTTCTCGAGCTTTCGTCAAACGTAACATAACAAAACATAACGCTTACGTT
>CM052087.1:14167974-14236011 GCA_028453745.1 Agapostemon virescens
GGCAAATGAAGACAGAAACACGGTCAGAGAGAAGCAGCCAGAAACAGATAATAACGGACGTGTGCTGTTAACACGTTGAACGCCATGGTGGTCACCGGTGACCAGCACCATTGTGCTGTTTAACAATGATTATCGTTAAATTAACAACATCGAACAGCAACTTATTCCTATCGAAATTAACCAGACTGTAGTGTGAGGTGAGAACTTCGTTATCCAATAACTAACAATTCTCTTTAATAACGTTGATCGCTTCTGTGAATGAAATAAATGAAATTTGGTTCGGAGCGAGCAAAATTCGCTCGGCAGTCAACGTGTTAAAAACGAATAGAGTCGAACAGAGTCGCAGGGAGGCTGAGACACGCAGAACCACGGAAAACAGAGATAAAGGGAGGGATGAGAGAAGGAAATACATAACCAAAAGGAGACAAGGATAGAGAGAAACAGAGACGGATACGGGGACAGCCAGATACGAGGAGAGCCAGAGACAGAGTCATAGAGAAAGAGAAAGAGAGAAAGAGAGAAAAAGAGAAAAAGAGAGAGAGAGGGAGGGAGAAATGCTTGGAAAGGCGAAGAACAATAGAGCACGAGGCTCGCAGGACAAACGCGCTGTTGTAAACGCGGCCAGCGGCATCCGAACGATGAATGCTTCGCGAAACAGCTGAATGAACAGCCCGGATCCCTTCCCACGTATCCCTGGAAGACGTTTTATCGCTGGAAGGATCGATTATCGGTGATATATCTCGCGGTGACGTCAGCCGAGCGGATTCGTAATGGAACGGTGCCGAGCGAGGCGGAAGAAGCTACAAAGTCCCTTTCGAGACGATCAATTGTCGTTCGACGAACCCTTTATTGGCAGCAGGTGCGTCAATGCGTCGGTAATTGATGGAATTTAATTGCGAAAAAACTTCGCATCGATCTAGGAACGTTGGACAACGTTCGACGCGGTCGTTTCGAAGGGTGGTTTCGTTTCGGTGGAGCTCGGATCCGAAAGTAAACGGTCGCTACCGACGTATCGAGGAAACCTTCGAGAATCGTGACGATGCTTTCGAAAACGCTTTCGAAAATACTCGTCGGCCGGTGAACACGACGAGAGAAATCCTAAACGCGAGCCGAAAACGTAAAATAAAACCGATCGAACCGGTAACAAGGCCGGAACGAGGAAGAAAAGGATATCGCCGAGGAATTTGCGATGTCGATTAGCGTTCGATCGACGATTTACACAAACGGAAGAGGAGCCACTTTGATAAATTAATCGCCCTCTTACTCGGAATATTCGCAAGAACAAAATCTTTACGACACTTTGTATTCGCTCTCTTCGCTGACAATCCGAGTCGTCCAGGTTCCACCGTATACATTTGAAATGGCTCTGCGAAAAAGAAAAACGTCGAAGGAACGGGGAGAGCGAAAGGCTAAACCCGAAAGTCGAGCATAATCATCCCCGTGGGTAAGGTCTTGCGCGGGTCAAAGACAGGTGGGTGGAAGGAGGAGGCGAGCGAGGCGACAAAGCACGCGGGGAGCGTTTCCCACGACAGGTGACACGTGGGAATCCTAGTTGCGGCGCAGGTGGATCAGGTTGGACGAGCGGAGGAGACGAGACGATGGCGTGGCAAGGCGAAGCGAGCCAGAGAAGCCTGGGGAGGTGCTAGGGACGGGGACGGTGGTATCGAGTAGGCGTCCCGAACGATCGACGAGGAGAAACGTACACACGTGGGAGAAAGAAGAGAGAATAAGGGTCGGCGGGGACCAACGATGCTCGGCTGGGAACAAGTGGGGGCAAACGCGACCGAGAAACGGAGGAGCAATCGGAGAGACGGGACGAGACGGGACGAGACGAGACGAGACGAGACGAGACGAGACGAGACGAGACGAGACGAGCGAACCGAGCCGCCGATAAAGACGGTGTCGGCCTTGAGGTATGTGGGACCCCGACACACGGACGCACGACCAAAACGGATCGTCGTCGCGCCGTGGTCCCTTTCCCCCGAAAACCTGGCCAAAATGCAATTTTCGAGGTGCCCGATAGCAGCGACGGGATCCGAAACACGGTGAATCGCTCTTCGATCCATTATTTACGACGGAAACGGCGAGTCTCGAGAGTGTCGCCCGTAATCTTGGAAACCTCGGAAGCCCGACACCACCATTTTGCTCGTCTTGGAAACATTGAAAGTCTTGGAACGTCCGATCTATCGCGAAACAACGATTACGTCGTATCAGCATCGAGCCGAGCAACGGTGCGAACGGTACCGATACGATAACATTATTGCAGCAGCGTGACCGATGCGAAGTCGCCTCGCGGTGGACAACCCCCAAAGAAACGACAGAAGACAGGGATTGTCGCGCGGTCAACGATAACTTTTTCCTCGTTGAAATTGACGTAACCAAACGTCCAAGACGTTCTAGATTCCCCTCGATTTTCCAATCCTCGGAAACATTCGAAACACGCAAGATCGTCGAGACTTCGAGACTACGATGGTCTCAAGCTATTGGAACTTTGAACGAACAAACTGACTCGAAACCCCGTGGGGCGACCGTTTTGTCCGAAAACTTGCAAGACAAGAGTATCGAATGCCCGGCCCTACCCGATACAGGTAAAATCGTTCCACGTATCGAACTCCCGAACGATAAGCTCCCTGCCATCCAACTAGGTAGATAGGGTACGCAGGTAAGGACACGGAAGCACCGAAACACAAACGGAAGCTTCGTCGGAGGATACGACGGATAAAGGCCCCAATGCCAGGTTTTCAAAGTCCCCGGAATCGGGCCCTATTCGGGGGAGGCGATGCTCCTCCGAGGATCGAACTCGAATGGCTTATACATGTATGTTGCCGGCGCTCGATGCGTTAAGATTCTATAAAACTAATAGTTCGCAAACCCTGGACAAATTCTGACAAAACAAGCGATCTCGAAATGTGTTTCGTGTCAATTTTCGGCAGATAGCATAAAGACAGGTCCGAATCTTTTAGAATTACTGGAAACAAATGACATGGCGCGTACATATTCTAAGTACGGAGTTATAGTGGAGCGACGAGGAGAGCGTAGCGGAGAGCGGTGAGCAAAGCGATATATGATATGGTCGAATCCGATCGACCTGAAAATTGCCATAGACTCTGACCGAGCGTTTAGAAACGTGTAGCCGAAATTACAAAAGAATCGGAGACCTAAAGATTTTTCACGATTTTAAGAAGGGGTATACCTTCAATATTTAGCGATTTTGTGGCAATATTTAGCAAATCTTTGAAGTCGTGCCCCGGCCAAACTATTAGAGCTATCGACATGAATCAAACGCGAAAATCTTCGTCAAACCTTCCTCTTTAAGAAGAGCTCCCACAATTTAGGCTAGCATTTCAGGAAAATCCAGGGCGCTTCGTTTTATCAACCCTAATTTTTCCCATTTTCGCCATGGATCGCCCCGACATTTCAAAGTCGCGCCACGGCTGCAATTCGATTCCAATCGAGCTAAAATTTGGCATACACTCTTCCTGCGTGTCTAGAAACGTGTAGCCAAAATTTCAAAAGAATCGGAGACCTAAAGATTTTTCACGATTTTAAGAAGGGGTATACCTTCAATATTTAGCAATTTCTAGCAATATTTGGCAAATCTTTGAAGTTATGCCCCGGCCAAACTATTAGAGCTATCGACATGGTTCAAAAACGAAAATCTTCCCCAAACCTTCCTCTTTAAGCAGAGCTCCCAAAATTTAGGGTAGCATAAATTTGCTCGTCGAAGCAACGTCCGAACATGCTCGAAATACTTGCAAACGATTCGAAGCGATCTCGTCTGGGTTTGAGTCTGCTCGAAAGTATCGCTCTCCTTTTTCAAAGGACTCGCGCAACGTTCAAAAGCTATCCGGCTAGTTTCGAGCCTGCTCGAAAGCATGCTCGATCCCGTTTCTACTTATAACACGGGTCCCATAAATCGCGCCGCGAATTAATCGCGTTACAGCAGGGTTGGCCGTACAACGGAGCTGCTGTACTCGCGAGGAGTCGAAATAGAATGTATACTTTTACAGTGGAAGCGTGCAAGTTCAAGCGACGAGCAGAGCTCCGCTATCGCTGATCGTATCCGTATACTCTGAGAGACCATCGCGGGATTCCGCATCGCTTAACGCGTTAACAGACGAATTTCTAACAATTTGACAACACAAGCACCGTTTCAGAAAATTACATTTGCATTTTTACCGGCGTCTAGGAGTCGTCGTTGAAGCAGAGAGGATGGTCGACGATCGAACAACGCTTTGCTGGCGTTTGAAACGGAGAGATCGCGGCAGGAGAGAAAAGGAAGAAGAGACGTTTCGTCCTGGACATGCCAGAGGAGTCGTCGGCAAAGTTACCTGGCTGGCCCTGCCTCGGATGCTGGGATATCGGAAGGCGTTTAACCCTTTTAGTGCCATCCGATGACGTCTTACTATTCGCATTGCGAGCGAACTCTATCGCAAAATAAATTTATAAAACGTTATAAATGGCCTAATTTTATTGCAAAAGAATTTAGAAAAATTGTTCTTCGGCTTAACTTGATAGAAAATAACGTTCAATCTATGGTGAACCAGGTTCTGATGGCCAGACCTTCGAGAAACCGAATCCCTAAATTTTAGCAACGCGAATCCTACGAAAATGTAATATTTCTACTTCGTATTACGCGATCTATGCGAAACTGTAATCAAACGATGATTACTCCTATGTGCAAACATCGTTTGTAGAAGGAAACCTCATTTCTGTGTTGTTTCACAATGTTTTATATCGATCTTATTCGTACGATTTTCAACAATTATTGAAATACAATTAGCATTACTTTATCACTTCTCTGTTTCGCAATATGCTGGTTTTTGAATTTTCTAAATATCATTCTCAGTTCGGTTTTTACGAGGTTCTTCTGAGACATTAGAAAATTCGTTAAATCGGCCCGGTATTTTTCGCATAGATACGATACTTTCGCTCGGCAGTGAAAGGGTTAAGGACGGTATGTACGCGAATCGGTGACGGATCAGGTAATAGCGGGAAAGAGCATCCAATTGTCCATCTGTTGGCGAGCGTAGGAGGCAGAGCCGCTACGCTGCTAACGCCGACACAGACTACGCCAACGTGATACGGTTTTGATAGCGACGTACCGGTGGTGTTCGCGCTGTCTCTTTTCATCGGACTGAACGATTAACCTAAAGATACCGGTATTTCGTCGGTACTCGAAATACCGATTCGGTTTCTGTTTCGAACAGATTCGGATGCGCATATCTCGTACATCGATTGAATTCGAATCGCTTCGAATACGATTCGCAGTTTAGCACCGAACCTGGCGAACATTCGAATTGGCGGTGTAGTTGTAAAAATGACAAGATTTAATCTATTTGCATTTCCTGCGATTTTTATTAGAATACACGATCGTGCGAAGAAACGCTAGTTGATGGTCTGTTGAATGCGAAGAACAATTTTGTAGCGCAACGCTGTTGATAGTTGGTAACGAGGTATTAAGTATAGCGATAATTCCACGCACTGGGAACACTGCGGAATATTGTGATCGTACATCGTATAGCAATATTAGGTTCGATAAAAACTCGAATACATAGAAATAGGCATAAGCTGAAATCTCATGACTAATTGCGCAATGATGTAAGAGGAACTCCGTTGTAAATAATAAGCTAAAACCGACTACGATGCGATACCGAGCGAATACCGGTACCCGAATTTGGATAGGTCGATAAGGCATTATCCGTTTTAACGCTAGAACTACCAAACCACCAAATTTTCATAGGTCTTCAGCTTTTTCTTTCACGATTATTGAAATTATAATGAAGTTTATAATGAAGTTTTATAATTGAAGAAGAAAATGAAAGTTTAAATTTATTGTTCGGTAGTTGTAGCGTTATTATTATTAATTAACTTTGACAATCGTAAAATGGGGAATTCGAGAAGAGTCCAGGATATTCCAGAGTATATTTAAATTTGCTAGAATTTATTACAATCAGGTAAGTTCGGCGTTGAAACTTTTGGAAATCGTAGCAAGTCTCGAGGCTCGGAAGGTTTTGAAAGTCGTAACAACTCTCGAGCCTTGAAAGTCGAAATAACTGTCGAGTCTTGAGAGCGTCGTCGATCGTCTCGAATCGTACTCGACGGACGTCGACACGCGAGACGCGACGGTCGACGGACAGTGGTCGACGCGCGCTAAACCAATGGCCCCATGGTATCGACAACTCATAGATACGAGGTCAATGGTGTTGGTGCGTGTCGCCGTCATGTGTCGACTGTCGACTGTCGACCGTCGACCGTCGCGTCTCGCTTGTCACTGTCTATAGGATACGATACGAGACTTTTGGACTATCGAGTCCGTCGAACGGCGTTGGATCAACCGATACGCGAGCGCAGCACTCGATCGGGTCATCGGGAGAAAGGGAACACCATGAAAATTTTCGAAATTTTCCATATATTCTAGGAGGATGGAGATTTCTAAGCGTTAACGCGAGTGGAAGGATTCGAATCGGTAGCAGGCGAACAGAAATCTAACTTTCGGTATCGATCCCCGTAAAAAAGGGCCTTAAAATCTTTCGAGTACTCGGGGCCTCTGAAGATCTCGATCCGGCACTACTTCCACGACAATCGACGCGAACAAAACGAACGAGACTTGCGAGATTCACAGGAATTTCAAGAGTTTCGAGTTTCTGTTGGATACGTATGTTAACATTTCCCAGGAAATTCAATTAAAATTGTACTTTATCGTTGTCGATGTACACGGTGGTTCGCGTAATAGTTTCAGGTTACGACACTGTGCGGGGTCCAGTCGCTGCAACTACGTGTATAGAAGAACTCGTGGCGCAAAGGGTTCAGAGATTCGAGTTGCCTACGAATCGTCTGGAATGCGCGTATCGCTACCCCGAGCGGCGAACAAGTCCAAGTAGAATCGAGTAGAATCGAGTAGAATCGAGTAGAATCTAGTAGAATCTAGTAGAATCGAATAGAAGGAAAGAAGGAATACCACGATAGCGGAGTAGTACTCACTTGAGGAAGTAGATCTGTCCCTCGGGGGTGCGTGCCTGTTCCCATCCGTGCGGCAGGGGACCCAGGTCGTCGACCGTGCTGATGACGTCGTAGCTGCGTTGCTTCTGGTGATGGTGGTGACGCGCGTGCGGCTGGGGCGCGTGCTGCGGCGCCTGCTGAGCGGACGCGTACGTCTGCTGGAGCGACGCTGGGCTGCTGTGTGCTCGAGGATGGGCGACCGTGAGGCCGGCGGCGGCGGCAGCCGCGACCGCGGCCGCTGCCGCACCTGCGGCGTTCGTCCCGGTCGCGGCGCCGTTCCCGCTGGCAGGTTGTCCCGAGGCTGGGCCCGGGCCGGTCCCTTGCGCGCCGGTCCCGCCGGCGTTTCCGCCGGCCCCGGGCCCAGCCCCCCCGGCCCCGACCGCCGCGACCGCCGCCGCGCCGAAAGCCGAGTCCGCCGAATTCTCCCGGGAATGCGAGATCGAGGGGCTCTTGCTGCCTGTCGACGGCGGATTGAAGAAGGAATCCGGCAGATTGCGCATGCGTAACGGCACCTGGAGCGGACGCTTCGACAGATCTGGCTTCAGGACGCTGTCGAACAACGCCTGCAGATCCGACTCGGAGTTCTGATCCATCCTCACCACGAGATTGCTCTTCGACAACTGGTCCACGTCCTGGTTCAGCGCCATTTTGGATCACGCAGCTCTCCCAGCTCGCAGATCTAACGCGGTTACCTCGCGTGCCTGTCTCTCCTTCCTTTTTCCCTCCCTCGTGTCCTGTTCTACCACTGGGCTACCTTTCGTTTCTTCTCTTTATCGCCCTCTCTCTTTCTCTCGCTCTTTCTCCGTGTTCGACCGTCTCTGTCTTTCTTTCCTTCTTTCTTTCTTTCTTTCGTTCGTTCGTTCTTTCTTTCTTTCTTTCTTTCTCTTCTAGCTATCTATCTATCTCGTGTCCCTTTCCGTCCCGTTCCGTTCCTGTCGTTCTCTTTCGCGCGAGCCTGTTCTTGCCTCGACACGACCGTTCCTCTCTTTCTCTCTCTCTCTCTCTCTCTATCTGTCTGTCTGTCTTGCCCTCTCTCGATCTCCTTCCGTCTGTCTGCCTGTCTCTCTTTATTTCTTTCTTCCTCTTTCCCCGATTCGATAGCCGTCTTTCTTTCCCTCTTTCTACCTTTCACGATCGCCTCGCCGTTTCCTCGAGTTGTCTTCTTTTACGGTATGTACACCTATGGCCAGCGCGTTCCTCCGCACGACGGAACGACCAGTCCTCTTCTCTAGTCGTACACACACCGTCTCTCGCTGCTCGCCTCCGTCACTCCTCTCTCGGTACCCTCGACGAACGCGATGATCGCTTCCTCTCTGTTCCACCTGTGCGTTTCACGCGAGACAACAAAACAAGCAGGACAATGCCGCCGCCGTCGCCGCTCCGTTTCGTCGTCGTTTCTCGGATGCGCCGAAGACTCCCCCGTTTTTGTTCCGTTCGCCTTCGACCCTCGACGATACCTCGCGCGAACCCTACGATATCCCACGACGAGCAACGACGTCTCTCCTCCACCGTTCTACCGCGATATCGCGCACCAAGAGAAATCGACTCGTTTTGCTAGCCGGCCGTCTAGCAAACGAGTGCTAGCGTTCACCGTGCGTGGACACGCGATTACGTATAGCGCCTAGAAACTCCCGTGTGTCCGACCGATGTTCGGAACACCGTCGCCACCCGGTGGCTGTGCCTTCTACTAGAATGTAACGGCGGGAAATTCAAACCGCGGATTCGCGCACTCCCGGGATCGATTTTCGATCGTTGTACCTTCGAGGAACGATCGAACCGCACTGAAATCGGAGAAAGAACCCGACGAACGGTCGGTGTGTTTCTCGTCGAACAACGAAAATATACGAGCGTTTCGGTCGGAACGTCGGAACGATCTCTAGGACGAAAACTTTGGCCCGAGATTCGCCGTTTCTGGCAGTTTTTCTTACGTAACAACCATGTTTCGATATTTTGAAACTCCTTCGAAGCGATGACGTTGTTTCTAGAGAATATTAAGAAATCGACGAACGACCAATTTCGATCGAAACTGTTCTAGCCTGTTCCAAACGTATCCGTCGATGCTGTCGTTAAGGTGACGTTAGAAACAAATACATTTTTACCCTGTTATTCTGTGCCCGTTGAACAGTGACTCGCGACGAAGGACGAACATATCTCTCCGGTCCATTTTAGTTCTTTCAGAACGATTCTCGAGACAATGTCATTTTTCTTGACACTTCCGCTACACTAACTGCGATATAAAGATGTAGAGTTTAAAGTACGGTTTACAAGATTGAGAAAAGCGTGATTGTATCTTGATTGGCCAACCATCGATCGAATTACTTTGAAAATACGAATTTCTTACGCGTCGAACGCGCGCGTCTTCACTGATTTTTTCGAGTTTCAATCGAAATAGAGACTCGTGTCTATTTTTGAAAGCACTATTTCCGTTTACCTTACTTATCGTGCTGAAAATTCGAACGGCCATCGTTTCACGCACGCGTTGATCCACTCATCGTTCGCGAAGCAGAGTCGACTATCTCGATACACTTATCTTCGTCCGCACGGTAATGCGCGGGAAATTTAAAATTTGTACCATACATTCCTTACTCGTTCATACATTTTTATCAGTAGATCAAAAATTTGCTACTCGATACAATGATAAAATTCCAATTTATCGAACACCTTTATAAATTATGCATTGTACCTTGTTACCTAGTACGTATCGTCGGTTTAAATTGTATTGGTTTACCTCAAATTTAAATAAACCGCCATAAAGTGCAGTCGTAAGGGTCATCCAGTATACAGGGTGTCTCAAAATTGTTGTACTCTCTTCAAAGCAACCTTTGTCCCTGCGAAATTGTTCTCCGAAGAATGCAAACCAATCGAAACGTGACTATAACGTACGAATTCATTGGTATTCGTCAAACTGGAATCCATCAGCAGCAATCCTTTCTGCAAAAAGAATCGCTTCGAATAACTTCAGGAATCAATCCTTTTAAAGAAGTCTAATATATTTTGAAACATCCTGTATAATCTGCGATTTAACCTGGCGATCAGAAGACCTCTTTCCGAACATGCGCCAACTAAACGTTAACAGTGCTCGTATTTTAGTGAAACCACCCCTCTCCGTGCAATCGGTGAGCCTGTATTTAGGTTCGCCATCTACCTCTGGACCGGATGGTCGATGGTTTTCGATATTTCGGTTGTGTGGTTACTTTAATTTATTGACAAAAATGTAACACTTCTATTTTAAATTGACCATGTTTTCACAACCGGAATGATATCTGTTTTATCCAAGTTAAGTTATTTGTGTACATATTGAAGGTGTTTTTATTCAAGTAGGAACCTCGTTCACGCGAGAAAGCGAAAATGTCTTCGAAGAGGTATTTAATTGTTTTTACTTCGTGTTTTTCAAACGTCGCCAACTTACCGATGGAAGTTATTTGTAGCTAGAACGAGTCAGCCCCACGATCCGTTGCATGTTTCTCTTATTCGGCGAAACAATCGTGCTGTATCGATTCTTTGTTTCTTTGTTAACCTGCATTGTCAATTTCGTTACATTATTTATTGAATTTCTGATTACCGTCAATTTTCTCGAGAAACATCAAACACCGTTTGACCCCGAGAACGTTCCGAATTCTGTTTATGGTAATTAGAATCCGTTGCTCGGTATACTTACTTCCCTATGCTAATGCAAATCAAAACATGACTATGTACTATGGAGTTTGTCATAAAAGGCCTTTCGTAATAGAAGCGTTATTATGTAAAAATATATTAATTTTACACTTATGTACACACATTGTACGATCGAAAATTTTCGATTGTATTACATTTAAAATTTTATGTAATCTATTTTTAGTGAATTGAAAAAGTTGTCAGAGGAAAGTTTAACAAGACAACCGGAAGAGGTGTTCGACATAATATGCAAGTTGGGAGAAGGGTAAGTTATTGATCAGGGAAGAGAACTATTATTTCGGTAACTATCGAGCTAATTTTCTTTGTGCAGGTCCTATGGATCCGTTTATAAAGCGTTGCACAAAGAAAGCGGGCAAGTGCTTGCAATTAAACAAGTACCGGTCGACACAGACTTGCAGGAAATTATAAAAGAAATTTCCATTATGCAACAATGTGATTCTCCGTATGTTGTTAAATATTATGGAAGCTACTTTAAAAACACTGACTTATGGGTAACTCAAAGCATCTCTATGTTTGCAAGAACTATCGCATCGACTTAACATGTATTTGCACTTATAAGGGTAAAATTTTACAGATCGTGATGGAATATTGTGGAGCAGGATCTGTTAGCGACATCATGAGGTTAAGAAAGAAAACCCTGCAAGAAGATGAAATAGCTACGATCTTGAGCGATACTTTGAAGGGCTTGGAATATCTCCACCTCAGAAGGAAAATACATAGAGACATTAAAGCAGGAAATATCCTGCTGAATAATGAAGGGCATGCTAAGCTAGCCGATTTCGGTGTAGCAGGACAGCTAACTGTGAGTATTATAGTTTTACCATAGGTTATCGAATATTTTTCAATTAACAAGAAAATAAGTACTAATAACTTTCTCCAGGATACAATGGCGAAACGAAACACAGTGATAGGAACTCCATTTTGGATGGCTCCAGAAGTGATTCAAGAAATTGGATACGATTGCGTCGCGGACATATGGTCGCTCGGCATAACTGCCTTAGAAATGGCAGAAGGAAAGCCACCATACGGCGATATACATCCGATGAGAGCGATATTTATGATTCCAACTAAACCTCCGCCTAGCTTTCGTGAGCCTGACCAGTGGAGTCCCGAATTTATCGAGTTTGTCAGCGGGTGCCTTGTTAAAAATCCAGAAGAAAGGTCTACAGCTACCGAGCTTCTGAATCATGAATTTATAGGTAATGCTAAACAACCCAGTATTCTAAGTCAGATGATCGCAGAAGCTCATGAAATACGAGAGAAACAGAGCGCGCATCGTGCTCACGTAATCAACAACGTTGCAATAAAGAACCAAAACCAGACAGAAGACTCGGTACTTATCCGTATTTATTACAAACAGTCGTAAACTTGCGTATCTGTAACCATAATCACAATTCCGTTCTCGTAATTAGGACGAAGAAGATTGTAGCGGAACAATGAAACCATTACCAGAGGATACAGGAACTTTGGTGCCAAGTCATGATCTTCCAGACACGGGAACACTTGTTTCTGCAATGTTGGATTTGGGAACAATGGTTATCAATAGCGACACGGACACCGAAGCAACAATGAAGCGTTAGTAGAAATATAAACTTCAATCTTTAAATCTATGGTGGTTATAGTCATGACAAAAAATTTTCACAGATGTTCGTATATGTAGCATTTTCGAGAAAACAAATTTTCCTTACAGGTCACAATACAGGGTCAGTTGAATCCGGTAAGAAGTATCGGCCATTATTTTTAGATCATTTCGATAAGAAAGAAGCGCCGGAAATTGGAAAGGTAAGATTGATATGTGTTAGGTCATTCCTTAAGTTGTATCGCTTTTTTAACGCTATCAGTATATTATTTGTTATTAATCAGGGTAATGGACAAATCCTTGGAGCACATAATCCAGAGAATGAAAGTAAATTAGAGTTACGAAGCCCTTCAGAATCTCAAAGGTTTCAAAGCCATCTACAATTACAACTTAACCAGATCTCTCATCCTGTGCAAGAACAGCCACACAATAACATATCGAAATTTCAAAATGTCTTCACGGAACGCGACTTTGATTTCGTAAGTAACAAACTCGTACAAATTTTAAAAAAGCATATAAGACAAGAATTTCTGCTGGTTAAAATCGATCGACATTAGAGCCTCTTTAGGCATCATGTAAAAGAAACTTGAATATAGATAAACAACCATCTCCTGCAGCTGAAGTTTCTCTCATACGAGGAACTACAGCAACGAATGGCTAATTTGGACGCAGAAATGGAACGGGAAATTGACGAGCTAAGAAGAAGGTACCAAACCAAGAGGCAACCAATTCTTGATGCTATGGACACCAAACGGAAACGTCAACAAAACTTCTAACAGTTCGGTTACTTTTTCTATCCAGATAAGCGTGATGACGATAGATAAAGGGTGTACAGTTGTATAAATGAATAGATTTTATTCATCTCATCCTGAGCTTCATCAAAGAGAAGAACATTGCCCGATGAAATTGTTTACCTAAACGGAAAGAGAGTAATAGCAGTTTCAAAGTATTTTCTTCTATTACGAAGTCAATGTTTTCCTCTTTGTGGATCAGGCACGAGTAACTAATACTAGCCAATAGCCTCACGTCATCAATGTAAATTATTTTACATGATTTAAGTGAACGATCATTATACTTAATTTTTTT
This sequence comes from Agapostemon virescens, assembly GCA_028453745.1. Classification (NCBI taxonomy): domain Eukaryota; kingdom Metazoa; phylum Arthropoda; class Insecta; order Hymenoptera; family Halictidae; genus Agapostemon; species Agapostemon virescens. Next base: position 14,181,317 of record CM052087.1, read on the forward strand.
TACGATTATGTTTACCTACGCTCTCGGGGCGAAAAGATACCACACGTTTGTTACCTTTTCGACCAGTAGTGTGCACACTGTGAAATATGGTATTACAGGAATATTATTTAATAATCCCATCAGCATTCATTTGAAAACGGAAGTCGAAAGAAACCTTAAAAATCGAATGCAATGGGGGATGAAAGAATAATTCGAATACCATGCTTGCATTTTCTTTCCTTTTCTCTTCTGGTTTCGTTGAGAAAAATCGTAGAGGTGCCGACATAAAATTGATATTTGGTTTTTATCTTACGCTAGTCACCTATTATGCCATTTATTCTATCCATAATGTTTTACATCAAGCAAATGTTATCACCCATACGAAATACAAGGACGGAGTTGATCATCCCGAAAATATATTTATAGACTTCTGCGCTAACATATCGTTTACGTGCGAAGTAATTTCCAATAAGTAAGCAAGCTTTAGAAGGTATTAAAGTTTTTACTCCTTTTTTACTGCCATAGATATTATTGCGCGTTTACCTACAGATATTAACACTAGGTTACGAGATATACGTTCTTATGTCGGTTGACTTACGTTTCACGATTTTGTAAGAGATCGCGGATTGTGTGTGTGGTAGTGCTTTATGTACCATGCAAGATTATAAATGAAAGTGAGAGCATCTTGAAGTCAAGTATATATGACGAATGAACTTACTAAAATTAGTCTTCCGTATTAGAAGGTATTTCAACATTTCGCTAATTCGTTAAGCCAGTATTGAAATTGTTGAGAATAATCATCATGAAGCAATGGCAAGATTTATGATATTTTTTAGATTCGTATAAATGTGTATTTTATTGAAACGCATTCATTTTTTTTGTCGATCATTTTTATGTTTAAAATTTGCAAATACGTTGTCATTGAAAATTTCTGTAAATTTCATTAGTATATAAAATATTATATCAGAGGAACAGTAACGCATGTACGCACGGTACTGTTGACAATGCTTCAACATAAGTGGAGTAATTCTTTGCTGACGTTGGGCTATTTTAAAAGTAGCGAAAATAGATTTATAATACTTAAATGCTATAGCCAGAACTGACCTTTTTGTTTATTTAGAAAGTAACAATACAGAATTACAACATATTTTTGATATAGAAAATATGCACATTACAATCGAAGAAGATTCGAATATTAATGATTAAATCCAGTCTTTATATGGCCCTACCATGGTACACAATAATATCATAATAATAGCGTTGGGTTCCACTGTTAATTCGAAGAGCAGATAAAATAAGTTACAATCTAAAAAGTAATATTTCTACTGTTTGATGAAAAGTAGAACGCACCATTCACTGCGATATGCGATTTCATCAACATATATGCGTTAATAATGTAACAGAAACGAATAAATTTTATTCCTGCAAACTTAAGCATTCGATGAAACATGAATCTACATTTTAATCATCCAGCCGTTAATATGTCTCGTTTCAACATTGTGAAACATCGTCGCGAGTCTACAGACCTCTTTTAGGATAGAATATGCTGCTTCTTACTTGGTTTTTCATTTAGTAATAAAATACTGTACACTGTGATTTCATTTATTTTTAATTATTTAATTTAATTAATTCACATATTTCCATTATTTTTCAGATAATATGTAAGTACATTATGTAAACAATTATACCTTTCTTTTCGCAACTTATTCGTTTTCTACAAACGCATATCTTATATTTACACTTATGACATTATAAAGGATTAAATTATTATTGAACATAACTAGAAGAATTCTTTTAATCTAGTTAACGACAGACCAAGCATGTAGTAAGCATAATTGTTAGGTCTTTTTTTTTTTACATTTTACAGGGAAGTTTTATAAATTTACAAATTCATCTTATCAAAAATAAAATAACGTCATCTCGGAAGCTTACTGGTTTTGAAAAACTATATACAAAAGATATAATTTATCTTTCACGATTATAAATCGTCATCACCGATCATGTGAAACGAATTGTTTTCCATGCCATATTCCGATACGTATCTCCTTTGAATTTTATCAACCGGATTACTTCTAATATCCACAGATTTCTTCATTCTTACTGCCAAAAATCTATCAGCTAGTTTCTTCATGATCGGTTCGGATTTGGAAGACTGTTTAATCTCTTGACTCTACAAGAAATAATATTACAGTGTCCTGCCTAATAACAATATCTTAAATATATAATTTATTATTAATATATATATACCTTTCTATCTTCATCAATTTGTTCACCAGAACTTGATCCCATCACAATTGTTTGTCCATCTCTCATAACATATGTCCACGGTTTTTCAGGTATTTCCTACAAACCACCTTGTAAAAATTAAATTTTATTTCATATTAACAGCAGTACAAATACATAATATTCTATTAACCTGGGTTCGGCTGCCACGAGCATGTTTCAACAGTAATTCGTCGATCATAGCTTGCAAACATACAGACATTAAAATAGCCTGTTCTGATGTGATAGTAATCCATTGTAATTGATTTTTAGCTACCAAATATTCGAAAGATAGTTCTAAACTCAAATCGTCGTTATCCTCGCACCTCTCGAGCCCCTAAAATGCAATCAAATAATTGCAAATTTATGCGGCAGATCGAACGCAGACATTTTCATACTAACTTACATTCTGTACAGTGGTTATTCGCCAGCAACGCATCTGAGAAACGTTAAAGACTTCTTCGTATTGATCTCCGTCGGATAGTATACGCAAATTCAATTCATTCCTACCTATAGCAACTAATACTTTTGAATCTGATTGAGGGTAATCGCATAAGCATGGAGCAAACTGAATATAACCATAATACTTTAAAGTACGCACTACATCCAGGTACTACAATAAAAATAATGAAAAATAAATTACTTCACAGAAACATTGAAATCGTGAGAAACTATAAAGCTCTAAAACAAATAGAGATTTCGTTTAATATTGCGTTATGCCCCAAAACTTACTTCTTTCTTTTTTCCTTGATTTTGCAAGGTAACCAAATAATCTTTCAATTCGTCTTTAGTTATAATCCACCCCCTTTGAGTCTCTGCCACAGCTTGAATATACAATAAGTTCATAGCTACTGCATTGTTCATCAATTCAAGATCGTACGCTATGTCCCAGTAATTCTTTCCAAGTACAATCATTTTACCTATATTATGCATATGCTTGAATGTGATAAAAGGTGACTCGAAATTCTGTAACTTGCGTAGTACTGGAGGAATATATACATTTAAACATTATAAACTATGAAAAATATTGCACCGAATAGTTTTGCTAAATTATACATACAATAAATACTGTTACCCTCATCTTGGGCGACAACAAACAATGCAAAATAGGAATAGTATTGTTCTGGCAGTTTCAGATGCTTGTAGACTTTCTGTTGAACAAAACAGCTCCATCAAATTTTTTATCAATTACAGTGTACACTATTACTATTTATAAAGCATGTATTACCTTTAAAACAGTTCCAGTATGGTCACCCAATGAAATATTTATTGTTATTTTGCATCCATTCATTAGGAAAATGTCCATACTCTCGTTATCAGAGAATCCACCTATAGTTTCATGTTGAGCATTTAATAAGAATGCATTTAGCATTCCTGAATTGTTAATAACTTCATTTTGTCCGATAGACTGAACATATTTTTCCAAAGATAATCGACGTTCTTCCTGTTGATTTGTTGTTAAAGGAAAAAATTTTTTTGGTGGAAACTGTGGTAGAGATAGGTCTGAGTCTTTGACCAATTGTTCGTGAAAATTATGCAATTGTTTGTATCTAACAGTGCAGTGAAATAATCCATTTATATGAATATTATATCCCTGTAAATTTAAATTAAATAAGAAACAAATTGATAAATTTCAATATAAATGCATATAAAATGAAAGTATAATTACCACATATGTGTTGCCAGCTGTGTCAATAAATTCTTGTGTATCCGGTATAGAGAAATGCATTTTTATAATGTAACTATATAAACAATGTTACAATAGAATTCATTTATAAAAAATTGCAATCGATTTGGTATATAAAATATGTGCAGAAACAAACATATGTAAAAATACAGTTGAAAATGTACAAAAACGTTCGTACAAAAACGTCGTCATTTTTTGCGATTAAAAAACAATTATATTTACAAAGTGCGTATGTCCACAGCTTCACAAAAGTCGCTCCATCTGAAAATTAGAATAATATGCATATACATATACATGACAGGTTCGTGGAAGATAAAAGATCCCGTGAACGTCAAATACTTTGAACGATTTTATCGTTTCTGCTTTTAAAAAATCTAATTAATTAATTAATTCATAGTGTTTCTTAAAGATATATATATTCGAACATCAAATCATTGCTATAATTGTCGAAGTATGCAAAATACTTAAATACATACGTATGGCTCGGTTTTTTTTTTCCTCAACGGTAGGCGTATACGCTTTACACCCACTTAGTAAACTATACTTCAGGCGATCAACGATGACACATTTTTTAATACTAACATTAATAGAAACACTCATCCACGGGAAAAGGTACAGGTTTTCAAAAGTGAAATTCCATATACGATTACACATGTACTAGTCGGTGATTCGTGTTATAACGTTGAAAGTTCTAAACGCGATCGTAAGACACGCTTTGTTGCATACTAGTCGTATAATTTGATTTTTTCAGTTTCGAATGTATTTAATTTTCTCTCATCCATGAGATTTCGTTTTGTAATATCGTGGGCGCCACGGCGCTTGCATCTCGCTTTAACAGATGTTATTTTTAAATATCAGGTAATACTAGATTCGATACTCGATTGTAAATTTCAAGCATGCTAACGCTATTTTTTATAACGATAAATAAAAATATCAATTGTATAAATTGATTATATACTCACGTTAAATCTATCTAACGTTTGACTTAATTACTATGCATATTTAATTTTATTTTTCTCTTCAAGATAGTTTTCTGAAATTACTAAATCGTCACAGTATGAACGTTTCTATGTTTTGAAATCCAATATATCCATACGATATGAGAACACAACATGAAAAATTTGTATATACGCTTTACAATTTATTTCGTGATTTAACATTAATAAATTCAACAATATGTTGTGAACTATTTCATCCTATAATATGCGTACTTACACGGTTTCCGGTTACTCTCGAACGATATATCGATTCATTCATACGATAAATCGCAGGCGAGCTAAGTTTCTTTCCGATAAAAGGCTCGCGCTGAAACGTCAAGTATGTTAGGCTTTTTACAGTATCTGTTTTAATCCTAGCTATATAGAAATATTGTGAGAAAGTAGGAAGTTTGTTAGATTCCTTAATCTTTGTTAAACCAAAGAATATTTATATGACACGAATCTTTTCATTCTAATCCATGTTGAACATTATTGATATGTACCTAACCAAACGAAATACTTGTACCATTCATACGCTACTGTCGATACAAATTGATGTGTTGCTCTGTCTAAATTTTTAATTTAACAATCGAACAAACATGTTTATATTTAATGACATAATATAACACCGACATTTCTTTCATAAAACGTTCATTGATATTTCGTATAACCTGTAAACATGGTTGATACACGTTGAAAACCTCAAAGAATTCACACGTTTCATTTCTGTAGACTACTAACGAAATTCGTTTTTATTGAAGGTATTGTTTTAATATTTCGTGTTAATTGTTTACTAATATATAAATTAACAGAAACAAGTATAACTTCCTACTTTCTTCCCTATACAGTTCGAAATAATTGTGTATATTGTCGGAAGAACTTCCTCTAACATGTTGCTTCATTACTTTCAGGATGTTGATGCCAAAAAAGAATCGTGTAGCAATTTATGAATACCTTTTCAAGGAGGGTGTTATGGTAGCAAAAAAAGACCACCATGCACTGAAACATTCCGAATTGGAAACTATTCCGAATCTCCAAGTTATCAAAGCAATGCAGGTAATAATATTCATACCTAATTAAACCTATGAATTTAGTGTTATTTATCTCAACATTTACATATTTCCATTATGCATTTGTTTCAACATACTTGTACATTCAGAGCACAGATTCTTTATTCTTTAACTTTTTCCATATGATTATTTTTTTGCTAATAACATTTGACATATATTCTGCTATTTAGGCGACCAAATTCAAAATAATTGTGAAAAAATTTGATGAAGTCTGGATGGAACAAAATTTCTCAAAAGTTTTTATTTGCAGTCTTTAAAATCCCGAGGATATGTTAAGGAGCAATTTGCATGGAGACATTTTTACTGGTACCTCACAAATGAAGGCATTGAATATTTGCGTGGTTACTTGCACCTGCCTGCTGAAATTGTGCCTTCTACACTGAAGAGGCAAGCTAGAGCAGAAGCATCAAGACCACGACCAGCAGCTGCCACAAGAAGTGAAGCATCCAGGCCAACAGAAGATCGTGCTGGATATAGGAGAGGACCCGGAGGTCCTGGTGGCCCTAGTGATAAAAAAGCTGATGTTGGAGCGGGTACAGGTGATGTTGAATTCCGTGGCGGTTTTGGTCGTGGTAAACCACAATAATATTTTAATGTAAAATAAATAAATCTTTCGTAATCAAACAGTATTATTATTTCAGTCATTCTCATTACATTAACAAATCACGAAACCAATGAAGCACGAAAGTTAATACTTTCATGCACTTTTCTGTTACATTTCAAAAGTGTGTGTACAGTTCACTTACAATTTGACAGTCATTAAGTACGTGAAATCACGAATGGAAGCAAATGGTAGGCATTTTACATTTACAGCTACGAAGTATAGGTACAGAGAGGTTTCTGCAAGTAAACCAAAGTATTTTTGACAAGACGCAGGAATTGGAAGCATTACAGACACACGTTTGTGCTAAAGCAAAAGCTCTAAACGAATTCTTAATCTCTTTACTTTTTTACTATATCACATCTAATGTTGGCCATCTTTTGATGATTGAAAAAATTTTGGAAAGTCATTCTAAATACTAATACACTGTGAATTTTGACCGAAATTAGATAAAATACTGTATGCGTAATATATTATAATTTACGAAAACCATATTAGCGCGTATTTTGCATACAATGCGTCGAAACAGTGAAATTAAATTTTGCTCCAGTTTGTTCTATAGTAAAAGACGTTCAGCAGTAATATATGATAGGATAGGCTTCCTTTAACATTTTCTAATAACGCACAGAATTCGCTATCTTCATATTTTAAAGTTTATCCATTGCTATAACAAAAGGCACTGTTAAGTTGCATTTCGATGTTCACTACATTTCTTTTTGCTGCATAAAGTATATTTATTTTATGAACAAGTCAAAATTCTGCATATAGCATTTCTAATGTAATACATGTTAGAATGAAATATGTAGAATTTATGCCTCAGCACAATACTCATTTCTATTGCTTGTCATATTCGATCAACGAAGAGCAGTACAGTTTGTTTCTAATGTATGCATGCTTTGATACTACAATTCGCCATGTATTTCTTTTGGAACATTGTTGGTTATATTTTAATTGTATCAATAATTGGTGTATATTTGAAAAAACTAGGTCAGTATTAGACTGTTAGAAGAAGTTAAACATTGTAACATCTAAATGAAGTTAACAATAAATGATTCCAATAAAAATTTATTTTAATAAAATAAAAAAAATTGCAATAAAAGTCTTGATTTCTAAATTATACAATTTACAAGAGAATTTTGATTGGGAAATAATGTTATATACACCATAATATGATTAGCTAATGCACTTAAACTAATTAAACTCAAATTTACTTATACGTACATTGATTATATGCTTTTAGAACCATTTTATAATTTTGAATCATGATCTAACACAAAAGTTTCTGAACTCTGTGTACGCTATGTTATGGTCTATTAGTTTTACAGATTCTTATACTCTGTATGCATAAATACATTTATAAATGTGTGTATATGTACACATATCGATGGGCATATGTACATATATAAACATGTATGAGTATCAATTACAAGACCCGTAAAAACTACATTGAAACCATACATGCGCAACTCTGAAACGAGTATATGCTACATATACTAGTTTGCTACCAGGTTGGATCACAGAATCATTGAATTTTTTGTAGTTTCCAAAAAGAAATATAAAAGTAACAACAATTGTAAAACCTAAAACCGATCGTTCAAATAATTTTAACTACTCTCGCATCTCACTGTATCACAATTTGTACTCCAAAGGAGACAGTTACCTATGCCGCTATAACAAATTAGGGAAACTGCGGCAAGAAATACTAAACTACAAATGGTACATGGTTTTCGTTCGAGGAAGAATCCAATTAGATATAATGTCACGAACATGACATGCGTTTGCAGCAGCGTTGGATTTACTGGCTTTGGTATTAGCAACACCGGGATCAACCACTGTAGGCAATACATCCTTTTCGACTTATGTTGTTACAAATGTATTTTCGACTTTGTCAGTCTAATACTCTCATCTCTGACAGAACCTATCTGAAAAGGAAACACGCGCAATTAGTTTCTCGTCTATACGCTCATTAATCTATTGTGCCAATTGATGTCACCTTAGGTAATTTATTTGGAAGCACTGTAAACGATTCGAACCATTTTCTCCTTGCCAATTTCAACAATTCAACGATATGTATTCATGCTAAAACAACTATTTCAACTCTGAATTTTCGCAAATACGAGATTACGTACGTCCATGAATTAAATACATAGAAAACATGCGCTGTTCACTTCGGTTGCTCTTGTCGTTACTAAAACAATAATTCCTAGAAATTCCGAATTTTTTAGAGACTTTATTTTTGTAATAACCATGGTGGCGCTTCATACGCTTTAAACCTCTCTACCATTTCTATGTCACTCCTAACGTATCGGTTGGAACTTATATTATCAAACTAAAATTCTACAACGGCGCCATTGCAAATAGAATTTGAAATCTAATGCCAAGGTACTATAAGTAATTGAGAAAACATAAGAATGTTGTAGAAGAGAATGTTTTAATTTTAAATAGCACTTGCAAGAGGGTTTTGGCATTAAATTTCTGTTTAAATAGTTTGTGATTTCATAGATGGCGTTATACTTGGCGTCGTTGTTTCCTTGGCAACGCGGGAGAAGCGGGGAAAGTCATTTTTAGTGGCGGGTAATGCGTTGATTGTAAAAGTAAATAATTGAAATTGTATCGTGTTATAATACAAATTATTACGATGTATTAGCGTAATTTACATTTCTATAAAATTAGCGTTATACTATTGTACAAGTCAGTGATACGATCCTTTGAAAAAAGCGTTCAATTTGCATCAAACATGTATCGAAACAATCAAGTTAAAGGTTTCAAATCTGTTCTAAAGTGTCAGCAATCGACAAGTAGCAAAACGAAAGACGATCAAGAAAATATTAATAAAATAGTTGGAAACTCTGAAGAAGTTTGTCGCAGAAGTACTACGAGTATTCTTAATCTGTTTAAAAATCCTGTTGAGAAATCAAATAAAAGAAGACACGAGAAGAATACGCCTAATGAGTCAAGCAAAGACCATGCGAGTGAACCATGCGAGACCATTGAAAAAAAATCATCCACTACCATTGACAGTAGCAAAATGTATGAATTCAATGTTTTAGTTAACAATATAGTAATTTGAATATATTATTCATTGTACAGCTTTTTTATGTCTAGCATTTATAATGTAGTAATGGCTAAAAAATCCACAAGGAAACATAAAAAATGGGAAGATGATGGAACATTGGAAGTCTTAGGAAAGCATGGCATTTTAAAAGTAAAATATTTGTAATTCTATAACATTTAAATAATTCGATAATAAATATTCATTTTAATAGGATTCAGATGGTAATATTATCCATAGGACAGCAGTCGATCCAGACATTCTTGTGGAAGGTTTTAGGATGTATGTAAATAGCAAAGAAATTGAAGTAAGGATGAATTTTATTGATCAACATATATAATATCAATCACAGGTTAACATACAATACTTACTTACAGATCATTGATAAAGTAATAGGTAGTCAGTCAGTACCAGTGAAATTGGTCACAGAAACAATTTCAGAACCACCTACAAAAAGATTAAAAACTTCAAAGCCTAGTCAATATGTTCCCCTTGCCTCTTTAAAAAAAGGTCAGGCTGTTATTTACTTTAATTTATTATCTAAATCCATTATCATGCTTTTTATGGATAATAAAAATTGTTAACATCAATTGCAAGATTCTCTTGGTAGCTTTGCTCTTGATGTACTCATTTTTGTTATAAAAGCTTAAAATCTGCAGAAAAGTAATGATACAAACGAAATATGCAAGGTGTTATGTTTTCATTATGTTTTAGGCCTGAAATTATCAACTATTCCACTGATAATGCCTTCTGTATATACCTCAGAGAACTGGAGCGAAAGTGATACACTAGAAAAAGAAGAAGAAGTGTCTGTGGATGCTTGTTTAGCAAATGCACTTAGACCGCATCAGCGTCAAGGCATTATATTTCTTTATGAGTGTATTATGGGCCTAAAAGTACCTAATTACTTTGGTGCCATTTTGGCTGATGAAATGGGTCTTGGAAAAACATTACAGTGCATTAGTATTATTTGGACATTGTTAAAGAAAGGACCATATAAAAAACCAGTCTTGAAATATGTACTGATAGTAACTCCTAGTAGTCTCTGTAATAATTGGAGTAAAGAATTCAGTCATTGGTTGGGTTTCCATAGAATCTCCCCGTACGTTGTAAATCCGAAAAACAAGCCGAAAGATTTTAGAAAACAACCGAGGAATTCAGTAATGATAATTAGCTATGATATGCTTATTAGATGTCTGGAAGAAATACAGTCGATAGAATTTGATTTGATTGTATGCGATGAGGGTCATAAATTAAAAAATAACGATAGTAAAGCAGCAAAGGTAAAGATACCGATCGAGCTTACTCACAAGTTTAATAGTTCAGTAACTTATTTTGAGTAGCATGTGTTTCCTTTTAGATTTTAAGCAATATGAATTGTAGAAAAAGAATCCTTTTGAGCGGCACACCTATGCAGAATGATTTGCAGGAATATTTTGCATTGATCGACTTTGTAAATCCAGGTGTACTGGGCAACAGTTCTAACTTTAAAAGTTATTATGAAAATCCGATTGTGGCATCGCAATGTCCTCACGCGTCTGATAGCGTGATATCTTTGGGCACAGAGAGGGCTAGTGAATTACAAGAGAAAACAAAATGCTTCATCTTACGACGCACGCAGGACACAATTAATAAGTATTTGCCGTCTAAGTACGAGCTGGTTATATTTTGCCGTTTATCAGACGAACAAAAAGATTTATATACGCGTGTTACAGACGCGTGGTTTGATAAAACTATGTTGCCGTCGAACACGGTGCCTCATTTAACGGTAATAACGATGTTGAAGAAGATTTGTAATCATCCAGACTTGTTTTACAATGAAAGGAACGATTTGCTGGGAAATGAGTTTAAAAGAACAAAAAGAAATACTTCTAAGAGTGTGTATTCCGGAAAGATATCAGTTGTGCAAACTTTGATGAGAAATTTAAAGAAAACTCAGGAAAAGCTAGTACTAATATCGTATTATACGCAAACCCTAGATTTATTGGAGACCATTTGCAATGGTGAAAATTTGAAATTTCTTAGATTAGATGGTAGTATAGCAAGCAGTTCTAGATCGAAAATTGTTGAACAATTTAATTCGAAAAATGATGAAAACAGTTAGTATACATTATAAAACATTTGACCAATTTCATAGATTATTTTGTGTTGTGAAATAATTATTTCAGAGGTATTTTTATTAAGCGCAAAAGCTGGTGGAGTCGGTTTAAACCTTCCTGGGGCATCGAGATTAGTATTATTTGATTCAGACTGGAATCCGGCATCTGATTCTCAAGCAATGGCAAGGATTTGGAGAGAAGGCCAAAAAAAGAATGTTTATATATTACGGTTTGAAGATTTTATATTCTTACAAAATATATTTTACATTATTTTAGTGTGTAAACGAATTTTACATTTTTATAATAAAATAAACAATTTTTTAGCTTACTAACAACAGGAACGATTGAAGAGAAGATCTTTCAGCGGCAAGTTAGTAAAGCAAGCTTGAGTGATACTGTTGTGGATTTCAACAACTTTGCTTCTCTGAAATTGTCCATGAGCGAATTAAAAGTTTGTTATTTTATTTATATATATATATATATTTTTTTTTTAATTTATTATGGAATCACTATTCTTAAAAATAATAATTGCAACACTATCAGGATCTCTTTACATTAGCAAAAGATACGAATTGTTTAACGCACGATATGATCAAATGTTCTTGCAATGGATACAAGGAAGTAGGAACAAGATCGGAAAAATGTGATAACGAAAATGATCGAGAATATCAGTTAATTTTAGGGGACGAAGTAGCACAACAAAATTTAACGATAAATCAGCTTTTAGAGTGGGAACACTATCAGCAACCAATTCCAGAGATGATAACTCAAGTAAGCATTACAACTTCATATTAGGTAATGTAATAGATCTCTCTTACGATATAACTGTTATCACATTCTTGTAGGAACTTATGTTATCAGAGATATCTGACAATATAACATTCTTGTTTAAGAATTCTACTATAAATGAAGCAGCTTAATTACTATTTATTGTATAAAAATTCCTTTTAAAAGTTTATATAAAAGTAATTATCTATATTTGTTATTTTTTATTTTGAGGAGAAACCCATTTCAAATTTTACTTTTACGAGACATCGAATTAGCCAGCCTATCAAACAAATCAGGGGCTTCTAAACGTTTTACCAATTCATTTACTTCTTCTGTATGAATTTCCAACAAGCGTTTCTCATTCCACCTTTTATTAAGACGTTTAATTGCCAATATTGACTAAAAATAAATTATATTTTATTAATAACTAATATTCATTAATATATATATATAAATAAATATAAATAAATATATATATATAAATAAATATATATATATAAATAAATATATAATAATACCTCTGCCGAAAGTGTGGGTATTTTTTCCAAATATGTCCAAACATTGTTTAATTTTTCATGTTTGTACACTTCGCTGACTAAACCATAGTGTTTAGCTTCATGAGCATTCATTTTATATCCTAGGTACAACATATCACCAGCCTAAAAATATGTACGAATTTTGTAAGTTATAGAAGTCAATAATAACCAAAGATGTAGTATTTTATGTACCTTAGATTTTCCTAATATTTGTGGGAATGTATATGTAGAACATCCTTCTGCAACAACACCTAAATAAGTGAATGGTGTGTGAAAGTAAGCCTAAAATAACACAAAGGACCATATCATATATTCAGTTTGAAAAATATTATTCTAGACAAAATTATTAAACATTACCTTATCAGAACAATATACCATATCGCATAATGGTAATATAGTTGCTGCAATACCAATTGCAGGACCATTTACAATAGCTATTATTAGTTTGGGATATGTAATTAAAGTTTCCCCAAATTCTCTGAAATATATCGTTAATTTCAATACAAAGTATGATCTATTAATTATACTATATAATAAATATTACTTATAACTAGAGACTGAGCTGTTGACATCAGGCAAATTTCCATCTTCAGTAACCATAAATGAGAGAAAGTCGTTTCCACTACTGAAAAAGTCTCCAGCTCCAGTAATAACAACTGCTTGTATATTATTATCTTGAATTGATTCCTGCAAGACTCGAGTTAATTCCTTGTACATCTATAAAATAAGAACATGTTAATAGTTGTTGCAGATACTTTCAATTGTATCAATTATTTCAATGTTAAGTAATAGTATTAGTCAAGGATTGATTGAAATTTTGTTTTGTTTTTGCATTGTTAAATATACTTACAACTCTATTGATAGCGTTTCGTTTTTCTGGTCGATTTAATAGAATTTTTAGAATTTTATTTTCTACAGAATATAAAACAGAAGATAAATTTTTGTTCGCCATTTTAAAGAATGATTTGTGCAATTGACAAATTAAACTTTGCGTTGCAGTAAAATTGCGTTAAATTCCGTCGCTGTTAAGCTGGAAACGTAATACGTTGTATGTAGTACGGAAATATTAATCGCCACCAACTTAAGTCTGAAATGATAGTGGGGATAATATTTTAGCGATTATCCTATAGTTAATCGAGCAGTTAAATCGACTGTACTATATAAAATTTCGAACCTGAGTTGATGATTTTATTGCATAATAAAGTCGTTTTAACTGCTCGAATAACTGTAGGATAATCGCCACAGTAGTACCCTCACTAATTTCGACTCGTGTTTATACACGATAAATACAACATTTCGGACTTGAGATGATGACATTTAACGCGATTTTATTGTATTGGTTGAACGACGCAATGCTGCGAAAATTATATGTGTGCATATCTTATCTCGAGAAAATATGAAGTGGCAAATATGAACACTTAATTATTTATCAATGATAATCTCGTATTAAAGCTTTCTGTTATGCAGAGCATATGCATGACATTGACTAATTGGTTTTAAAGTTCATATTTTGCACATTTAAAAAATGTTTACTTTTACATAATTGTTATAGATGATAAAGAAAATTTACATTGTAGATGGAAGTGGTAACAAAATATTTATTAATACATCGTTAATATTTCACAATAAATAAAAGGGTACAAATAATCAATTGAAATACAAATTTTTATAAAGAATATTCTTAAAAATACATGGTAATCTTTGTGGTTCCTAATGTTTTCCAAAAATCAGTAAATTACTTAACACGATTTTTTAAATGTACTTATTACAAATATTTATATAATGTTAAGACATTTACTTTTTGCTGTTGAAACATTAGTAAATCACAGCCATTACAGTTTTCGATCGAATAGTTTAACAAAAATTCACAACTTTACAATTTAAAACGAAGAAATATATTCATTAGAATAATTTGAAGTTTTTATGGTTTGAATTAATGATATAAACGATAATATTTATGTAACATTATATAACTAGTATTGCTTTTCAGTCACTCAATTTACAACTTATAGTACTCACGATATTTTCTTATTTTTAGTAGTACTATTTGAATAGACCTAAAATAAATACTCTGAAGATAGTACTCCTATATATGTATAGTAACATTTCTGTGTTATTTTACTAATATACATGTCTTTTTCGACTGATATTCACAATAACAATGTCCACCAGAAATTATGAAGTCAGGTTGATTTCAAAACTATATTTTGTAACCACAAAATACATGGTTATATTACTGTTTTCTAGACAACAGTTCTACAAATTAATTGTTTTATATGCAGTAATGTTTGTACATTTTATATATAAAATGGAAATATTTCGAAAAATATCCAGATGCTTAGGAACATCCTAATGTATAAGTTCAAATGTAAAATTTAATGTATCATTACAAATTATAAACATTACATTTACAACGGTAAACCCTTTTTGCTAAGATAGATTGGAAGAGTTTCTTCTAAATAAGTCATCTACTAATTTTAAATTAATATCACGAGACTTGTATAAACAATTCATCGAAGTGTACGCAGAATACATAGAAGACAGTTTGATATTTTCAAATATTAGCATCGGCTATGTGCACTAAATAGTTCCGTTAAAAAAATTTAATAATTACGGATAGTTCTTAAATTAGAGACATGGAATATTGCGTTAACAACTTTGATATACAAAGGAGTCAAACAATTAACTGAATTAGCAAATGCCACAACCAAGTAAAATTTTTTGCTAGTACTGTTTTTCTTCTTAGAAGTTTTTAATAATTTTACCTACTACTGCGTTTCATTTACTCTGTTGCCAAGCGCTATATTTAAGTAACGGTAATGTTGGAAGTAATTAATTTAATAAAGAACAATAAAGTCGTAAGAGTGACACTTAAAACATTTATTTGTTTTGCAGAACTATTATGGTAATACTTTTTCAATGAATTTCTTCATGTCGTTCATTTCCTATAAAAATAATAATCATTATCAATCATTATTGATTTCTTTCAAATATTTTCAGTAGATGATTTATGATGTATACACAGACTAATCTCCTTACCTCTTCGTAAAACGTATGCATCATTCCTCTGTATGTTTTAAATTCTGTATGGGTCATGAACTGTTTGAGATATGAAGCAGTCATTTGCCCCTGTTTATATGGTACAATTGGATCGCAATTACCGTGACATTGTAGTAACGGGGTATTTCTATTTCCTATTGCTTCCTAAAGAATACAGAATTTTCCTATTGCTGGGTAAATCTTATAATTTCACGTGCTACAGTAGATTCCCTCTTAATATAATAAACTTTGACATAAAACAGTTAACAATATATTAATATATAATTATTAATATATTATTAATAGATATATGATATCTTTATATATTATATTTAAATTTTATGTGTACATATACGCATTATTTTACTGAATATTTGAATATTAAAAATAGCAAATTGTTTAGAAACTGAAAACCTTTAATTTCATAATGGAGTAATTGACCAATTGTCTACCAGCCTGAGACCCAATCCTACATGAATCAGTTAAGACAGAATCTACTCATTATATTTTCTACTATACTTTATACATACACCAGGGAACTTTTGATGGAGAGGAAGCCAACACGATAAAGCTACAATACCAGCTATGGGTTCTGGAAATGTGAGAGCACTATAAATAGCTAGAGCACCACCTTGACTAAAACCAGCAAGCACAATGCGCTTTGTAGGTATTCCTGCTGCAACCTCTTGTGCAATTAATGAGTGCACCATTTCTGCAGCTTTCTTAATACCTTCTTCGTCTTCTTCACCACTGGGATCCAGTGTTCGCAAATCAAACCTACATTTAACAATGCAAATTAAGGCAGATATTTGAGTGATACCACTTGTTTTTATACCCCTTATATCATAGGTTACTTTATAAATTAATTCTGCCTACTTACCAAGATGGCATTATGAATCCTGCATTTAATGACACAGGCATTGTAGGCCTAACACAGTAGAACTGAATTATGTATCTATTAGAGAAATCTATAGAACTACTTTTTTTTTAATGGAGCTATACATACGCAGTAGGACAGATAACTTTAATGTGAGGTAATCGTACTGCGCTCATCGAGCTGGCCCAGCCATGCCTAAAAGTCCGGATGAACATAAAATCTATATATTATACAAATTGATATTATTACCATAGCATTGCATAATTCATTAACTTACCCTGTATCACCCAATCCATGGAAAAATATCAGCTGCAACAATAATACAATAAAAATGTTTAAAGAAAGTAAGTAATGTACTTAAAGTACTTAACATTAAATTTTGTCACATATACGATGAATAAAATTGTTTTGACATTATCAATAAAGAATATTCAAACAAGTCGTCTGCTATGTTAGAGTGTTTCAACTTTCAGCAACAAGAGCAAACGTCGAACGGAAAGTGAAAGCTAATAAAACGTGGAATTACGTTTGGTAATTCAAAAACAATAATATGATAAGGATAATTAAGTTAGAATTAATCAAGTGTCGTTTTGCACTAGATATATTCAAGAAAGAGATTATTTTTATTCTTACCGTGGCTGTATGCCTGGCTGAAGGTGGTATCACAGCAGAACCCGCCGACGACATTATTTCTTGTGTTTTTGGACGGACTGTGCAAAAAAACAGGCAATATGTAACCAGCTTTCACAAAAATTCGTTATATTAGAATGGCGGAAGATTCTCCCAGCTATCGTATAAAATTCCCCAAAGCAATCAAACGCGGAATAGGCGGAAGTCTTGCGCATGCTTTGTAAAATTACGTACGTGTTTTCAAACTAAAATCGAAATTGTTTCACGAACCTGCGGTATTGTCCATCACCAATAATTTGATTGTTAAATACTTTAATATTGATAAGAGATTCATGGTAGCCGGTATCGAAATGACAACATATATTAACGACAGATTTAGAAATAGATTGCCTTTAGAAAGTTAATAAAACCATACTCCATATTGACATTTATGCAACGATGCATATCAGGGAAAGCATATGAAAGCTTAGAATGCAATTTTACTTTCTACATGCTTTTTCAGAATTAAGAAATTATTCCTAAAAAAATCCGAAAACTTTGAACTTGCACGTATGGGATTCATAATTGTCTGTGGACAGTAGTATGCATACATATATTTATTAAAACTCAAGAAATTCAACTTTGAATTGTTATTCAATGTTCATCATTGATCATCATCAATCACTTTGGAAATGTTTAAATACTCATTGATATTAATAGTCTTACTTGTTTTCTTTCAAATAACAAAGCCGCAAGAAAAACGATTATTCTACATACCCTGTATTGCTTCAGGTAACTTCTTCGATAATGATTGAAACTGTTATTGCGATCTAAGATGCGTAAAACTTTGAGGAAAGAATATTTCAAATATTTGTTTAAATAGATGTTGTCCAACATTTCAAATAAAATACTATTTTGAAAACTTTTTTTAATGAATAAAATATTTTATTTTTAAAAGTATAGTGATTTCAAATCAAACAGACTATTTCCTATTTACTACTTGAAATATTATTTTACCCACCTCTGATTGCGATCGAAGAATTAATTAATAATTTAGAAAGTTAGATAGTAACATTCTCTTATCCGAAATAGAAAGAGTATCCTATTTGGGTATTTCAATTAAAATACAGATTCTCCTCCCCAAAAAATGGAATGTTGTTCTTTTGTCAATTCGCGCCAAAATGCTTTGTTTTCATGTTATTAACAAACACCGCAGACCAATCAAAGTGCAGCAATGGCCAACGCAACGTTACATTCAGCGACTTGTGATTGGTCCGTACTTTTCGTTAATAATTTGAAAACGAAATGGTTTGGCGCGAATTGGCAAACGAAGAAGGTGCTTAGAGTCGCATCAGGAATCAGACCTTACTTACAGCAGAGTACTTTTAGTAGTTTTGAACATCCCAAAGACCAATTCCCTGGAGGACCATGCAACGGTAAAAAGATCTAGGAAATTTTATGGTTTTTTTTTCAGAAATGCGTTGGCAAGCCTAGATTAAAATTCATAAGCGATGTACACATACATATGGATGATATACATTATTCGGAACGTATCGTACGTTGACATTATATCTATACCGTCTCATAAATGTATATAAAGTTGTTCGTCAATTAATAGCGATTAGGTTTTCCAATGAATTAAGTCAGTTTACGAATTATTGATATAAATTTTTACAAACCTATAGCCACACGTATGATCATTTCCCGTATGTGTTTATATACGTGTACATGTCCGTGTGTACTCAACGAGTTCTTTCACCAGTGCTGTATTTACCGACACGTGCAATGCATGGATTGGCTATCGATGTTATTTGATTCTTCTTTGTTAATATAATTTTTATTGCAAATTTAAAGGTATCTATTATAGTGAATCTTTTCTACCACCTATTACATTATTATTAACATTCGTAACAGTGTAATGCTATATAGTACCATTTTCATTCGTTTTCGTTTATTGTAATTTTGAGCTAATTACTTCGATCTATTTGTTCTAACAAATGATTTGAGCAGTTCTTATATTATTCTAGCAATTAGACTTGAAAAATAACGATATTGACCTTACCATAAATTGATATTTACTGCGGACGCGTTTGACGTGTCGCTTGTTTAGTCGGCCGCGTTACCAATATACAACCACTTTATCGGTAATTTTTCACATCGTTGAATAATTTGTAAGATTAAATCCTTCAGAGAATAACGATACTTTCATGTAAAATTATTCTCGATAATTATGCTTATGCCGGTCGGATGTCTCCCTTTTTTTGTTTCCTTTCCTGACATATTTAGCATGGTTATTAACAATATTTATGCTGTTTACAGATGTGGTCAAATATAATTTTTTGTCTGTTACTTTTGTGTACCACGCATCTCGAAGCTGACAAAAAGGTGAATAAATATGTGACCACTTTAATAGATGCAAAGTGGAAAGAAACACCATTGATGCTTGAAGCTGCTGAGTATTTAAACGATGAAAATCCAAATTATTTTTGGAAATTTGTGGACACATTCGCCACCAATGATTTTAGAAATAGTAAGTTTGACTTACGTTATATTATAACCATTCTATACAATGTTACATTCTTTAATTTTTTGTTGCAGCTACGGAGAGAGATAATTATAATGATATTATTGAGTTTGCCGAAAAGTTTTTATCATTGTCAGAGGTAGCATTGCTTAAGTTAGGATTATCTTTACGGGTTTATTCTGCACGAGTGGAAATGTTTACTCAAATGGCTCAAAATAAAAATATTTCTAAGTTTGATTGTTACAATGTAGCAGACATTGGGGGAAAATTCACGTGTTCCATAGACGAATTAGATGAATTACTTAAACAGGTTGGAAATAAATAATATGATCAGTATTAGAAAAAAAATATATGCATGCACCTAATTGTTTACATGTTTTGTAGGAGACATGGGTGAACCCTGATACTTACAGTGTAGATCATAGCTATCGTATGTCTCAACAGTCTGAGAAGGTTGTTATACTATATGGACAAATTGGAACTCCAAATTTTGTAGATTTTCATGAAAAATTGAAACACCTCGCAGACACTAAAGGGCTCAACTACATTTTACGGCATTATTTAAAGGTATCATCGATAGATGTTACTAATTGTTGTAATAAATTTATATCATTTAGATGCTTCTTTCTGTAAAATTTTTGTAGGATAGAGCAAATGAGAACGTACGTTTATCAGGTTATGGTGTGGAATTGCAAATGAAGTCTACAGAATACAAAGCAACGGATGATTCGGATATTAAAGATAATGCTGATAAAGATTCTGAAACTTCTAATGATAGCACAGAAGAAGTGGATGGAATTAATTTTGTGACTCTAAGGTAAGATGGTTACATACACAGTCCATACAATATTGAATGCCAGTTTTAATTTAATTCGGTAGAACATGTATATTTTTTATCTTTGCGAAAAAAAGTACAACTTTTCAAAAGTTATTCGTTTTTAAGAGGTGTACGAATACTTTCTATGTTAATTGTATAATTTTTTTAGGAATTTGTACCCTGATAAGCAGGAAGAATTGAATAAATTGCAGACTCATTTACTAGAAACCAGTCATGAAATTGGTGCTTTAAAAGTATGGCAGTTTCAAGAGCTAAGCCATCAGGCAGCTGAAAGGATAATGAACTCCCCTATGAGCGAAGCCATTAATGTTCTGACCGATATTTCCCAAAACTTTCCCATGCAAGTAAATATATCTGTACAAATTTGATAAGTTAGGTTTCGTTTCGTTTGAACAAGTGAACACTGATGTAATTTCTTCTTTCGCTAATAGGCAAAATCATTAATTAGAACGAAAGTGAACAACGAAATGAAGAAGGAGATTAAGGTGAATCAAGCAATTTTTTCCGCAAATTTGAACATTCAACCCACAGATACTGCGCTCTTTGTGAATGGGTTATTTTTTGACTTGGACGCTGTGGACGTTCTCAGTCTTCTGGAGTCGCTGAGAAGCGAACTCAGAGTGATGGAATCTCTTCGTAAAATCGGTACGATGGATTCTTTGTCCGGAATGTAACGCGTCGTTGTTTTACTTAATTACTAAACATTTTGAATGATTCGTTAATAGGATTCAGCAATACGAAGATGAGCAAATTACTGTCACTGGATTTATCAACGAATATGGATAAGCAAGAATTCGCGATGGATATAAGAGATTCGGCTATAATTTGGGTAAATGATATCGAACAGGATTTAATATATGCGAGGTGGTCGGCGTCGTTAACTGAATTACTGAGACCAACATTCCCGGGGATGCTTCGGAACATTCGGAGGAATTTATACAATTTGGTTTGTACACCTTTGAAAAAATTATATTTATATATCCATGGAATTTCATGTAATTTCTCTGCAGGTCTTGATTGTCGATCCATTGGATCCAGAGTCCGTTCCTTTAATAACTCTCGCACAGTCTATGTTTATGCATGGTGCTCAATTGCGAGCGGGCTTTGTCTTTGTAACAAATTTCAACACTTCGGTGACCGGTTTAATGGATCCTAGTGTCGCGGTGAACAATGCTTACCATTATTTTGCCGAAGTCAAAGGATCAGTACAGGCTCTCCAATTCCTGGTGGATGTAAGAATTTTTCTAGCGTTACAATCTCCGATTTGCGTTACAAACGAGTACTACCGTGAAGCGTTCCGTTTCAGTTTGGAAACAATATCGAGCTGAACGGAGCACACCTGAACGCTGTAAAGAAAGCCATAAAAGAGCAGGATTCGTCAGCAAATATCGACTATATTCTCGGGGAGGAGTCCGAGTACGATGTGGGCCGTCATTTGGCCAGTGATTTCGTAAAGCGATCCGGCTTCAAGAAATTCCCGCAAGCTTTGATGAACGGTGTACCTTTACCCGAGGATCAACTGAATGCCGATTCGTTCAGAGAAGCCGTTCTTTCTACCATTTTGTTGCAAACACCAGCATTACAAAAAGCAGTGTACCGGGGCGAGATAACCGAAGGAGACGATGTTGTTGATTTCATTATGAATCAACCGAATGTTATGCCACGGTACGCGATTTGTTCACCCGTCGCCCATTATTCGTTCTATAACAACCCGTTTTCAACAATGTTGTAGCTTAAATGAACGAATTTTGAAAGCAGAGAAGCATAAGTGGTTGAACTTGATCGGAACAGCACCAAGCGATCGAGACTACGCTAAATGGAGTCCCGAGGACTTTTCGACATGGTTGATGAACAGACTGCAGTATGTTTACACGTCACGTCGATCGAGCGTACACCATTTGTATAACTTCTGGGTCATAGCAGACTTAAACAGTCCAACAGGCAGACTGTTGTTACGCGAGGCTCTTGAATATATAGTAAGTGATAGAAATCTGTATTTTTATAAAGACTTACGTATGGTCACAAAGTAAAAATTGTGGTCGATTAATTCTTTGTTGTAATTCATTAGGAATCCAACCTAGATGTCAGAGTCACTGTAATCGTTAACCCTAAGACTGATGAAAATTACAACTACCAGAACAGCGCGACTGATATCAATCAAGTAGTGTTGGCTGCTTTAAATAGTTTGCCTATGGAAAAGGCCAAGCATTTCATTCGTCGCGTGATCGATGAAAATGTGGCTGGCGATATTGCTAAGGGAGATTTCCAAATAGAGGTAGACAGCTGATACTTGAATGAACCAGAATGGATTAAAATCTTAAATAGCTTGAAAATGGTATAACAATATTTTTAAATTCTTAAAACTAGGAGGAAGCCGTGAAGGAACAGTTGAAGATGCAAACCGACGTACCCGCTATCCATCGACAATACGTTAAGGCCGTATTGAACATGGAAGAAGGCGTCCGAGGAATTGTATGCAACGGAAGACTGGTTGAGCCGTTCGATGAGGACGAAGAGTTCACGACCGAAGATTTCTCTCTGTTGGAAAGATTCAGTCATTCCAGTTACGGCGAGAAATTATATAAAAAATTGATCAAAGAGCAGTTGCTCGAAGACAACGAATATGGTACGTAACAGTCGTGAATAAGTGTGTTCTCGATAATTAATGTTCGCGCTTTTTTCACCGCAGAGAGGACCAAAGTCACGGGCGATATGATTATGAAAATTACGTCGTTGCTGGTGTCGCACCCTCAGACACGAAGTCGATTCGATGTACCTTTCCACGGTGACGATCACAGGTCGGTTTTGTTGGGCTTAGTTTAAACCGCAGTGACAAAAGAATGGTTACAAATCTAACGATTTTTGTTGTTTAGCTCCATTAAGATCCCGGCAGCGAACCAGGACCAAGTCGCATTCACTTTGGTCGCCATCGTGGATCCTGTGTCTCGCGGTTCTCAAAAGTTGGGTCCCATTTTAAAGACTTTGCAACAGTCCCTCAACTGCAATATCAAAGTTTTCCTGAACTGTTTAGATAAGAACAGCGATATGCCGTTGAAGAGGTAACAAATTTATTCTCAAAATTTTTGTTCCTTAAACTGCGGGTCTTCATACAAAATAAAATCTTTCTGCTTTCTTATCTCCTAATTATGCTTCATTCGCTTAACATTTTTATTATTTTAGTTTCTATCGATTCGTATTCGAACCACAGTTACAATTTTCTGCGGATGGCCGCATCAACGGAGCAATGGCAAAGTTCACTAAGTTGCCGACCTCCTCCTTGTTGACGCAGAATATCCACGCACCCGAGAACTGGTTGGTAGAAGTGGTCAGGAGTGTTTATGATTTGGATAATATTAAACTAGACAACGTAGCGATAGGAGTGCACAGGTAAACGTCCCATAAGTTTGGCTGATGCCAAATCAGTTCTGTGTTTACGTTTCAAGCGTTACTTTACCTTGAATTGTTGTAGCGAGCTGGAACTGGAGCATCTATTGCTGGAGGGGCATTGCTTCGAAGCGGCAATGCGAAATCCTCCTCGAGGATTGCAATTCACTCTAGGCACGGAGAAGCAACCGTTGATGGTGGACACTATAGTTATGGCAAACTTGGGATACTTTCAACTGAAAGCTAATCCCGGCGAATGGCTGTTGCGACTTCGGCAAGGCCGATCGGCTGAAATATACGATTTCACTAGCGTCGGCGGCCAAGATGTTATACAAAACGGTAACGACGTCAAAGTCGTTATAAGCTCGTTGAGGAGTCACGTGTTGAAGGTTAAAGTGTCCAAAAAGCCAGATAAAGTCGGAATGGATCTGTTGTCGGAGGACGATAAAAATTCGGGATTTTGGAATTCCATTTCAAGGTACGCGATACACTCTGATTTTAAAGGAAACTATTTCGAGCGATCTCGCGTAGACCTCGTCGATCACCATAGTCATAAATTGTTTGAGAGAATAATAATGTATGTCGTTCGGTTGCCCTCGAACTTTAACTTTTACTTGTTCTCTGTTTTTTTAGCTTTTCCAAATTTTGGTAAGCTCCTCACGTTTACATAAATTGCGTCGCACAGCGTACTCTCCTAATCTTAAATGTTGTCTAGCACACGTTCGAACGACAACGTTTAATTTCCGCTTACGGAATGCAATCTCCTTCCGTTCTGTTCAATCGCCTCTTTGTTTTAATCAGGCCATTCACGACAAACGAAGAGACAGACGAAGAAGACGAAAAGTTGAACATCTTTTCTCTAGCGTCGGGCCACTTGTACGAACGGTTTCTGAAGATTATGATGTTGAGCGTTATAAAGCACACAAAGACTCCCGTGAAATTTTGGTTCCTGAAGAATTATCTTTCACCAACGCTGAAGGTAAGAACGAATTCTGTGATCGTGCAGCACTAGGGTAACAAAGAGTCTATCGAAACGCACGCACTGCTTTCAGGATTTCCTGCCGCATATGGCCAAAGAGTATGGCTTCGAGTACGAGCTGGTACAGTATAAGTGGCCTCGATGGCTTCATCAGCAGACAGAAAAGCAGAGGACAATATGGGGTTACAAGATCCTATTTCTGGACGTGCTGTTTCCGTTGAGCGTGAAGAAGATCATATTCGTGGACGCTGATCAGGTACAGAAAAGCTCGATAGCGCTGTCACAGCCTGGGATCCTATAACCTCGACACCTAACCCTAACTCAAACCCAGTTAACTAAGGCACGTTACCGTAACCTGCCTTAACCATGAGGGAACTGTTCTTAAATTCTAAAAAGAGTGGGATACTACTAAAATACAGATAACATGAATCTGTAGGTAATATTTAAATCAAATGTGAACACAATTAATTTTTTACTAAAAATTACAAAAGTAGTTGTACACGTTAATACGAAAAAATGTACAGGTTGTTTCAAAATTATATGTCATGGCCGCTATCGCGTGATTTAATCTCTGGATCGATGAAAGTCTAATTTCCTAATTGATTAGGTGGTGAGAGCTGATTTGAAAGAGCTGGCTACGATGGATCTGGGAGGAGCGCCGTATGCGTACACTCCGTTCTGCGACAGTAGAACGGAAATGGACGGATTCCGATTCTGGAAGCAAGGGTATTGGCGGAACCATTTGCAAGGACGTGCTTATCACATCAGCGCGTTATATGTAGTGCATTTGAAACGATTTCGACGTATCGCTGCCGGTGACAGATTGAGGGGGCAGTATCAAGGTCTAAGTCAAGATCCTAGTAGCTTGGCCAATCTAGATCAAGTTTGTACTTTACGATAACCGCAGCGAAGCCCTTGTCACGCTTAACAGATCGTTTAACTGGACTCTCGTTTCAGGATCTTCCCAACAACATGATCCATCAAGTGACCATCAAAACGCTGCCGCAGGACTGGTTGTGGTGCGAGACTTGGTGCAGCGATGCATCCAAGAAATACGCGAAAACTATAGATTTGGTAAACGCAAACATTTTATACAAAATCGTAAGAATAGCGAAATTGACTTCCGCAATTTTGGAAGGTGAAACACGAACACGTTTAGCGTAGTATAACGATGATCGACGATATTTTTAAATGGCAGTGTAACAATCCAATGACGAAAGAAGCCAAGCTGCAAGCCGCTATACGCATTCTGCCGG
The DNA here is from genome assembly GCA_028453745.1 of Agapostemon virescens. Lineage (NCBI taxonomy): Eukaryota > Metazoa > Arthropoda > Insecta > Hymenoptera > Halictidae > Agapostemon > Agapostemon virescens. The sequence goes on from CM052087.1 coordinate 14,207,854, forward strand.
AATGGGTGGGATACGACGAAGAGATAAAATCATTGCAACAGAAAGTGGAGAACCAAAACAGACAAACGGAAAAAGAGGAGCACGGTATATATATATATACGCCCGATTCTGGTTTTTTCGATGTATCGTCAGCCCGTGTTAAAATCATGTCTCCGTTCGTTTCAGAAATTTTCGAAGAAGAATCTGCGGAAACTACGAAACACGAAGAATTGTGAGAGCGGTACCAAACTCGCGATAATCGTGAAAATATTATTGTCTTAAGGCAATAGATAATCGAACGTTGTTACAAAAGTTCGTCGGCATTGGGAAATATACGGTGTCTGCGATTCGATTTCCAATGTTTGATCGATCGTCGTGCAATTCGACCGTAGTCCGCGATCGTATGCAATATAATCTCTGTACCGCAACCAAAATCCGTTAAAGAATCGAAGGACACGGATGAGATTGAATATCGTAAATAAAAAATTAATTGCATTGATCGCGGACACGGTGATTTCTGTTTGCGGGGAGACCTCGATTGTGATCTTGTATCGTCTACTGCATAGTTGTAAGAAATAAACACGTAACGTTTCTAACTGGTTTCTAACGAATACTCTCATTCCTTCGATGAACACGCGTCCGACACTATTACGATATTTTGGTAGAAAGAGAACCTACAAAAAACCAAAATATCAGTGTGGTCGCGTGCGCGTTCGCATTGTTGGCTCGAGAACGATCCCAAGGTCGAAGACGGAGCATCCGTCGATTTCGCTCCGGGATCGGTAAACCTGCTACGATTTCGTCGAAATGGATATCGAGAGTGTTTGGTTAGCTGCTAATGACATCTCTCGTCGATAGAAAAACACGTTGATCTAGTCGCGATCCGTTGCGCGCGAGACCGTGCAAACTACTCGGCGGATTTGTTTTCTTAGATACGGCCAGATTCTTTGTCGGAATCGAGAAGAACCCGAACGAGACGTTACACGCATCGCAACGATGAACGGAGCTGCTCCAGAAGACAGACTATCGTACGTAATTCCATAAATTTCAGTAATTTCGGTGTGTTTTGAAATTTCATTTAGACAAGAACGACTCTGCGTTCTCTCGTGTCCGACATAAATGTTTCACAGATATCGAACCGTGTCCAACTATTCGATGATCACGAAATTGAAACGTCAAATCGATAGCGAAAAGATATTCTACGATCGATATTTTCATGTTCTTTTTCTACCATACTGCGTGCGTGTATACGTATATGGGACGGCTCTGTGCAAATATCTGTACATCTCGTATGCATTATGTGGGATTAAGACAAGGCGAATGCAATATAACTACATTCCTTCAGCCGTTATCTCGTTTCGTTCGCAGCCTCTTTGTCCTGATATTTTCGGAAATGATAAACTGTACGTAGAATGTTTTTGGACGAGGAGGCAGTCGATCGAACGGACGCATGCTGATTCGAGATGTAATTGTATGGCTACAAGCATTTTAAAATTGTTTACTTATCTATCAACTGAATTGACAAACTAACAATCGGAAAGAGACAATTTTAACGGTACGATTTCCATCGGGACCCAACAAGTTGTTTTCGGTAACATATTCGGCGCATAACTTCCCTCGAGACTATTATTTAACAGAAAATTATCGAGTTTCTCTTAGATATCGCGGAGTCATTGAAAACGCCTACTAATAAGTTTCCGGTAAGTAGCTGGAACGTCCGCGTCTAACCAAGAAGAATTTAACACAGGCAGTTCGACCGATAACCGTCGACTTACTTATTTGCAAATCTACAACGAACCAATCGTGAGATAAGTTGGTCCAACCGAACAAGTTGATATCGAAGGACAATTCTAATGCACTCGAAACACATTTAATCACGACATAACTATCGTACGTCGCATGCAAAGCTGGATAAAGTTTTTGGGAAAAATATTATTATTATTATTGTTTAATTAATTTACCATAGATCGAGAGAACGTAAAATTTTCAAAAATTCATTTTCCCGAATCGAGGCATTATGTTTTTAATTTAGTTTTTCGTATAGAATCCCCCCTCCCCACTCAAACAAAATTCACGCTACTTTGAGAGTCCTCCAAATAAAAAGCTATGTTAGAAAGTGTATACACGATTGCAAACAAAATGTACTATTTACTATTTGCTATCAGTTTTGGTCGCTTTGTCCAGCTCTGGCTGCATGCTACCGAAAATAGAACCCGATATAACCTTAGCTTAGGGCGGGTGTGAGATCGATGGATCGACGTCGATCGAAATGGGTTGGAAGTCGGTGCCGAGCTTACGATCCGTATCGACGGAAGCGATCGTTCGAACGAACGATCGGGGAAACGGACGTGAAAGGAAAAAGAAAGTGGCGTGGTCGCGACGCTCGATGCGAGAAGTACAAGAGTACTGAGAACACGTGCGAAGGAACGAGACGGATAACAGTGAACGACTATTCGCGTTGACAATGGGAAGGATAGGGAGAGGGAGAACACTGGTAGATAGCAGGTTCGAAAAGCGGAAAAGCGACAGATAGAGAAAGCTAGCTTGCTCGTACTCGGTTGAAAAAAGGAGAGGGTGAGCCGAGTTCGTTGGGGTTGGGGTGGGGTAGTTGCTAAACAGGGAAGAACAGGAGAAGAACCAGAGAGGAACGAGAGAGGATTCGACTCGCTGAACCGGGATAGGACGGGGGGGCAAAGAGCGAGGCGAGAAGGTGAGCGAGAGCAATGGAGAGCCGATAGGAGTGGGAGAAACTCATCGAGAGTTAAGTTATCTGGTAAAACAAACCGACTAGACTGGACAGAGGATTTTCTACGAAAAGACCGACGGCATGAAGTGGCAGGCGGGTTTTCTTGTTTATGTAACTAGTGACGCTCGTGCAGTCCATCCGTGTCTGTTGGTCGCTGGCCGACCGGGGACCTAACGGCTCTCGAAATCGTTCTCCAGACCGACTTTGTTGTTCGCTCTAGCGTCGCGACGCGTCGCGCGGCCCTCTCCTCGGCCGTGTTTCGTATTTCATATTTCGTATTTTGTATTCGTATTCGTAGTAGCGTTCGCGCTCGCCTTCGCGAAGGCTAGGCTTCGCTTTCGCGTCTTCGTTTTCCTTTACCATATTTTCATTTCGCTGATCGATCCGTTGCATCGGTCACGTCATCAAATCGATCGCCCGTGACGAACTCGACGATCCAAGGAGACTGCGTGCCACTGCGCATCGGCCCCAGGAACATGGACGACGAGACGATCGAGCTGTGAGTTCGAATATGCGTGTATAACCTTCCGGATCCGTTTCGGCGTCGATCCGATCGCTCGATCGAACCTAGCCTTGCATCCCCTCCTTCTCTCCCACCAAGTCCACCGGACCGAAGAGTCCGAACGTGCAGTTCGCGAATAGGAAATCCGAGAATCGCGAACAATTTTTATTAAGAGAAATGCCTGACTGAAACACCGAAGGGTTTAGTTTCTACCCCGAACACTCTCGCTTTCGTTTAACATTCTCTTCCGCGATCTCACCGTAACACCTGCCTTATGTTCCTCCTACCTTGACGAGCTCAACGTCCGGTCGTAAACCACGGTATTGCCTTGATGACACTGTCACCTATTTTACACTCCGAGAACCAATACAGGTGGCCCGTAATAACAACATCAACGTTCGCGATCCCTTCGCTATCTGCACAGAAATACGTATGTTAATAAAATGTGTTCCAAGTTACATAGTTATAAATTCTATCATCTGTAGTTGATCGAATAACGAACGTTACAATAAGGTACGAAATTAAGTACTGCCAAAAACACAGGCTGGTTCCCCACGCTGTCACGATTTCATGATACTGCAAACTCCAACGTCAACTGTTAATCCCGAGTACTTTTCCCTTGAATCCCTTACACTGTGATTTATTTTATGGTTTACAGTGGTTCGAACTGTTTCGTCGTTTCTTATTATTATTTCTTGTAGAGGAAGAAGTGTCTGTGTTTATCGTATACCTACGTATTTCTCGATGATCACACAAAGTGTCCCGTAAAGTTTAAAGAGTTTTGAAAGAAAATATTCTCTGGAGACGAATGTGAACAATATTTTCCTTTGTCGATTCGCGATTCGACGCTTCGCTTTCGAGTTATAGCGCATCTATAGCAAACGTATTTGGTTGTCCGGAAAGTTCGTGCCGATTTTAACCTATGATCGAAACGCAACGTATTTAAGTTCTGGTATATATTAATTAAATTATACAAGTGCCATTCTGTTCCACAACCTTTCTCCATCTTTCAGGCAACTTCACGCAACAAAACGCGTGTTATTTGTTTTGAGTAATTCTAATATATTCAGACGTGTCCTTATGCCACCTACCGAAACTCGGGACGAACTTCCTGGACAACCCAATATTTCGGCTCGACCAATGGTCACACTCGGCGGGATCTGTTCGCTAATAGCGGCGCTACAATTGGCAAAAGAAAATAATGTTTAAAACCAGCTGAGAAGTCTTCTATTTATCGACAATGCGAATATAGAATTTTATTTCGGTTTAATAGGAATTAATAACAAATGTGTTTAGCAGTGGCTGTTCAAAATCTATGTCACGAGTCTGACTCGATGTTATTTATTGCAAGGGGTTAACTGTTGCATGTGGGAGTTGCGCGACACCGATCAGCTCGTAAAGTCCACGAAAACTGGTTCTCACTCTCCGCTATTGGTCAACGTATTTTACGTAAATAAAGAATTTAACGCTACTGTTTCACGTAGCTTAATCTCCGCGCGTTAAACAGGTACCACGTTCGTGTCAGGTATAAACAAACATTTCCTTTGTCGCGACCAACCAAATATTTGTTGTACATAGCATCTGAATAAGGACTTTAACCAGTTAAACGCGGAATTTAATTTTAGAAATCCTCCACAGGGTGCAGAATTGAAATCAAGTAATAGCGTGTATAAACGTCGAACGCAGGGCAAATGATCCTATTATAAATTTTATGAAAAACGAGAAAGGATTCGAAATTATTAAATAACATTACTGAGAATGCCTTGTTGGTTTACAATAAAAATTACTGCCAGCGTTCAATGACCCATTAAAAAGTTTTCAGTAATGGATCATGAACCTTAGAAAATTCTGAAATAATTGCCGGTCGGTAAAGTGTTAACTGATCAACAAGGAAACAGTTATGAAATAACTTTTCCAGCGAGGCGTCCGTTGACAACGATTGGGTGCATGTGTCAGATGCGTAGGTTGATTATAGATAAAAAGAAGTTATCAATCATTTTATCTGTGACGTTTGTCGAATACCAAGATTTCATATAAAATTATTTTCTTCCAATGCATTCGATTTCGACTGTCCTTTAGTATTATTGGGTTACACGGAACTTACATTGCACGAACTTTCCAGACAACCCAATACAATTTCTCAGCTGATTTTGTTCGAAAATTCTTGTCTACAATTTCCGGTTAGGTTAACGTCCAATTAAACTTGGACCTTCCTCGTCCAGCAAGCATTTCTTCGACATCTGTGCAATGCGAGTTGTAGCAATTAATTTCTCTCGGTAATACGTGGTATACATGTTTCCATTGGTTAATTAACTAGTTTCTATACCATTTTCTGCCAGCGCAGGTGTTGGCCTGCAAATTCCAATCGCTGTTTCTTGCGTTCCTCCGTTAAGGGAGACCTCGTTGTCGTTATCGGATCAAGAGCGAAAAAAGAAACAAGATAGTTTGCGGGAAACACAAACAGGATCGAGTTACGATCGTTATTGACGCGATGATGTACGTGATTAATCGACGATTACCTATGCCCACCGGTGTTTGCTCGATCGAAGGCACGCGTCCCGCAGTCGATTATCGGCGTAATCCAATAGTAAAATCCTGCTGGTCAAAGTCTTGGTAGTAATACTTAGAGTCCTAATGGTCAAATCCGAATTTTTATGAAATTTTTGCGAAACGTACTTTCTTGGAAAAACAGTCGACACGTGCTTTTAATCGGTTGTCGTTCGCACCGGATGGATGAAGGCAAACTTCAAAATTGAAGGTTATAAACCACGTTTCGCAAGACATCTCGAACACCGGAGGACGTGAAATTATTGAAATTTGTTCGGAAAGTTCGTGCCGATTTTGACGGAAGATTGAAACGCAACTCATTTAAGTTTTCGTATATATCTCTATTAAAAATAAAAATAAATCGGCACGAACTTTCTCGACAATCCATTTTTTTTAAATTGTTCTTGAATAGAAAGTTTAGATGCATGAAAAATTTTCTTTGAACGATTCCCTTGATCTATTGTCGTTCCATTGTACCGTGAACATTCGGTTTCTTTCGTAAAAGATAATACGTTTAATCGCGTATTTTAATTAATTCTCTGATTAATGGCGAAGGGGAACGACACAGGTATCGGTATGATGCGTCACTAATCGCCGTGGTGTAAGAGGACAGACCCACTCCGCTTACAAAAATTCATTGTCCCTCCTACATTACGATTGAAATTGTGTGGGACTCGAAGCGACACGCATACTATGATTGACGCTTTTATAGGACATAGTCTCGGAGGTTATTTGTTCGACGACAATAAAAGAAGATAAAAAGAAGTCATTTGTAAAATATTTTTTCTAGGATTTACAATCTGTCACAGCGAGATTGCGACACTTTTAAAAAGATAGTAATAACTCCTTTTAATATCATGTAACTTGGATTTTTAGAATTTCAACTTTCGAGGTGGGTAAAAAGATATCTTACCGTGCATGTTCACGCATTAAAAAGGTGGGACTCTCTTAATACAACCGTGCTTCAAAGAGTTAAGAAACTAGTGAAACTCTAGGCGTCGTAAGTACGAGTAATCGTAACAATATGTAAACGGAAATATTCTAGTTGAAAAGAAACGTCTTGGTTAATAGATTCAATGGAATGTAAGAAAAAGAATTCTATAAGAAGAAAAGATTTCTTTTACCAAGTTATCGTCTTTTCAAGACCGTCGACGTATTAATGTCATTGACTTTACGTATCTCTCTGACGAAAACGAAATCGTAAAAGTTGCTGGTCGCACGAATTCTTAACCTCGTTCGTTTTCATGTTTTCGCGTTCTCGCATTTCTTTCTTGTTGTTTTCGGGCCATCGGTTGGGGCAGGAAGAGAGAAGATAGTTACCGGGACGCGTATCAGCGGACTCGAGAGGAAACGCAAAGAGGCGTGTAATTGGTTTTTCTCGTTTCCCCTTCTCCTATTGGTGTTCATCGTTGACGGATCGGCTTCTATGTTTCGAATGATTTTGTACGCAAGGACATACCGAGTCGCACGTGATCGAGCTCAATCCGATTGCCGTGCCATGATCGTTCCCTTCTATCGAGACACCCGATAACGATCGAGCGAGCGGTTCTTTGCGCACGGCATTGTCGCTATCTCTACAAGGGATAATGACTTGCGCGACAGGTATCGATAGCGATCGCGGAACGACGGGTCAACAATCAATTGAATCACGTAGAAATATTCGTGAGATTCGGGTAGACTCGTATCTCTCACAGTCACGATACGTGACCATCGGACGAATCGTCTTCCGTCTTCTTTCCCAGGACGATGTCCAACGATTCCAGACGGTCGGCCCGCGCGTCCTTCGGCGATCGTAATGCAGAGGTTATATGCGCGATCGATAACACCAATTTAGGATCCATGCTCTTCCAATCTCATTGTCTCCACATTCACGATTGCGTTTCTATCTCGATCGTTTTCGCTGTCCTCGTCTTTTCGCATCTGCACGCGTACAGGGGTTATTTAGTTGCGCACACGATGCATGGAAAGTCAACGTTGAGAACTCTGCTCGAGTCGTTGCCGCGAAAGTCTGAATCTTGCGAGGGGCCAAGGATTTCAGAAATTCGGAAATGGCAGTTACGGAGTCTCGGGAACCGGAGGATGATATTTCGTCGCAGAACGATTTCACGGGGTGCGGTACATACAAATAGAGAGAGAGAGATCTCGATTTCGCGGCATTTCGAACCACCGTGTATTTTTCGGAAAGAAAGAGAATCAGTAACGCGCTCGATAGTCGATAAGAAATCGAGCCGATCGGTATATTGATGATCAAATGTTTTACAGATTCAAAGACAAGGCTGTGTATGGATACGGGACGAGCATTCCGCCGAACAACAACGATCTCGAGGAAAACGGAACGTCCACCCCTAGGAAGGTTATCTTCTGCGTTCACGGGAAGCTTTCCGGCTGCTGTACGGTCGTGAAAGGCGGTAGCGGCGGTCCGATCGAAGAAATTTCAACCACCGATTATCGAAAACGTTCTTCGAGTAAGAAAGTTCTTTATGAAATTCAAACGAACCCGATAGCACTTCTTCTTCCATATATGTAATCCGATTCGCGCTTGTTTTACAGTGATACCGGAAGATCATTGTCACAGAGAACGAAACGAGGAGATCGACAAGAAAGCGAGGAAGAAATTACTGATTGCCAGCTTACTATGTGTAATTTTTATGATCGCGGAAATCGTAGGTAATATTTCGCGCGCTTCTCCACCGTAGAAAAAATACTAGTTATTATCAATATTATCAATTATTTGTATTCGATGAATTTTTAAACAATTAAGTTTCATATACTAAAATCAAATAAATCCTGTAGAATGGAATTATTTTAGATCGGTAGAAATTTTTGTTTTTGGAGTTGAAATAACTTCGAATGCAAAGGATTAACAACGATCCTTTGTTTCAGGTGGAATATTGTCGCACAGTTTAGCCATAGCGACGGACGCTGCGCATCTGCTAACGGATTTCGCGTCCTTTATGATCTCTTTGTTCTCCATATGGGTCGCGAGTCGACCAGCAACTAGAAAAATGCCGTTCGGATGGTACAGAGCGGAAGTGAGTTCAGTAAACCGAGTCTCCGTTTTATAGGAAGCATTTTACTGTATCGTGTGCCTTTTTAGAAAACTCTTGGTTTCCTCTAAAAACGAATCGTTCCAGGTAATCGGAGCTTTGACCTCGGTTCTATTGATATGGGTGGTCACCGGAATTCTGTTCTACCTGGCGGTAGAGAGGATCATCCACCAAGATTTCGAATTGGACGTCACCGTGATGTTGATCTCTTCCATCGTTGGTGTCGCGGTAAATCTAGTGTCAGTGATAGGATATAGATAGAATTATTTCTCTGCAAATTATTCGTTCGTTGCAATCTACGAGAATCTACGTTGTCCTGCAGGATGGGCCTGTCGTTGCACCAGCACGGCCACAGTCATGGTCACGTGCCTCACGAAGAGTACGAGCACCAGAAATCGAGTCATCTGGAAAATCTGGAGAACCAAGCAATCGACCAGGATCCGCATGAGCACGACAGGAAAAATATAAACGTACGCGCCGCTTTCATCCACGTTCTCGGAGATTTCATTCAGAGTATAGGCGTCTTTATCGCGGCGTTGATCGTTTACTTTAAGGTACGTGCAGCTTGCGATATAAAGAGAATATGCTGAATGTATACCTGCACCTGGGTTGCATCTAATTCAGAATTTATCATTGACCAGTCGAATCTTCGTGCAAAATAACAATGGCTGCATCTGTGTCTAGTTTTTCCCCAAGTTTCTTTTCCTCAAATGTACAGTAGTCAAATTTGAATTCTGGAAGAAATTAAGCTACTCTCTTCTACGCTGATACGACGATAATGAAAAACTAGTCTTAAACTTGATGATTTATACATTTTCAGCCAACTTGGAGAATAGTAGATCCGATTTGTACTTTTCTATTTTCGATACTGGTCATAGTAACCACAGTTGCCATAATCAAGGATGTGATGAATGTCCTGATGGAAGGGATTCCAAAGGGATTCGACTATTCGCAGGTCGAGGGCACGTTTATGCAAATCAACGGTGTCGTTAAAGTACACAATCTTCGCATCTGGGCGCTTTCTTTGGACAAGACTGCGTTGTCCGCGCATTTGGCGATAAGTACGCAGTTGTAATTGTATCATTTATCATAAGCGTAAAACATTCAATACTATTTTGTACTTTGATACAAATGTAGTACTTTTAATATATCAGATTTAATTAGACTTCCAATTGTTTCGAGCATATTTTTGATTTATCTAAAAGCTTGTAACGAACGAAAAGATCGATCATCTTAATCTCTATAATTAAATCGAGTGTTTCTTTTCTGATTTTAGAGCCAGGCACGAAACCACAAGACATATTGCGAATCGCTACAAGAAACATTCATGACAAGTACAGATTTTTTGAAATGACCTTGCAGATTGAGGAATTCGACGAGCAAATGGAAAACTGCAAGCAGTGCAAAGCGTTGCCACAATGATCGCCTGTGCAATTGAGTTTGCCCGATCAGAAACAGCCAATTCGGACAGCGTGCTCGCTGTCTTTCACAATAGTCCTCGCTATCGTGCTCTCAAGTTCGAACTTACACATTGAAACGATTGATAACCGGGAATGTGAGATACAAAACGCGTTCGACGGATACGAATCGTATCTTTAGCAAAACGTCCATCCATTCCGATCGTGCCATTTCCGTTTTATCGTGGTCGTGCCAAACTTCAAACTCATCGCACGTTACTACAGTTATTTATTTTAACGGTGACGCTCCGTGGACAAAGATTCAACCAAATGTTCCAAACATGCGAAAGTTTCGCTTCGAAAGCGAAGTTATCGTCGCAGGAAAAAGTGACAAAATATTAAAAAGAGAATGAACATTTTCGAAACAATTGTATTTAATTTATTTGCAACCTGACACAAAATTCGCTCGAAGCGATCCGATCGATATCAATTTTTTGTTTCAATCGTGAGTTTGTTTCTTAGGTTTGAAAACATCGGATTTTGTACTATCGATAGTATCGCAATTTTCTTATCGAGAGCTGTTTGTGTCGGCAACTTCGCGTCGTCAAACTTTCGCCAACCGTAACCTCCTATGCGAAAGTTTGTTTTGTACGATCCGAGGAATCTGTGAACAGAGAACGCAAATTGTCAAATCAACACTCATGTCGGAAGAAACTATGCAGGACGATACCACGACGTTATCGAAACTATTCGATAATGCATTCGAATTGTTCAACGAAATCAGCAAAACGAGTCAACCAACGAACAGTACGAAAGTTCAGGTATTAAACATGAAAACTTTTGCGATCCTCAACATTGTACTACTATAGTGACCCTTATTTTTCAACTTTCGATTTTAAAGGGTGAAAACAGCTCTTAGATTTCCCTCAATTTTAAAGGCTGGTTTTACCCTTTCCACAGGAATGGTAACCAAAAAGTAAATGTAACAAAAAACATTGTTGATATCTATATATAACCTATATCTAAGAACCACTCTAATGTCCATTTATTTATGTTTGCTTTTTTTTACGGTAGTCCGACATTAAACGAGCCATGCACATGTTGGAAGAAGCGACAAAGTTGGTTTCTGTAGTGGATATGTTCAGTGACAATGAAAACTTTGAAGAAATAGCCACAGAAAACATCAAGTATTTATTGCTTCCGGCCCTCCTTGGTACACTCACTGCAAAACTTTTTAGCTTGGATGATCGTCTGCACATCGTGAATGTTGCAGAGATTTATTTCATTGACTTTTTGAAACGTCTGAAATCATATGGTTTGACAAATGTCAGCTTGCCAGAAGAGCAGGAAAAAGAACAAGATTCTGTAAAGAGTCGTTCAAATACTGAAGCAATCACTGAAATGGTAACTACTTACATACAATCTTTGCTCCAGTGATTATACTCTTTGCTTATACATGTATATATAAGATTGACTTATCGATTACTCTTATTCGTTTTAATCAATCTTGAAATTATTGCTTATTTGAAATGTGCTTTAGGTGTTCCGCAGAAACACTAAACTACAAAGGTACAAGGAACAAAAGGAATTAGAATCGCAACTAGAGACCCTGAAGAGTAATATGGACAACCCAAACATTGATGACGAGGTGAAACGAGAGTATTTTACGACACTTATCAAATTGTATGTGAATTCTGCGATAGAGGAGTTAAGTATGCTAGGGGCGGAGAAGCCGATTCTTGAGCATATGCAGAATGTATCTGAGACCAACACTCATGCTCCGCGAAGACTTAAACAACCCCCCGCCAAATTACAACCGATCATTATCACGCGAGACGAAGTACAGAAAAAAGTATTTGGAGCTGGTTATCCCAGCTTGCCAGTGCTCACGGTCCAAGAATTTTACGATCAGCGGGTGAAGGACGGAGAGTAAGTATATAACTGAAACCGTTTCTGTTAACAAGAAACTTGAACTGTATCAATGCTCTTTCTATCTTGAAGCTGGCCAGATCCGTCGAAGCACGCTGGCAAGTGTTTGCAAGAGATGGCAAATGCAAGTGGAAACAACGCTGAACAGGATGAGATAAGGCAAGAACGTCTGGTCGAAGCTGACGATGAAGAAAACTTAATGCAGATACGGGCCATGGATGAATACAAAGATACTCACAGGAGAGGATGGGGCAATCGTGCAAACAGGAGCTAAGTTTTCCGGTTGTTATACAGAGACATTTTTATCAATCTGATGGTTATATGCTTCATGTAATCGTTTCAAGTAATATTCATTCTAGTTACGTTTTTATTGAGAACGCAATAATGAAATATATGATTTGTATAACATTTATTTAAAATATCTATACAATAGTTGTGTAATCAAATTTTAAATATATATCCATCAACTTTTATTTCTACCTACAAATTTCACGACTGTTTTCAGAATAATGCGATATTTACAAACAAGTATTTTAGAAATCAACAAGTTTCTATATTTACGGAAATAACTAATACACATTCATGGAGAAAGAATCTAGAATGAGAACTTATATACCTTTTCATTACAATTTCGAACACGTTTCAGTTCTAATTAGTTATTTATTAATAACTTCCTACACAGGGTGTCTTTTTCCTTTTAACGAAAATTCAATCTGCGGATTTGTTAACAAGTTATGGTCGAAAAATGACTGGCTAATGAGAGCGAAGCGCGCGAACCAGCACGCGCTCGAACGAGAGCGTTCTCGACCGTCCGCCGGCCAGGCGCGCGAGCACAAGTCCGAGAGCGCGAACTTTCCGAATTTTTTTTACTATGCGACGATAATAATTTTAAGAAAAACGCTGTTGATTCTTATTTCAGAATGTGTAAAGAATAATCACTAATTTTACCGATCCGAAATAATAAACAATTTAGTCGTGTCAGCCGTTTTAATTTTCTGTATCGAGAACGGGAACAAGATCCCAATATCGTTCGAGCAGTCTTACGCCCTGAAGAATACTCCGTAGCTACCTTCTCCCACCCCGTATACAAGCTGCTCCCACCCTGGCCTCTCGCGTAACAGGGTCGTTTCGGCCGATCGAAAAGTCTTGTGCCTGAGCAAAACCGTGAATTTACCCGAGAGAACAATGGCATGCCTACCTGCTGACGTAGGGCCTCTACGTCATCCCGGGACTTCTCGCCACGACGGGTTGTGGAGCTTTTTTACGACCCGTTGTCCCCACTTTGCGGGCCCGCGCGATTAAAGGAAGGGGATTGAATCGTTGTCGATTCAACAGCGACCGGCTCGCCCGACGGTGGTGTTGTTATTGAAATTCTCATCGCTCCATGTGATATTTACTGTAGCGTCTTGAGAATGAAATTAGAGAACATCGCGCGCGGACAATTTCTAACACTTGTGATATACATATGTATACTATACAGATGTCTCAGATAGTAATCTTTTAGCGTAGGTAGTTGAATCATGATATTTAATAATTGAAGAACCTGTGATGGACTGTATGTACTTACTATTTCAGTGACAACTATCAATAAGATTCATCTGAAAATTAATTCATTCTTTTATTCGAAAATTCTTCATTTAGCGCCACTTTTTGTAACGTTTCAAAAGAATGTGTTACTGCCATCTGTGGTAGGATACCAGAACGTTGAATCTCGTACGAAATAATTGTTTTTTATCGCTACTTGTATTATGTTTTGTGATAAACTAGACAAAAATCAATTGTAATCAAAGAAATAAAGTGTATAGCAAAAAGTAGAAACCCGTTAAATAATTTTGAGTATGTTTTTTTAAATGATTATACGAAAGTGAAACAAGCTCTTAAGTTGTAGCACTGTTGTAAAGGCTTCTGAAGGAATCCAGTGAACGAGCTCTTATTGCGAGAGTATTGTAAATGATGTAGTCGTAGCCTGAATTATTATGAATCAGCCCGAAAGGTTTTAATGATTTTACGTGTACAAAACTGTGTATAGTACAATAGACATCTAGAAGTGTTTAGATTTGAGGTTGTGTTAAAAATGAGTGCAGATAAAAATTCAGAAAACCTTGTAAGTTTGATAATATTGATTCGTTAAATGCAATAAATTAATATATACTCGAATATGTGATCAGGAAATACCAGATTTTATAATACCTGTTATGTTTACGTCAGAAATTTGGATCGTACAGCGTCACGTATGGTACCGTTAATTAATTACTCCAAATTTCATTTTCTAATCGAACTAAAAAGATTTTGTAATTCACATATTTTATGTGACATATAATACATTTTATCCATCATACTTCGCATTTGGACTTCCACAAATTACGTCTTTTTGGGGGGTACCGTACGTAAATACCGGCATTATGTTTCAGTGGTTAATCGTTATATTGTTTTATAATTTTTTAACTTAATTATTAATTTTTTAATACAATTGGTACATTGTACATTGATAAGACTTGATGTTGCAGGTGATACAAATCAATAAGTGGGATGGTTCTGCTGTGAAGAATGCGTTAGACGATGCAGTTAAAGATGTATTCATTAAAAAGTACAATTATGTTGAAAATTTTGCGTTATTCGATGTACGGCTGGCTCTATGTGAAATAACCGTGACAATAGCACTTATAGCTGTTCTCTATGATTATTTGTACCCATTTCCTGCGTCTAAACCTGCTTTAGCTGTTTGTGTTACATTATACTTTGTGTCAATTGGTATTTCATCATTGTACACAACGTACAAAGAAAAGGGGATATTCATTGTTGTTATCCAAAGGTAAATGCAGAAGGACTTAATTCTATATAATGTTTTTACTCTTTGCTAAAGTTATATTAATCATCACTTTTTATTTTTCAGAGATCCAGCAGGTTTTAACCCTGACCTTATTTGGGAAGCTAGTTCATATTTGAAAAAGTATGATGACAAGTATAATTTAGTATTGTCTGTTAAAAATGGATCCACAGGAAGTATAAATGAGACAAGTATTACAAAGTCTGTGGCAAATTTCATTGATGTGAATGGCATTGTTATAACAGAATTAATAGAAAGCACTGTGACGAGTCTACATGATAGTTTGACCAGTCAACGAAAAGAAAAATAGCAGAAGGAAACACTGGTCTAGAGTAATTGAATTTTTCATTCGCCTTATAATTTTCCACATTTTTATGTACTTCTCGTTAATGTAAATGCGACATGAAAATAAAGTCCAACAGTTTAAAATGACGTATGTATTGTTGTACGTGTTTAAATACATTAGAAAAAACAAATATAAACTTTTACATAGCCGTTAATAAAATAAAAATTTTCTTCATCCACTTACATCACTATTGAATTATTTACATAGCTACGTTATGATTTATCCGACGACGCACGGCCGATGAACGTTCGATTAATGTTACGACTGTACGCAACTAATCGCCGAGAAATACAAAATAGAACAAACGTTAAAAGTTCATAAATACCAGAGCTCTAATGCGTAATAAAAAATACGAATTCTGATTCATTGATTCATTTCTATAGATTCATTAATATTAAATGTGCCGCTTTTGTACGAAGTCGTAAGGATTTAGCGATTTTAATTTTAACAAGCGTACAATTCTAAAAATGTTGTAGTGCAAATAATGAATAAAAATAATAACTCGAGTAATTTACATGCCGTAGAATCATCAGTTTTCAGATTGATGATCAATTACAAATAGACCGCGAACCTTTATGCATTTATGGTACTTTTAAAGTTACTCGGAACATAGAAACATGTGCGCGAAAAAAGATTAATAACAACATCATATGGTTTCGAACACAGTTTTCTAAGTGCCAAAAGAAATTTCTTTCTTATTTCGAATTCTATAACCTAAGTAGTAGAAATAAATATTTGCATAAAGATCCGTAGTTTAGTTATAGATAATCTATAAATTATATTAACCATGCGTCGTGTCATCTTCTACAAAATCGGCCGCTTCTTCTCGTGTTACGCACACAACGTGGGACACCTTATTCCTGAATTTAACCCCGTAAAATTTATTCGCGTGATGCAATAATTCGGGCCTGCGAAGAAAATCACAAGTTTAGATACGAATAAACTACAAATCACGCTGCGACTAGATAGAAAAATTTAGTGGAATTCGAAAATAAAAACTACCTAAATGTGGTCGTAATGAACTGGGCGTCGGAGCTAAGCTCGTGAATCATATCCGCTACAGCTTTCCTGTGCTGTGCATCTAGAGCTTGATCAATTTCATCGAACAGATAAAACGGTGCTGGATCACATTTTTGGATCGCAAATATTAACGCCAACGCTACCAATGATTTTTGTCCACCAGACAACTGATTCATTTCTCTCATTTCAGCCCTATGGCCGGTAAAAGAAACTCTTATACCTAACGAAATAAAATTTGTGCTATTTTCTTAAATTATTCTTGTTTACACTCTTTGCGATATCGATAGAGAATATCGAGACTCACCAACACCGATAAACCTGTCAGAATCAGCTGATTCCGGTGTTGTATCATCTCCTTCATCGCCATCGGCTGTTTTCATAACTAATTGCGCGTGACCCGATGGAACAAGCTTTTTGAATACCTCGCTAAAATATTTGCTCACCTGAAAGGAGCGGTATAAATTTAAAATATAAAGAGCCAATGAGAATACAGGATGGCATTGATATTCTACGTACTTGTTTGAAAGTAAATTGTATAGCTTCGCATTTACGTTGTTCCAATACCGACATCAATTCTTTAATTTTCTCATCGCCCCGATCTAATTCCTCTTTTCTTTTCACCAGTTTCTCCTTTTGATCGCTGAACGACATGAACTGATCCAACGCTTTTTTATTTACATGACTGAAAAGATATAAAATGCGTCGTTGCGTTACATCTTATTAGTTGGTAGTTATTTTTATTAGTTATTTTATTAGTTATTAGGTAGTTGTCGTACCTGTATTTCTTTAAATGGTTGTTTGCTTTTTCCATTTCTTTGAACAACTGTTTAGTAGACATAGCGCTAAATTTTGTGTACACTTCGTGACTAGGCAATGCTCCGAGTTCTGTGATCTTGTGTGTACATTCGACTATTTTCTGTTGCAGGATGTTTAATTTACTGGCTAACTTCTCCAAGTCCTTAGCATCAGCTTCTATTTTTTCCTGTGCTTCTTTTTCTTTGATCTTCCACTTCTCGACTTCCGACGACTCGGCTTTTTGCTAATATAAGAAAAACGATAAATCATTTGTACGTGAACATCGACTGCCATAAGCAACAATTTTACCTTTTTTATCGCATTGGTAACTCGTTCATTCTGAGACTTAAAATCGGAGTTCACTTTGACTAGTCGCTTCTCAATATCTGCTAATTGTGCTTTTGAAGATTCTAATTGTCGTTGTCGATCTTCAACAGAAATTTCTTGCAAAGCCTGTACTAATTCATCTTTCCTTCTTACTAAGTTATTGGTTAACAAATTCTCCAACTTATTCTTCTCAGCTTCTAGTCTCATACGTTTCGCGAATGCTTCTTTATTGTCCTTCGTTAGTCGCCTTATATCGTCGTTCAATGTGTCTACCTAGAATATAGCGAGAATTGAGAAAACCAATAGCATCGATTTAATTAGCTTTGTAATTAGACTTTTCATACCTGACGCTGGTCAGCAACAGACAATTGTGCCATTAGTTCTTGATGCAGTTCACTTTCCAACCCTTCCTTTGTTGCACGCATCGCTTCCAAACTCGACGTGCACTGACCTAGGCTCCTCTCTTTCGGTGTACGACATCTTCCTATCGCGCTTAATTCTTCTTTCATGAGTCGTATTTCTGCTTTCATTTTATCGTACACGTCTCTGAAACAAGAGGAACGATTAATATCTCATAAACTACGTCAGCACAATGTAAAACGAAATAACAATAACATACTTTGCTTTGCTGTTTTTGGTTTCGGTTCTCTGCATTTCGCTAACATAAGAACTGATATTCTGGTCTGCTTTTCTA
Source organism: Agapostemon virescens (assembly GCA_028453745.1). Lineage (NCBI taxonomy): Eukaryota > Metazoa > Arthropoda > Insecta > Hymenoptera > Halictidae > Agapostemon > Agapostemon virescens. The sequence goes on from CM052087.1 coordinate 14,226,010, forward strand.
ATCTCGTCTTTAAGAGTAGCCAATTGGGTTTCGAGGGACGTAATTTGGGCCATTAATTCTGATCTAGTCTTTTGTATTTCCAAGCGCGATCTTAGCGTATTAAAGTAACCACCGGTTAACGAACCCTTTGATGATACTTGGTCACCTTCCAGAGTTACGCAGTCCAAACCGGAGGTGCGGGCCAAATTCGTCGCAATCTCTAAGTTACGGCATATTAATGTTTTTCCAAAAATATATCTGTATTTGTTGACGAAAAATTCAGATTATACAACATATTAAACTTAATTACGTATGACAGTAAGTATCCAATCCAATAAAGTTAGATTAAAAAGGAGACTACTGTACTAGCATTTACATGTTTAAATATCAATTCTCACCTCAAAGCTTTGTCGTATTTCTCATCGTATTCTAATTTTGATATCATAGGCATAGCGTCGCCAGTTTTTGGATAGTCTATATCTTTAACGTGTAGTCGGTTTAAAGGCATAAACGTAACTTCTCCTGGAAGTCGTTGATTATTCATTTCTTTCAAGATTTTCGTTCCGAATTTATCCGTTTCCACGATATGATGAAACAATCGATTTCCAGCAGTCACTTCCACAGCCATATAAAAATTTTTCTCGCAACTAAAATTCTCTATCACAGGCCCGTAATAGCTACTCACCTCGTGAGCCATGTCTTTACGTGTACTAAAAATTGAACAGGTCATCGGCGAGAATTATACTTAGCAACGAAAATCGTGATAATTACCGAAACGTATCCAGCACTTTTCGCACGCTGTCTCGCCCGTTTAGAATTGGTTTCCCAGCCATGGACCGTAAACTTTGATCAGCCTTCGCCAAATCTTCTTTAAGTCCTGATAAATTAAGTTGTAACACGCTCTCTTGTCGATACCTGTAATACGACAAATATAATTCATATTTTGCCAAACTTTCATAAATGAAAATATTGTACAATGGACAAACTGTTCTTTTCGGGTGGCTTGACACTGATCCTTTGCTTTGGTTAATTCGTAGTATTGTTTATTATGTTCATCTATGGATGCTCGTTGCTGCTCCATTTCGCGAGTATGCTCCTCGATCTTCTTCTCTAAAATAACTTGTTTCTCCGCGTCTTTCTTTAAATCCTCACTTATCTTTCTGTGATGTTCTTCCTTATCTCTAATTTGTTTGGTAAGTAGTTTCAATTCATTCTGTATCCATTGGTCTCTCTCGTCCTAATACCAAAAAAATATTAAACAAACAGGGTCTACAGTTTCTGTCTTCTATTTAATAAAGTCATGTCAAATACCCTGCTGGTAAATTGACTGCCGCGACCCTGTTTGGCATATAATTCCTTTCGCTTTTGCTCTTTCAACTGCAACTCGCGTGTGCATTCCTCTTCCACCCGTTTCATTTCTTCATACTACAAACACGATGTTGTTCATTAATATTATCGTGCAAGTCGTTGTAATACGATGGTGATGTACAAAACTCACTTCTGGTTTAAGTTCCTCCAATTCAGCTTCCCGCCCTGCAATGTTTCCTTTCAACTTTTCTAGTTCCTGTTGGGCACGTTTTCTACTATCATTATCTCCTTTCACTTCTTCCAGCAGATCGTTAATAGTCAGTGTCAATTTTGTTTTCTCTTTAAGCAACTGTTGCTGTTCGGCGCTGCAGATCGAATTTTCATAAACATTCATCACACAATTGCAAACTTTGTTCTTGATATTACCTGAGCGTATCTCTTTCTTCTTTGGCAGTTTGCACCTCTTTCTTTGCTTCTTTGAGACGTTTCGTCGCGGCTCTCACCATCTCTTGTGCAGTTTTTGCTTCCGCTCCTAAGCGTGCTTGTTCCGCTCCACTGTTCGCTCGAGATTTCTCGAGGTCCTCCAGTTTTCTTTTATTCTCTTTTAATTCTCTTTCGTGAATCGTGTATTCCAAACAACGCCGCTGTTTGTCCCAACATTGATACTCTTTCAGCTCTTCTTTCTCTTCTTCCAATGTCTTCAAGCGTTCCTCTAAAATTTAATTGCAACGTTGTTACATTTCTAAATGTTATTGGACACTTTAACACATTTGTACTGCATGACGCATACGTGCGTGTTTAGGTTCTTAAAGTTTCTTTAATGTAGTTTTTTTAAAGTAATGTAACTTTATGAAGCGTTACGAATCCACATAGCAACTACTTAAAAAACAATCCAGGTCGAATGCGTTAATTATGATTTACCTATTGTTCGTAAAAAGTCTTGAATTTTTTCCAATTTTCCTTCTGTCTCTTTTAAAATAAATTTTGATTCTTCTCTTCTATCGTCGTATACTCTAGTACCAGCTACTTCTCTTAATAATTTAAGTCTCTGGGAGTCAGGTGCAGTTGCCATTTGATTGATCTGTGGAATATAATTTGTTATAGTCTGTTCTGCATGAATCGCAAATCGATTAAAAAAAAGCATACCTTTCCTTGTTTTACTATATAATATGGATTTGACCTTGAAAATCCTGCAGATTCTAGCAAATTCATCACGTCATTCCTGGTTACTATTCTCTTATTAAGGAAATATTGATCCTTTTTTGAGCCAATCACTCTCCTCAAATATACCTCTTCTTTATCGATCTACAAGAAGCAATTAGTAAGTAAAATACAAAATTAAAAAGCATGAGAACAATGTAATTTTGAGTATTGTATACAGGTAATCTCCCATCAGAATTGTCAAATATAATTTCCACGTGTGCCGAAATAACTCTTGGTCCTGTTCCCTCATGCAATAACGCCTGTCTCTGTTCTGGTCTGAGATGAGAAAATTCGTCGCTCAATACAAACTGAATTGCATAAAAAAAGTTGCTCTTGCCAGAACCATTTCTGCCCACTTGAAATGAAAAGAAACATACATAAATTTTATGGCAAAATCATTTATTGTAAATTTAAATGGAATACAAACCTACTACATTGTGCCTTGGATCAAAAGGTTCTACGACGGTCTGTTCACGGTATGATTTAAATCCTTGGATAATAACCTGTGTAAGTAAATGTATAACATAGAATGATGACATTCGTATTTAGGAGATTAGAACACGGTAAAATTGGTCAAATAACAATGGCAACATATTTCTAATTTCTTGACCAACTTTTAGTAACTTTGGAAGCAACATTTCTAATGCGATTGTATACAAACACGCATCGATGTACAGGTTTTGCTGTCATTACTATTCGATTTATCGTTTCGACTAATACAAAATATTATGAGCTATCCGTCGATAACAATGCTCGTTTGCATCAAACTCGAATAACAATAATAACATTCGTTTCTAACGGTGAGCGTCCGTCGAAGAGGAAGCAGTGTGGAGCGCGCAAAACACAACAGCAATTCGAAAGAAGAGCTAATCATTAGTTTCAAGTACCTGTTTGATGTACATAATGCAGGGAAAATGACACGAGTGTTTCTCGTGTTATTACTTTATGGTAACTCAATCGGAAAAACAACTTCTCAGTCACTGAACAGAACAAAAATATTCAACCGACTTGTTGGCAGAGCGACATTTGTAAAGTAATTCGCAAGACGACAACAAGAAAAAAGTCCCTAGATTTGGGCGGGAGACGTAATTATATTGCCACTACATACAAAAAATAACACTACGCTTCAAACGAGTGACCGTGGAGAAAATAATTACGAACGATTAGTTTGATAAACATTTTATTTTACGTAGAATGATCGGAAACAATTTGATTTAAAAAAAAATTCATTTTATACATTCTTTTAATGATGAATGCTCAAAGCATCGCTTTGAACTTCGTGGCTCAACTGTGTTTGTAAATTAGACAATTTGTTCTTCAATGCCGCGATGCCCATCATTACGATGTTTTCAGGCTTTAAGGCACCGCTGCTTTCAACGTTGAAGTAGTATTTATTTGGTTTTGCTTCCCAGTTGAATGGCGCTTCGTCTAAAACGATATAAAAATACAAAAGTCAATTAAGTTAATTACAAAAATCAAATTGTTCAGATAACGAGAAATGCGTATTATATGCGTATGCGTATGCGACACTCTACTTGTATTCATCAAATAACTCACTCACTCCTCTGATATTGATCTCTACTTACATTGATCTTCTTCTAATTCACTGTACTCTGATTTTGGCCATTCATCGGGTTTTGGGAACAGAGTATGCCTCATAGAATTATCTGGGTCATATTCAAAGCTCACTCCAGCAGTTGGGTTCCATTTTGCATGCTCCTTTCCAAAGCCTTTTTTCGCGTATGCTCTAAGTTTTAATTCTTGTCCTTTTCGCAGCTTCACTATCAGTATCTCTGTAGTGAGAAAAAGATATATATGATATTTATGGAATGTTTCTGATGATTAGACAACAGATTTTATGCATTTAGAAAAAAACATGAAGTCTTGATAGTTTCAAAGACACGAACCATCTGTTTCTCCATATTCACTAGCATCATCTTCTCTGTGTCTGGATGTAACAGGAAGAACTCGAGGATCGCTAGACTTGAAATCTGCTGTGGTTACGTGTCTTGTTTGATCCTCTGTACATTTCACATCAAGAGTAAATTCTACGCTACATTCTGGACAAAAGTCCATGCACTGACAATCTCTTGTATATTGTATCCTATCGACGACCTAACTTATTTTAATACAGAGAAATATATTTTATTTTCATCTTAAACTGTTCAATTGATCGACCATTTCACTACTTACGTCGTCGCTGATTAAAGGTATCATGCCTATTCTGTGAGCCAAGAATTCGTCGCTTAAAACTGTCGAATTAGCTTCTAACTGAATCCAATCGATAGCCATCGTAGGTGTTTCAGCAATAAATACACGCCTCATACTATTTGCTACACTGTAATCATTTTAAAAATTTGTTATGTTCAAACGAATGACCCTAAATTATGGTATAACCTCTCGTACCTCAATTCGGTGTCTTCGACTTGAAATTTTACATTCTCTTCGGTTAATTCCGTAATGTGAACCGATGGTTGATTAGCATAAGGCATCTTGATGAGTTATTTTAATAACGAATAAATGGAAAAACGCTGGTTCATAGATAATATTTTAGGTATATGTCAGGTGAACGATATGTACGTTAAACAGTATCTGCGCTGGTGTTTATGTATTTGGATTCATGAATTTGTGGCGAATGTAGATTTCTATTTTATCCGCTGTGCGAATATCGATGTAGTAATTTATTGATATTTTGTATATACAGTTTATTTATTTAATATCTAATATACTAAGATACAAAAAAGTATAACCGGATAAGGCATTTACAAATAATCTTGAATTATATTAAACACACTTTTTTGGACATTTTTTATCTCCTTATCCTGTTATATTCTTTGAATACTTTCTATTTTTGTTTTAATGGCACGAAAATACTTGAGATGTAAAGCATATTTTATTACAAAAATTTATCACAATACATATTGTTCGTCATCGAATACGAAAAGTAGACAAACCTATTTTAACGAGTGTGTCCGACCGAGAGTGTTAAAGAATTTCATCGACGAAATGTAGAATACGCGAATATATTCGAATCTCTATTATGTATGTTATATATTGCTCTATCATAATCAGAGGAATTGAATTATTTGATTCGCTGTTTAGATAAATTACAAGGTGGGCTCCTCCTCTCTAATAATCGTTACGCGTACACAAGAATTTGGTGCTAATGCACAATGTACATAATTATTTACTGAACGATAATCAAAATGAGACAATATGTTTCTGGTAACTCTTATTACTTAGAAGAAATGTAAATTCTACTTGTGCTAAAGCAACGTATCACTGTGTTATGGCACGAAAGTTTCATGAAAATTGGAAGACTGGTGAAACTATGCTTTGAGTATTTTAAATAAGTTTTGTGCGGTTTCGATCAATCTTAACACAAACATACTGTAAATGCAGTATAAATAGGAACACCAAAAGATATTAGTTGAGAGGGCGGCATTCAGAACTATTCAAAATACTTCCATAGACGTAAAATTCTGTCAGATATTACGCAAAAGAATCAAGATTTCGCTAACATGCTTAGCCATCGATTCTCATAGTTCATCTTGGAAACGATCGATATCTTGTAAGAGGTCTCCGTAGTCCGTAGCTTCGCTTCCGACAAAAGTATCGTGATGTTCCAGGACTTCGTCAAAGGATAGTCTATTGTCGTGATCGTCGTCAGACGAAGCAAACAGATGATCCACTTCGTCGCTCGCGATTTCCCTATAACATTTACGAACCAAGTAACACAGGCATTATCCTGAAATTATCAATCGACCGAAATTAAATAGAAATATCCGACTTACTCGTTGCTAGGCACTAGCCAAGAGAGTATTTCCTCAGAGTCGAGTCTTCCATCCTTATTTTTGTCGTGCTCGTAATCAAATTTGCTCTTTTTCACCAGCAACCATTCCTTGCTCTCCAGTTTGGCTCTGTCACCGATAAACTCCTGGAAACTAATATATCCGTCCTTGTCCATATCTCTATCGTCTAAAGCTTGCTTCAGTAGAAGCGGAAACATTCTAGGTGTTTCTTCCGGATGAGTGTAAGCCTTGAACTCTTCCGGATCAAGATATCCGTCTTTATTCATATCGGCGGCCTCGTACGTTTGCTTGTCGTCGGTAATAAGCTTGTCGTCTACTTCCAAATCTTCTGGATCTGAACCGTACGTATCTTGCAAAATTTCGTTCCAAGTAACTCTGCCATCTTTATCCGTATCGGTATCTTCCAATCGGTCTTGGGAATCTTCGTCGGAAAGCATGCTAAAGATAAGACAAACGTAAATTCATTTTCATACGAAAGAAGTTAACGGCGATTCGAATACCCGTACCTAAAAGATCTTAATATCCATGCTTTGAGTTCGTTTCTCTCGATAAATTTGTTATTGTTCAAATCCATTTTCGTCAATAGAATTCCTAAGCGTCTTTTGGATTCCTCTATGGGAAGCTTGTCGAACTCCTCTGCTTCTTTCACGCTTCCTGAGAACGAACAAGGTAGACAATGTCGTGTAAGTCGCATGGACAACCGAAAGACTTTATTCTTTTCTAGATGGTATTGAAAGGTAATTACCGAGGATAGCTTCGTGGTCGAATTCTTGATGGTGTTCTCCCCCTGCGTAGTGATCCATGTCTCGCGGACTGAACGCACCGTCTTCCGTTCTCTCGTTGCTGCCGGATTTGTTACGCTGGTAAGTGTGGATATGCGCGGATGCTGCATTTCCATGCGAAAACGATTCGAAGATCGTAATCAGAAACAATAGAATCTGCACACGCGTTCGGCGCGTATTCATCGTGGTGCGTCGAGATGTGATCCTGCGGAAAGAAATACAAACAGCGGATAACCTCGCAACATTAAGCACTCGATAGGTCCATCGATCTCCGCGACGAACACCACAACGAATTTAATCGCCTGCCCGACATCACGCGAAATCGTTCTCGAAACTCGATCTTGTAATTTGTCAATTTGAAAACCATTCGACTGGAATTTTCGCAACTACGGAAAAGCACCGTACAACGAGATGGCTTTTAAATTCGTTTCACGGTACATATAGAAAACGAAGGGAAGCAATTTATGACGTTTTACCCTGCTCGGACGAAGACCGAAACGTTTCAGCAGACAAAGTACTATAAAAATAATCTAGCTAGTTGGATGCTACGACACTTTTGACAATTCGAACAACGGACGCGACGAATCGTCGAGGGAGTCTCGACGCTTTCGGGATATAGCACTACCACGTTTATAAGCGTAGCGCGTTCGTACGATTCGCACAACGGTTCACGGTAGTAGCAAACGAGAGGGTGAAAGATATTTTGTTCGTGCAGCGACTAACAACGCGTGCCAAGTATCAATCGAGTTCACACACCTGTTTCAAACCGTTCGATCGTTAAAACCGGTTGATCATTTCGGTTTACCATACACGATCGGAGAATCACCGATACGTTATCGCGATTGATTATCAGTGGCAAATCGTTGGTTTCCGATCGCCGGCCGACAACAATTATCTCTCCCCACGAGAGCGTCGCTGTCGGAATATCGGCTTAGCTGCGGCTGCTGTCCGTGCAAAGAGGCGTCGAGGAAGAAAGTAGTTACAGCTCGATTTCAGCCGCGATCAGTATGTGCAGTCATGACTCTGTTCTAGGGTGCGGGTACAGAAATAGATCAGCCGCACTAACACACGTTCAATTTATTTCTAACTTTAGCGATCGTTTCGACGAGACAGAGAAAGAGAGACGTCCGCCGAACAAAATTTCGCCGCCAGAGAGGTTCCGTTTCTTTCCTTTTCTTTTTTCTCTCGGATTCTCGATAACGTCGGCCGACAGACATTCGGGACAAGCGTTTCACGAATTTCAATCTCTACGATACCCTCGAATCATCGTGGCTCTCTACCGAGCACGTTTCCAACGATCATCGGTCTGTCAACTAATTTTACACATTGATTTTTCTCACGGTGAGAAAATTAATTTATCGAAGGCCGCGGAAAGAGGTCCGCTTCTTTCGGATCCTTGGACCTCCATATTTAGAACGCCGTTGAATCTTTACCACGTTGACAGCCTGCATCGGAAAGAACGCTCTATTTTCTAAGGGTCCGCAACGACTTCGATCCTATCGAACTGAAACTCTCGACCCGTACCGTCGGATATTGGATAATTATCGTTTTCCGGTAGAATCGTTACAATTTTTATTTAATTGGCGCGAAATTCATCGATGTCCAGAGCCGTCTATCGGCGGACTAAGAAAACCGTTCGCATTGCAAGTGCACCGTTCGCTGCAATTATCGACAGGCGCTGGTCGAACAGTTTCATCGACTCGTTCGTAGGTGGCCGACGAGATTCGACATCGACGCGAGGCTCGAACTCTCCGAGCGAAAGAAACGTTGCAATGACATCTTCTGTTTCAACAAATGGGTCGTTGATTACGAAATCGTAAATGCACCGACAGATATAACAACGGGATACGGAGAGACGGTCGTCGCGTCGCAAACCCGGCCGTTGTTGAATCTCCCTCGTCGACGACGCACCTGGCCCGCGAACGGCGAAATTATGCGGCGATAATTATGATAATGCCACGGCGGCATACGATCGCACAATTCTTCGTGATCTATCGTTCGAAACGGTCGTCGATAAGTTATCCCGCGACTATCGGCCGTGTTTTCGACCTCGGGGGATAACAATCGACGATTCCGTATCCCGCGCTAACAATGCAGAGATCTATTATCGGCGAACGAGCGAACGCGTCGCGCTTCGTCCGCATCGATAATAATAATCCACCCCCCGCGGTGCTTAACAATTAATTTTAGCCGAACCCGGGAAATTTATTCTGTTCTCGTTATGCTCTCCGACGTGTGTTCCTCCTTTTATGATGCTAATTGTCAGAACGTTATTGTTCGCGGCCCGTAAAACACAATCGAACGATAAAATTTGTTCAACATCCAGCCGAAATATTTCGATCCCCTACGCAACCCCCGTTTCGCGGTAACGCGGCCACGGTGAAATATCGCGATTTTCCGCCAGCACCGTATTTTTGCGATTCCGCGCGGTCGGTTCGTTTCGAAACTTTTATCGTTTCGTCGTTACTCTTTAATTATCGCGTTCGGGCAACAAAACAGCCGCCAAGTATCTCTCTCTCTCCCTCTCTCCCTCCCTCTCTCTCTCTGTAGCGGACCCCTTGGAGAAAAGTCAATCGGACTCAGGTAGGAGTATGGCCGGCGGGTTGGGAGATTTGGGAGATTTCACCAGGCCCAAGCTCTTTCCGAGCGCACGTTTAGACGCCGGATGCCGATCCCTATTTGGTGTGCACATTTAGCGACCAGGTTCGAGGTTTTTCCTCGGCGTGCACATTTGGCCGGCAATCCTCGATTTTCACCAGGACAAGGCTGGTCGGTCCAAGGACATTTCTCACACGAAATTTCTCCAAGGGGCCCGTACAGGAAAACGATATCCTCACCCCAGAAGTTTCCTTGTTCGAAGGAAATTTCTGGGGGACACGGTGTTTTTAGTTCGTGCCGAGGATGAAAAAGGGAAACAC
>CM052087.1:14239048-14249836 GCA_028453745.1 Agapostemon virescens
TCGTCCGCAACGGTAAAACGGCTTGGGCGGATATATCCGACACGCGTCCGCAAAGGGTTAAAGCAGAGATAGTTATCGTCGTCGAAGTTGAAAGTCAAAGCAGAGCGGAGCGCGCGACGCTGCGAGACGGAGTAAGCGATCGACGCGCGACGTTCGGATCATTTACAAATCCCCTCATCGACACTTATGCGTGCGGTGACGCATACGCACATATTTATGCACCCCTCCCCTATACGTATCGTGCCCTCGTACATACATCGGTGATATTAGCCGCAAAGCGGACTACCCCGCTTATTTCCGTTTATTTAAGCCAACCTCGGTGTCGAGTCGTCGTCGTTGCTTGCTTACCGAGACTTATCGCTCGCGTTTTCGCTCACCGTTTTCAAAATCTAGAAAGGTCCCATTTTCAAGGACACCCTGCACTGCCAGGAGCACATTGGCTGGAACGAAGATTTAGATAACTAAATTATAGTTTTCCTCAAAGATACGATGCATATACATTAACTTTAATAATTTTATTCAATTAACAGTGATTATCATGAAATTAATGGCATTGAACATCGGTTTATTATCGTGGAAGTTAACCAGATTCTAGTATGAGGTGAGAGGTTCGTTATACAGTAACTAACAATTCCCTTTAACAACATGTGATCATTTCTATAAATGAGATCAATGAAACTTGTCTACAGTACATAAAATTCGCTCGGCAGACAACGTTGTTAACCCTTTGCACTCGAATGGCGACTCTGAGGCGATAGTAAAAATTGCCACATCACGGTTTAAAATAATTTTTACATCGTTATGTTCGTGTCTAAGAGATTTGTCAAAATGTAACTGTTGCAAGGACGAGTAATAGCAAAAAATATTCATATGTATAAGTTGAGATAAATTATGTGAAATGAAAATATCCTAGGTCAGAAAAGATGCCTAAGTTCTCCAGTCAAAGCAGCTTCGAGTGCAAAGGATTAATAAGTAATTATATAATTGAGTGTGCTCAAGTGGCGCATCAAGTGCCTAAGAGGTTAAAGTTAGTTCTACGTTCTAACGATTCGTCCTGTGTCTTTATAATACCAAAATATCGAGCCTTGTTAACACTAAACCTACCATAAGAGGTCAAATGACCCTTTCCAGATTTTCTATTGTACAATTACTGACGTGATAAAATTGTCTTCGCAAAAATTGATTAGATGGATTTTTCTATTCCAACACACATTCCAATAATAATTGCACAAAATACAAATAAATTAATTCTTGTCACTTTTATAGGACAAAATGCATTAATCAAGTGTACTGCTCGGTAGGTTTAGTGTTAAGCTAAGCCCTCGAAGCGCAAGGATAAATATAAAACGTTCAAACTAAACGATTTATTATTCGTGCGCTCGAAACAATATTCGGACCTGTACTCTTTGTGCCACCTACCGAAAATCTGCATAATTTTCTTTCCGGATAATCCGGAAGTTTGCGGACAACCTAATACTTATTTTCCCACCGTCTCCTTCCTTTTAACCCTTTGCACTCGAAGCGATTCTACTCCAAAATCGAAACAATATTTTTATCCGTAATAGCTCCATTGTAGACAGTTCATTTCCTTTCGTTCCTTTCGAAATTAATTACTATGGCTCGTACTTAGAACATTCACATTTTTATCGATTTCTCAACTGCAAACCTAGCGATGTAAAAGTTGTTTAACCCTTTGCGGACGGGATGGTTCGAAGCAAACTGCAGCCTAAGGCCGGGCTGACGCACTCCGATAGTCATTTAGTTGCCAGCGCGTATTTCAGCCTAAGCGCAATTTTCGTTCATAGCACTCCAAGGTACCAAATTCTAGACATGCTAGCTATCTGTATATGCTAAGATTCCCCACAGGATAAGTAAAATGATTCTCAATGATAAAATGTTAGCTTCGTCGGCCACTGCAATTTGTTTGCGTAAGACACACATACGCGTCTTTCGGCTCTGTCAGTTGTTTTCGCCAAACGCACATATGAGTTGCTCGGCCAAATTGTTGGTTTAATCAGAACGCATATATGCGACGGTAGTCCGCAAAGGGTTAAATAATAGTACGGCAAGTTTTAGTGTCGCCTTAGAGGCGCCATTCGAGTGCAAAGGGTTAAATGTATACAGTTATTAGGTCAATCGGAAAGTTCTGTACATCTAGCGTCAAGTAGCCGTAGCTCGAACTGTGGGTAACTATAACCTCTAAAGTAAGGCTAACTTTTTAGTTTGAACATCTGTTAATAAAACTCAGTACACAACAATTTACGCTTGCATCAATAACTTCGTTTTTCTCTACATTGAAGATGTCGGAATTTGAGCCGAATAAGCGTCATTTGCGCGAAGTGTTAGTCTTTTGTTTCAATTGGAAGAAAACAGCAGCCGAAGCTCATCGAATGATTGTAGACGTTTATGGCGATAATGCTGTTTCCGATAAAACATGTAGAGAGTGGTTTCGACGTTTTAAAAATGGTGATTTTTCTTTGGAGGACAAAGAGCGTTCTGGACGGCCACGAGTATTCGAAGACGAAGAATTGCAGACATTGGTGGATGAAGATCCATGTCAAACGCAAAAACAAATTGCAGAAGCGTTAAATTGTGCTCAATCTGTCATTTCCGACCGTTTAAAAGCCTTAGGGAAGGTCTACAAGGAAGGAAAGTGGGTCCCATATGAACTCAAGCCAAGAGACATTGAAAGGCGGAAAACCATCTGCGAAATTTTGCTTGCTAGGCAACAAAGAAAGGGGTTTCTCCATCGTCTCATCACTGGGGATGAAAAATGGATTTATTTTGACAATCCTAAACGTCGAAAAACCATTTGTGATCCTGGCCAACCCTCAACATCGACGCCAAAGCGGAATATCCACGGAAAAAAGGCTTTACTCTGCATTTGGTGGGATCAGGAAGGTGTGGTATACTATGAACTGCTAAAAACTGGTCAAACAGTCACAGGAGATCTCTACCGACAACAAATTATCCGTTTGAGTCGAGCATTGCACGAAAAACGACCACAATATGAAACGAGACAGCGTAAGGTGATTTTGCTGCATGACAATGCTCGGCCTCGCGTCTCAAAAATTGTCAAGGAAACGATAGAAGCACTTCGCTGGGAAGTGCTACCACATGCGGCTTATTCACCAGACTGTGCCCCATCTGACTACCACTTGTTTCGGTCGATGGTACACGCACTTGCTAAAGAACGATTTAATTCGTACGAAGATCTCGAAAAATGGATCTCCGCCTGGATAACCTCCAAAGATGAATCATTCTTTCGACGCGGAATTCGCTTGCTGCCCGAAAGATGGGAAAAAGTCATCGCTAACGATGGACAATATTTTGATTAACGTACTTTTTCATTTTCTTTCATGAATAAAGCTATACTTTTTGTAAAAAAACGGACGGAACTTTCCGATTTACCTAATATTTATTGTTATTCGTTGCGCGAGTCCTTCGCTCGATACGATCCCTCGAAGGATCCGTTCTCGTCGTCCAGGACGAAATCGAAGCGAACCTTCGGACGTTTAGATGTCCGGTGCCGACGTGCCGCGTCAGCAGGACACTTTCAAGCATATTGAGGCCGGGTGGGTAGCGCGGGGGTCCTCTTTCCATATTTATCTTGGCCTCGTTGATTACGGGCCACTTCAGGATCGCCTCGTTTCGCCTTCTTCTTTCCCGTTTTATCGTTCGGTATCTACCGGATTACCGGCTTCTTCTTCTCCTCAGCTCCGCTCCTCTCCGCTCGAGGACCGAAGACGCAGATTGCTTCGCGCGGGAGGGGAATTTACGAGCGGTACGATAAAGTCCTCCGCTGGCATAATCGAACGTCTTTCACGATTATTTTTCTGCGGGGCGGTCGTATCGAATCCGCGCGCGGATTTCGCCCGTCTTTTCACTTCTTCGAGAATCTTCCGTTCGAGATTCGCCGTTGTTTCTTGTCCACGAGCAACCGTCGGTCTGATCGGAGTCGTCGTGCACCGGCGGCGGCACCTTCGACCGGCACCGGTTCATATAAACTCGACAAAAATTACGTCCAAGTACATTTTCGAAAAATATTCTCGGGGCCTGTTTCAAGTGCAAAACGTCGGAGTTTGTAGCGGACCCCTTTTCCCCAGAAGTTTCCTCGTCCGAAGGAAATTTCTGAGAGACACGGGGTAGATAAAAGCGAAACTTTATTGAATGACTGAAGCTAGTCGTTCAGTCGTAAAGTTACACCGATGTATCGATGTTAGATTATTCTTTTGTTATAATACCGATGTATCGATGTTAAATGATTCTTTTGTTACTGTTACGTTTGACATTTTTCGTTATATGTATGTAAATAAATTGTTTTCGTTGCAGAAATTAGGCGAATTTGATTTAGTAGTATAAATCCATCTTAATTAACAATTTGTTTAAATTGGTAACCCCGACGTAAATCCATCTTAATTAACAATTTGTCTAAAGAGTTGAAAGCTGGTCCTCCGAATTGGAAAATCTTCCTCCTACACGATTCGTTTCCTCTTACGCAAACAAAGTTTCTTAGTTGGATTTTGATGAATTTCTCGGATACAAAAGGGCGTCGTCTCGGGAGCGCTATTGGAGAGCAGGGAGGGTCAAAGAATAGCAATTTTCAGCGGTGCTGGAATTTTCGCTGTACGCGAAAAAACAATTCGATTCGCAGTGACAGTAAAATAAATCGTAGAGCGGTCTAGAAAGAGAAATTCGGAGCGGTCGTGTCTGGTCGTTTTAAAAGAAGCGCGATCGAAGAGCTTCCTGCCGGCAAACCGGATTTAAAAATGTCTTCTCGACTCTCCTCCGTTCGATCGTTCTCCGGCGGAGCCGTGGCGAAATATTTCGAGGCGTTTCGCGAGGATCGTAAGCGTGTTCGACGTTTCCGCGAAGCTCGCCGCCCCGGCCAGGGCATACGCCCCGCGATTTAAGTCGTCAACTTTTATGGGGGTAGTTTTCGCGGTGACGGTCCGCGGCAAGCCGCATAAAAGGGGGTGGAAGTTTCTGGTAATATGGCGGCTTCCCGAGGAATATGGCGGCAACTGTATACAAGAGATAGCGACAATATTGAGGCGGCTAGAGAAGCCTCGAAGAAAGCCAACTGGATTCTCTCGGTCTGCGCGAGCGTCGTCGGGTCGCTGGCCCTCCTCTCTCTCTCTCTCTCCTTTTCGCAATCTCGGCGACGACGAATCCCCGACGATTTCGTGACGATTTCGCGACGATATCGCGAGACCGACGTTCCTTCGCGATCGAAAATACGTTAACGCGCTTGCCGCTATCGAACTAGACATTCTTTTAACCCTTTGCGGACGGGACGGTTCGAAGTGAACCGTACCGTGGTGCCGAGCTCCTGCCGCGATAGTCATTTAAAATTGCCAGCGCATATTTCTGCTTAACCGCGGAAATATACATGCATTTAGGTGGGACACATATATGCGTTTCTCGGCTCTATCAACTGTTTTCGCCAAACGCATATATGAGTTCTTCGGCCAATTTGATGATTTGCGTAAAACGCATATATGCGGCACTCGTCCGCAAAGGGTTAATCCGGCAATCGTTGCGTTAACACGGCGACCATCGGTGTTTCGCAAAAGTACTTGCTTCTTTCGGTTGAGAACTTTCGGTACCGCTTTTATTTCTCCGTATCGCGCATTTAGGTCGAACGAAAACGAAAAGGGCCATTCTGCAGCAGCGGCGGCGGCTAGATCGAACGCTTCCATAAGAAAAGCTCCACGCGCTCGTGCGTTTAAGGTGCGAATAGCCGACGATCGAAAGCGCCGCTCGAAAAACGCTGTTCTTACCAGCGTCTCGGTCCCGTTGCTTTACGCTTAGGGTACGGAATGGTAAATGACTTGAGCGCCTCTTAACACATTGCATGCGGGTATATTTTGCAGCGGTCTTGCCGAACAACTCGAGAAACTAAACTTCTGGGAAGAAACAATGTAAATCGTTGCTTAGTAACACAAACACTATACATACAATGCCTGCCGTATTTATACGATACCTGCCCTCTAGTACAAATCTACTAAATATGTACTTTTACGTGATCCGCGCTCTAGCGGCGGGCTGCGAAAAACGTAAAAGTACGTTTCCCGCATGCAATGTGTTAAGAATGCGAACAGCGATTTAAAACAGATGCAGAATCCTCCGGTATGCCAGTCCCTCCGGTCGGCGCCACTCCGACGACGCGGTCTTCTTCGCTGGCATCGCGGACAGCTAAGAAAGAGGCGAAATGGTTTTCGTCGGGGAATCTCGGAGGACGCTTGATCAACGCTGGAAGCGGGGAGGGTAACCGTTTGTTGCATCCGGCGAAAGGCGGTCCAGATTTTCGGATCGAAGAGCCGAGCGGCTGTCGATCGCCGGATTAAGACGAGGACTGCACTTTGCGGCGTCGTTCGGAGGCCGTGCTGATTGCATCTGGCATTTGTGTCACGCCCTTGAGTGCCCAGTCGATATGCCTGGACAAATTGGGAATTGGTATTCCGCTGGCGACCCCCGCGACCACGGCCAGACGGATTTGCGAAGGAACACCTTAGGCTAAAGACGGGGGCAAGGGCGGCCGGGCTGACCCACGGAGTCGGATCCGCTAAACTTGGTCAAATCGGTTCCCGACGATCGCCTCGCCTCGGAATACTAAGCTCCCGGCGAAAGAGGAAGCGTACGTTGCCAAGCGTTCCTTTTCTCTCGATTCGGATCGTTAACCGGCCACGGGATTTTTCCGACCGAAGGAGTTCCCCGGAAGTCCGGCCGACGCAACACGCTGCCGAGCTCTCGTTTCCATTGTGAAGCAGGGCTTATCTATAACCCAAACATCTCTGCGTTACCTCCCATGATTCACCAACCCTTGTACCTCTGCGTCACCTCTTGTGACCCATCGATCAGCAAGTTCGACTCTTGGACCTCTGCGTCACCTCCTATGATCCATCCACTAGAAAGTTCGACCATCGGACCTATGCATCACCATCTTTGACTCACCAATACCATTATATAAGCCGAGAAGACAAAATAAAGACAGTCATTCTGCCGAAAACCACCGACGTGCTTTCCTATAACCCACCGTTAGCGTACGCGTACGTTACAAGTTCCGTGTCCCGTGACACCATCGTCGTTTCCACCGTAATTCGATGTCCGACGATCCCGTTTATGCTACGCCTACCACTGCCGCTCGCACACTTTTTCTTTCGCGATTACTCGCATTGGAATTTTACATTTCCGCGGCGGCTGAAAATGCGCGAATCAAAGAGGAGGCGAGAGAAGTCCATTCGCCTTTCCGTCGCTGGCCGTAGGAACCGTACCAGCCTCTAGGAAAGAAATTATTGGGATATGGGTATAAAATAAAACTCCACTTATAGTGACTGTGTGTGTGTGCGTGTGTGTGAGAGAAAAAGAGAGAGAGTGCGTGCGTGAATATGAAGCGACGAATGTATTTGAAACGGAGCGAATGATAAGTTGGATGAGGAGAGAGTGAGAGGGAATGAGTGAGAGACAAATAAGAACGACCTGTAACAATAACGTATATAAGCAGAGGTATTCGGGCGAGCGAAGAGAGATGTTCGACATACGAGCGAGCGAGCGAAGAGTTTAGTCAAATCTTGTAATAATAATAAAAACTTACAACACACTCTATTGTAAAATATGAAATAAAATTTATATATTTTAATAGCTTCTCTGAAAGCACGTTGCGAGACACGTCTTTGCTCTACGAAAGAAACGTTGCTACAGACCGACACTAGAGATCGATACTGAGGAGGAACGGTCGAATATAAACAGTTGAAGATCGAGGGTCCCATGCCGGGAAAATATACAATGTATGCATATATAGGTTGAACAGCCGGTTTATTCGATCCTTCCTAGTAAAGAAATAATAGATTTATTTTGTAGATAAAATTTATGAAATAAATTCCAACAGAAATGTATTTAGAAACGTCCAAATTGATCCGATCTTGCCATTTCGACGAGACGACGCTTCTTGTCAGTTACCTTTCAGGTTCGCTAGGTTTTGATCAGGATCCAGAAATTATTCTCTGCGCACATTTCGACAAGAATTTTCTAATCGCTTTCCTAAAAGCTTTGCTTACCAAGAGGATGACCGAGTGCAGTCGACTGCAACCGGTGCAGCGTATAACGACGATTCCATACGACCTCCTGGTGCAAGAAGAATCTCTGGCTTGACGTTTCTTCGTCGAAAGAAGCTTCGAGTCTTGTTTTCGAATTGCGAAAGGGGTGTCTTCGGGTTTGGCGAGCCGCGACGCGGATTTCAGTGCTCTCGACAATGGTCGATCGCGGTTGTCGAACGAATGCGAATGCGAACGCGAACGCGCGTCGATGCACTCGGCGATTTCATCACCGGACGCGGTCTATCGTCGGTCGTGTCGTTACGTTCGATCGGTTCCGCGGTCGCAGAACGAAGCGGAACAGAGCAGAACGGAGGCGGCTGATAAATCCGACGTTGTTGTCCCTATAAATCAATTATAATATTTCACGGTTGGCTTCGGGTATCGATTATCGGGAATAAATGCCGGCCGAACTTTCCCACTTGGAGGCCTAAGCGTCGGGGTGTCGGCGTCGAACGAATCCTCTGGTTTCGCGGTTTCGCACGGCTGCGACGCGAACGATCCGCGTCGAAACAACGCGCGAAATGAATGCGAAACGCGATCGGCGACACGGCCGGGCCGCCACGGTCCCAAGCGAAACCGGATGCGGGATGCGGTCTATCGTTCCTCGCCGTTCCATTCGATCGGTCCGAAGAGCAGAATTCAACGGAGGCGCTGATAAATCCGACGCCGCGCATCCTTCCCCCAATAAATCAATTATAATATTCCACGGTTCGCTTCGAGTATCGGTTATTAGTAAAATCCGTCGTGGCTGCGGAAGGCGGCCATATATTCACGGGTGTTTCTCTCGATTGCAAATTTCCCGTTTCAGACCCCATCCCCTGCTTCCTCTCTCTCTCTCTCTCTCCCTCTTCCTCTATTTCTCTCTTCGTTCTCCTACGTTGATCGCGAGTGCTCCTCCTTCCCGTTCCACGAGTCTTATCCGTTTCCCGCTCTCTTGTTCGTTTATCGTTTAACGCAGCCATACTCAACCTGCGACCCGCCCGTCAACCTTTTATCCTGCGTCCCGAAACACAGAAAAACTCACCGGGACACCTCGATATCACGGTTTACAGGGCGAACCGAAATTACTTCGCAAACGGCGAACAAAGTATTTGCCTTCGAAGAGAAAGCAATGGTACGCTACGAAGTTCTGCATAATTTTCCAATTTCTAACGCGTTTGGACCAGCCAGAAAAATCCGCCATTTTCCGAGCGCCCCGAATAACGTGGCCGGACAAACATACGTATTTTGCCAGAGAGTGGAAAAGATCGAGTACGGTAAAGTCGTATTAAAAGGCGCGTCTCACGCATCTCCTATTCGAAATTTTGTTCGAATTTTTCGCGACACCCTGTGCGGATCGCGCTGAGAATTTCTGGCTCGTATATTCCGCGATCCAAGAACAATTTCCGGGCAACGAGTCCTCTCGGCAAAGTCCTCTGTGTATTTTCGGAGATTTCGCCGTCAAATCGGATTCGAGGCGATGCGGAGGGTCGCATGTGTTCGCGGATGTTCGTCGGCGAAGGACGTCGTCGGGAAGCTGCGGGTACCGCGACGCGACAGCCCGAAATACGGCACTCGGGTTTTTACACGGCGATCCTTCCGGTGGCATGGTCCGGCCATATTCCCGAAAAGGGTCAGAATCCGGTCGAGAGATATCGATACTCGAAGCAAGAGGGTAGCCCGCGTCGAGCTGCGACCCGCTGATAACAAAAACCTCGAGCGAAGCGTTTCAGTGAAGCGGCTCGAGGCGAACCGGAGGACGTCTTCTTCGGAGAGGATCCCGTCGCGAGGACAACATAAGGACGTTGATCTCGCGGCAATCGATCACCCGGTAATCTCTCGGCCTGCGCCGTTTCGAAAGATATCTAAAACCCTACCCAGTGTTTCGAGTATCTCCAAGTATCCACCGCGCTCGATTTACCGGGGAGAAGGATCGTCCTCTCGCGTGGAAGGAACCAAACGAGATTCGAGCGTAGGCATTTTTCTGCTAGAAAATTACTACAGTTTAATTTTAACCCTTAGCACTCCAAGCAATTTTTATTGCTCCTGAAGTCCCTTGATATTCTAGCCTAAATTTTGGGTGCTCTGCTTAAAGAGGAAGGTTTGGGGAAGATTTTCGTTTTTGAATCATGTCGATAGCTCTAATAGTTTGGCCGGGGCACGACTTCAAAGATTTGCCAAATATTGCCACAAAATCGCTAAATATTGAAGGTATACCCCTTCTTAAAATCGCGAAAAATCTTTAGGTCTCCGATTCTTTTGTAATTTTGGCTACACGTTTCTAGACACTCGGTGAGAGTGTATGGCAATTTTCAGATCGATCGGAATCGAATTGCAGCCGTGGCGCGACTTTGAAATGTCGGGGCGATCAATGGTGAAAATGGGAAAAATTAGGGTTGATAAAACGAAGCTCCCTGGATTTTCCTAAAATGCTAGCCTAAATTGTGGGAGCTCTTCTTAAAGAGGAAGGTTTGAGGAAGATTTTCGCGTTTGATTCATGTCGATAGCTCTAATAGTTTGGCCGGGGCACGACTTCAAAGATTTGCCAAATATTGCCACAAAATCGCTAAATATTGAAGGTAACCCCCTTCTTAAAATCGTGAAAAATCTTTAGGTCTCCGATTCTTTTGAAATTTTGGTTACACGTTTCTAGACACGCAGGAAGAGTGTATGCCAAATTTTAGCTCGATCGGAATCGAATTGCAGCCGT
>CM052087.1:14273062-14338534 GCA_028453745.1 Agapostemon virescens
TCGGCATCCCCTATAATATTGTCTAATAATGTTGTTACAAATTGGAATGTAAAAGTAGAATTTTAAGCTTCGTTTTGATACAGCGCGAATATTGAAAAGCCTAATAATAGGCTTCCAGTCGATAGAGTGTTAAAATAATTTCTTTTCTTACTGCGGACGACTGTAGTCGCTGTCCAGAGAATACCAAGATCGGTAATTTCGACCGATGCGGTGATTCCAGCGTCGATCGGACGAAGCATCCTCCTCGGCGCGTCGCGACCGGAAACGAACGTCGCGAATCGGCGAAGGAGTTCGAAAGAAGAAAACGCCGAGGCACCGGACGGTAAAAATAAGGCGGGCTGAATCAGATTGGAGTTGGATGGCGGGGCAATAATTCCCGATATCGCGAAAGAAACGAGAGGAAAAAGGCTGGCCGGGCCGCGGAGCCAATAGGCGATCAATCATAAGCTGGCGATCCATTTCGCCGGGCATGTGAGAGCCGTCTAGTTCTTGCTCCTGCAACGGGTAGCCTCCGCAGGCTCCGCGAACCTCCGCGGGGAACGTCTCGGGGTTAAAGGACATTAACTTCTTGATTGAGTCGGCAAAAAGTTGTAATGACTTTTCGATTGGGCTCCGGCTTCCGAGCGTTCGCGGAACACCGACGGGAGAACCGGCGTACTACTTTTTTTTCCAGCGGTCTCTCGATTATTCCTCGACCGATCGATTAACCCTCCGGTAGCCTAACTCGGAACACTATAGGCGCGACAACTTGTAAACGATGTAAATGCTCGGATACCAATCGATTCCGCGGCATCTTGTTTTATCTGCGTATTCGAACCTTAAACGTTGAGTCTTTGCGATTGAACGGCGCCATTTTAATTTCAAACTTAAATAATTGTTGCTCGTTGCTGAGATAGCTCGAGTACGATGCTTTGTAAGAGCACGTACCAGTTCCAGCGCAAATTAACCCCTTGCCCTACAACAACGAGTCAGACTCGTGATCAAGATTCGAATTCAATTTTCTAAACATGTATTTCCTTAATTTTCTTTCAACGGAAATAACATTTTATTTAATTGTTGATGGTAAATGGTCATTGGAGACTAGCTAGGCACTTTTCTTTTCGTCGTTCTGCAGTGGACAAAGATAATCTAGTCACTGTTATTGTGAAATAAGTCGTAGGCCAAGGGGTTAATGAGAAGGAGCGTAAAAGTCGAAACGTGAGACCCGACTAGGAGCTTGTATTTTCGTATAGAAATTTATTCTGCGTCTTCGAGCGTGTACAATCGTCAGCGTGAGGCGACCGATCGGATCTGATGCGTATGGATACATTGGCTGCTATAATACTACTTTCGGTGACCAAGTATGGACGAATTTTGTGCTTGAATTTTGTCCTTTGTCTGAAGCGTTAAGGGTAGTGGGAGCGCGGATTTTCGGCAGGTAAAAACAGTATGGTTGTACTTGGTAACGTTCGAAGCTATGCTAAATTCAAGAGGCGAACTTCAACGCTCGTCGTTCGAGAAGAAAACGTTTAAGGCGCGTCCCCGACGGTGACCATTGAAATATTTTCAAGATTTCGTTGTGCCGGCTATTTGGAAAGGCGGCTGAGAAGGGGATGGAGAGGCTAGTCGACGTACACGGCGGATACTCGGCATAAAGTAGAATTAGGGCTGGACGCGTGTCGGCGAAGCGGACTCGCTGGGACAGGATGCCGCGATCGGCAATAAATATGGTTGATAAGCCGGGGATGGTCGGCGCACGATACAGGAAGGTTTCGCGGCGCCCCGGCGCGCGACGCGTGTCACCAATAACCTCCGAAGCAGATCCTGCGACTTTACGACCGCGAATTAGGATCGGATTCGGCTGCGGTCGCTAGATATCATACGGTTCGCCGACCGCGGCCTCCCGTTGCGATCTGGCCATCGAGAAACTCTCAGGGGCACGATCGGCGAGAACGCAGGGTTGCTCGACGAAACCCTTTCCGCGACGATCTTGTAGTCGTTTGCAGAACCTATTTGCTGGGGAAGAAAAGCTGTGAGAGTCGACGTTGAACCTGGCGAGCGTCAAAATTGGCTGGGTTTACTCGGATGTTCAATAAAAATAAAGAAATCTTAAATAATATAAGTTCGATGATCGTGAAATAAAAGATCCGAAGAGGGTCGTTTGGCTCGCTGCGGTAGGTTCGGCGTAGAGCAGCGTCGCCGGAGATCCCGTAGAGAAGGCTCATGGGAATCGAGACATTTGTCCTGTTTAGGGCTCCGTGAGAAACGAGCAGGGTGAAAAATAATTTCGGGAGAGGCTGCGCGGGAAAGTATCGCTTCCTTTTGATCCGTCGAAGAAGTCGACTCGGCGAGCAGAATCCTTACAGCCGTAAGAATTATTTTGTTTCCTCGTGGACCTAAAGCAGTGTCCGTGGGAAATCGAAACGGAAGAAGCTCGCGAGAATTGAACGAGTCGTGGATCTCTGGGCACCCGTGTCTGTTATTTCACCGGTCGGAAATTTCTGCGACGAGAGACGCGGCCAATTCGTCCGAGTTAAACGCGCGGAGGGTTGCGAGCGGAGCGGCACGTGGCCGACACGCGCGAGCTGTTAGCACCGACACCGGATCCCGCGTAGGGCTGTTAACACCGACGATCGCGCGTCCTACGGCGAAGGGACACCTTGCGGAGAGCTTTAGGCTCCGGCGAATCTGCCGACCCCCGTGGCCACGATGAATTATGCGAACGTTTCCGCAAGATTGCTCGAATCGGCTGTAACGCGCGACGCGTCCGATTCCGCCGTCCGTTTCGAACGCGACACGAGTCGTCACCGTCGAGAAAACGTTTTGGATGAAAAAGCTGCGTTTTCAACGGTTATTGTTCGTTCGACGTTCGGGAATCCCACTGTTGGATCGACCACGATCTTTCAGCGGCTCCGTATGTCGCTCGAGGAGATCGCGGGATCCATCGAGCCGCAGAGAAATCACGGGAAATTCGTCGGGAAGATAATCCGAGGAACGACGATCCCTGGCGGATCTGCTGGCACCTTCTGTCCAACGCGGTCGATTTAACGCGCCTCGTTTCTCTCCGGCAACGAGGTGTCCGCAAGGTGGACCACCGCCTATCTCGTGGCCACCACTGTCCGAGGCTGCCTCGATCGCTATCAAACGCCTGGACGCGGCAAACAATGGCGATAACCGCTTCCTCGTCTCCTCTTGTCCCTGCTCGTCGACGATTTATCAAAATATCGCGAAAGCGTTCGGCTACGTCGACCAGATTTTTCAGAGTCAACGCGGGCGATTGGAATTTCGTCGTTCTCGCGTTTATTCCCTTCGCGAGACCCTCGAAGGTTTGGGACGGATTTGTACATTGTCTGGCGAAGATGCTAAGAAGAGTCCACTAGGGATTTTTCTCAATTTTTCTCGAAGATGTTTGCAACCGTCGAAGGTCCTCGAAGGGACCGAGAAAAGGGTTTAATTCGTGTCTGCATTTCGGAAGAGAACGAACCAAGGAATTTGTATTTTATGGTGCTACGTTTTGAGTTTCACCTCGAAACTATTTTAATGGCGATCACCGATCCACCCGCCATCCGTTCTACGTTAACGAATTTGATCGCAGATACGAGCATCCAGCAATCGCGATGCATCCTCTCGATCCCTACGATTCGCGCGGTTAAATATTTTGTTAAATAACAAGACTTCGACCATATTGGCGTCCCTCTTTCCGCGCACGATACCTCGGTCGTCCAGGTTCGGCGATAATAATATATTGGCTCGACCGAGTAGCAGGGGGAGAATTATTATTGGAGCGAACCGGAGCTATCCTCTTTGCGAGAGTACGTCGTGGGTTTCTCGTACTGTTTTAGGGGCGGTATTATCGCGACCACTGAACGGAGGGAGAAAGTAAGAGGCAGAGAGAGAGGGAGAAGGAGAGAGAGAGTAAATTGAATAGAGCGAAATCGAGAGGCGCAGCGAGAGAAAGAGAACGATTTCCCGAATAGAGCTCGTTGGAACGAATGTTCGAGGAGACGGGGCGAACGATGATCGTTCGCGGGATAATCGTGAGCGGTGGAGGTCCATCAGCGGATTCGACGAGTCTGCCGAACGTCCAATATCCAGGAGGTCGGCCATAAAAAAGGAGAGAGAGAGAGAGAGAGAGAGAGAGAAAGCGAGAGAGTGGAGGTTGGCGCGCGCGGCCGTTAAAAATATTCAAGATCGTTTGTCAGGCTGAATTACAGCCTGGACGTGGCGTGGCGTGGCATGGCGTGGCGTGGCATGTCCTCGTCGCGCACCCCCTCGAACCCCGTTCTCCCGAGTCACAAGTGATAACGGGGTAAAACGGGATCCTGCGGAACGCGATGCGCAACGCCGTCGAGAGAACCGAGGAGGAGAGGAAAGAGTCGACGGGAGGCTACGACCACGACTACGATGCTCGTCGTACCGACGACGACGACGACGACGACGACGACGACGACGACTACCGGCGATCACGACGACGACGACGGCGACGACGACTACGACGACGACGACGACTACGAACGACGGTCCCGGGCACATGTGTCGAACCTGAAATATGTAGGCGTGGTCTGGATGGGACTAGCAGACGCGTCCCGACGACCGAATATGTTCACCCCGTTCGTACGCTCCACCCCCGTCTAACCCTGGAACGGCTGCCATTGGCCGGTGCCACCCTCGTTGCGCCTCCACCTGCCAGCCAGAGCTTCCCTCCGCGGGATTCTACCCCTAAATATAGGGGATGCGCGGCCAGTTCCTTCATTTGAACGTGGTCCGCCGTCGACGCACGCTGCTGCTGCGCCCTCGACCTCCCTTTTCTCTCCTCTTCACTTTCTCGCTGTGCTTTTGTCATTTGCTCTCGCTCTCTCTTTCTCTCTCTCTCTCTCTCTCTCTCTCTCTCTCGCTTCACACCTCTCTCTGTTTCTCTCTCTCTCTCTGCCGCTGCCTTTCTCTCTTTCGCCATCTCGATACCCTCGGTGTTTGTTGTGTCGCCGGATTCAGTGGATGGACTCTCGTGCTTCGAGACAGACGTTTGTTCCCCGACGAAATGGAAGAGTGCGAACCGGTTGCTTGAATACACCGCGAGACTGCCCGAGAAGAAGATCTTCCTGCTGGCCGACTGGTCCGGTGAGCGATACTCTCGATTGCACGCCTAGCATGCGTTCGACAGCGTCTTCGACGAGTCGACGTCGAAGACGGAGATCGAACAAACCGGTAGTCGGATTTATCGTCGGGTGCTCGGACGTGGACGGTTTGCAATTGTTCTCGGATATCAACCCTTCGCGCCACGATGTTTTTCGCGTCTATAGCGATCGAAGCTTCTCCGACGTTTGTCATTCGGCAGGTCGGCGCGAGAGTTCGCGTTCGATTTCTCGTTGCGTCGATGCGAAATCGGGCACGAACTGTTGCACCGACCTAGAACACGCGTTAAATCGATGTGTTAGCGGAGAAATAGTATTTTTTATCGTATCACTTTATTTTTAACGGTTACGCGTTTACGATCGTTCTTTCTCAACTGAAAAGGCCCGTCAAAGTCTTTGCCGCTAGTTCGAATCGGTAGGGCAAGGGATTAAGGACAGTCGAGGTCAGACACTTGTCGTAGAAACGTCGATTAGGACTCTGCACGTTATTGTACCGCTTTTACGTAAACTTTCGGACTTCCGAACAGTAGAAACCTTGTAGTCGTCGACGTCTAAAGTCAATTTTAATCTTACGTAAAGGAAAACCGTCGCAATTTGTCCGAGAATCTGCGAACAAAATTTCTCAGTGGTATAGAAAATTTCGAAGGGGTTTTTAGAACTTCTTCGCGCAGTATTTGTTATCGTTGGGAAGTCAGATACCTCGAGACTCAGTTTTTAACGATCATCGAGCCTGGGACCACCGTCCGTGTCTTTTTACCGCATCTATGTTAACTTTCGAGCCTCCGAACACCAAACAGCCTGTGATCGTCGTCGTCCAGCGTCAATTTCAATACGACGCGAAGAAGGAACGTTGCAATTTGTCCGACAGTTTAGCGAGCGAAAGGTTTCTCGGAGGTATAAAGGAACTTCGAGGGGCTTTTAGAATTTCTTCGTTCAGTATCGGTCCTAAATGCCTCGGGTCGGAATCTCTGCTGCTGAGTACACGGGGCGCGTCAAAATACTTTTTCTTCTACCTAGGTCTATCCGAAGATCTATTTCTTCGATTATGTACTATAAAAGAAGAGGCTTGAAATTTGGATCGTCGTGAAATAATCTTGCGTCGAGAACGATCGTCGGTCGGTGAAGCAAAGTAAACGTAAAGTCGCGTTAATGCGTTCGCAACTGGGCCTGAATTTAATGTCCCCGCCGTGAGATTGTTTTTCGTACTTTTTTCTCGCATGGCCCATGTACCACCGGTGGCACATCCTGTCGCAAACGCGTTAAACGCCACCGTGTACGATAAAGACGTTTTCCAAATGCTGGGTCGACTACGGTGTAACCGCCGCGAAATTATCTTCGCCGGTGCAGGGTGTATTTGCGTCGATAAGCGACAAGTGGCAGGGGATCGTCGGTACCCGGTTCCCAAGGTCCAAAACGGTCCCCGAAGCCGTAAACGTCCGCGAAGGTTGGTAAACGCGCGCGGACGGTGGCGAACTGGTCCGACGAATCCGATTGACCCAATTATCCCGGTGTAGAGCGTAGGCTGCGACACCTGGTCCGGGTGTACGGGGGCGCGACTCCCATCCATCAGCCCGGTGTGCCCGGCTAAATTGACCGTCGGCCGTGATTGTCGCAGGTCGATCATCCGGAACGAGCACGATGACAATGGAAGATCGCACGGGTGGCATCGACCGTGCCGCCCCGGCGACGTCCACGACGGCTGGCACAGCGCTGACGTCGTCCAGCCCGTCGTCCATCGGCGACGTCACCTCGGACGCCTCCTACCCTCTGCAGCGGGCCAGCAAACGGACGTTCGACGTCGCGTTCCTGGTGGCGCCCGACGAGAACCTGGCGCGTCGTCAG
This sequence comes from Agapostemon virescens, assembly GCA_028453745.1. Taxonomy (NCBI): domain Eukaryota; kingdom Metazoa; phylum Arthropoda; class Insecta; order Hymenoptera; family Halictidae; genus Agapostemon; species Agapostemon virescens. The sequence continues at coordinate 14,280,016 of CM052087.1, forward strand.
AGCGAGAAGCTGAGGATGGTCGCCGCGAGGAAGGACCGTTTGCGCGAGGAGATTCCGCCGGAGAGCATCGCGGAACACGACAGACTGCCGCAGAACCTCACCGTCAAAAGCTACGACAGCGACGTCGGCGGTTCCGATAGGAGAAGAGCGATTCACTGCACGGACAATTCTCTGAGTCCTCCGTACATCTCCCCGAGGACCCTGACGCCGACTCTGCCGAGCATGTCTCCGGAGAACGACGCTCGCAGATACGTCTCCGGCACTCGGCTTCAAAAGACACCCAGTCCGCCGTCTTTCGCCGCTCACCAAGCCATTCTGGCTGGCTGTCCAGAGTCCGTGGAGCCGCCGGGCCTGACCTGCAACAAGGTCTACGACACGGCGATAACCTGCCCCAGCGAGCGCCACGGCGAGTCCCGCAGCGCGTTCACCAAGGTGAACCTGGCCGCCCAGAGAAACGGTTTCAACGACGACGGACAGACTTCGCCGAGGTCCTCCATCTCTCCGGACGACCGCGCCAGTTATCAGAGCAGCGTCAGTCCGCCTGTCGTACCCCTGACAGCCGCGGCCGCGGCTGCAGCCGCTGCAACCGGCTACAAATACGCGCCGTTCCCCGCGAAGATGGCCTATCCGTTTCTGGTCAGCCCGGACGCAGGTCAACCCGGTCTGCTGGAGAACCTGAAGATCCCCCAGATCGCGCAGCCGCCCAAGGTGCCCAGCCCCAAGATGGCCAGCTTCCGGCCGGACATGCCACCGGTCTATCCGAACCTCTCGTACAACCCCATCTCCGTTTTCCCGCCGATGGCGGACGCTCTCGCCAGGCCCAGATTCCTCGCGACGGCCGCGGGGGTGGCGGGCCTTTTACCCCCGTCGTTCGCAGCCCTGACCCTCCCGGCCCAGAACGTGTGCGCCAAGTGCAACCTCTCGTTCCGAATGACCTCGGACCTGGTCTACCACATGCGATCCCATCACAAGAACGAGAACTCGGCGGAGGCGGCCAGGAGGCGCCGCGAGGAGAAGCTCAGGTGTCCCGTCTGCGACGAGAGCTTCAGGGAGAGACACCACCTGACCAGGCACATGACCGCCCATCAGGACAAGGAGAGCGACGCCATCGTTGACCAGGTAGAGGTCAAGAGACGGGCCACCACCGTGCACAGCAAGTGACGAAAGAAATCCGCGACGGAAGACCCCACCATCCTCGCCGGCGGATACTCCTTCGAGAACTGAACGTCTCTTTTTGTCTCTCTTCGGTTTTCCGGGATTTCGTTTGTCGCGGAAACGTTGCAGAGACGTTGCGGAGACTTTGCGGAGACGTTGCGGAAACTCTCCGAACGCGCTGGCTGTGAGTATCGGTCGGAGGTTTGCTCGGTTGTTGAGTTTTGTATAGTATGTTTACGGTTGGAGCAGTTCTGTCCGTCTTTTTCGGAACGGACACGTCTGGCGAGGCGAGCTCGCGAATCCGGCGATTCCAAAATACCCAAAAACTGCGACTCCTTTCGCTCGAACGCGAATCTTCGTAATTTTTGGAGTTTGAGGGTTCGCAACTTCGCCTGCCGCGAGTTTGAAGACTTCAACACCGAACCTACCGGCGCTGGTCGAACGGCCGGTTCGACATTTCTTGTTTCCCAATTTTTCCAAATTCTTTTAAACGGAATACAAACGGAACGCGTTACACGACGATTGCGCTCGACATTCAAGCGGTAGACTGCGGATCGTTGCGCGAAATAAAAATTGCCCGAGTCCGTCGCAAGAAACGGTCAATTTTTTAGAGAAAATACGTTCTAGTTCGACTTCCGTTTCCTACAACGGACTAGCAAACGTCTTCGTAGTTCGAACGTATTTTCTCTTTCGTTTTTCGACAAAGTCGATGGCAACGCGTCGTTTAACGTTTCTAATATCTTTTCATCTTTACATCCGACCGATTAATTAATAAACGAAACGTTTATAAAACCTCGCGAACCGGCTATCTTCGGCGCGCGGTACGTTCGCCGTTTCGAATTGCGTTTTGTCGCAGGTTTGTTTTATTCTCGGAGATTTTAATCGCGGGATGGTTTGCCCGGAGAAGAAGCGCGTTGACGCAACTTTGAAAAACGGGCTGTGAGCCGGAAGAGATTGCGAAAACTGTAGTCGATAACGATACGTAGTCCACTATCACTAGAGTCCTTGTTGCTGGATGTCAACCAGTTTTTGCACACCCTTTTAACGAACGAACTAATCGATATCGAGAATAATTAATACGTCATTTACGTGGTATACGTGTACGGTGAGACGCTAATGTAAGCATTATCATAGGAGATTCTCTCTTACGGTCTGCGATCAGGATATTCCCTCGCTAGTCAATATTAGGTAGGAGACAATTTGTAAATAACTCGGACTTTATGGTAGCTCTAAGTCGGGGGAGTCGCCGAATTCGGGCAAGCACCCGGGTTGCATTTAATTCGTAATTCGCATTTGGTGCAGGCATTTGCGCGGATGAACCACTAAAACCACAATTCGCTAAAACCACCTAATTTATAAATCGTAGTCGATAGCCGCCGATGCATTCTCGTTCTTCGAGGCACTGTGCGGCTACGTCGAACTGGAACCATAATTTATAGTCGACCGAAACCATCGATCCTTTCGATGGCTCGCGGATGCGCGTTCTCAAAGTTCGATGAAACTTTCAAAGAATTAGCAACGCCAGAAATATGTTTCGCGGCGGTCCGACGCGGGTGCTTGCGCCGAATTAGGCTACTCTTTCCTATACCTAAACGTAATAGAGGGTTGAAAACTTGTTCGACAGGGACGATACGTCGGAAACGTTAACCCCTCGCTCCAACGTTCGCTCCATTCTCCCGGTGAAGTCTATCGAACATTTGTGTTAATCATTTTTGTTGAACTAAAACCAAATTCTATATCTCTGTTATCGATGCTTGAACCTTCGAAAAAATAAACCTAAGAGTAAGAGCAATACGGATTTCCCTTTCTTCTATGAAATCGACTTAAGTTAAGACTCTTTTTCGCACTGCGCGCTCGACGTCGTTGCGCGTTTAGAAATTTAGGCGAGCAACCTTTCCGTCGAGGCTTTCGGTTGTAAACCGTGTCCTAGAGGAAGAAATTTCACAACGTTTCGCAAGCATCGCGACTAGCTGAATAACTATACTAGCTGTATAACTAGCTGAATTCTGTTTCTGGTATCGGTACGCTTGCCGACCTCCTGAAGAAGCTAACTGCAAAGCTTGCGAAACGTTGGGAGCTTTCTTCCTCCAGGACACGGCTTGCGCCGGAAAGCTTCGACAGGAATAAACGGAAAATTGTTTCAAATAGTGGTACAGCAATTTTTACCGACGCCTCGGAGTCGCCGTTCGAACGCAAAGGATTGAAACAGTTAACCCCTTACACTACAACAACGAGTCAGACTCTTGATCGAGATTTCGAACAGTATCTTCTAAATATGTGTGTCATTAATTTTCCCTAACTCGAAATCGAATTATATTGAATTGGTGTTAATACGCAGTCGTTGAAAAATAGCTATGCACATGCTAGCTAAAAATGTTCTTCTTCTGTTGGGAAATTATGGACGGCAAAGAAAACTTAATCACTGTAACCATAAAATAAATCGTAGTGCAAGGGGTTAAAAACGTTCGTTCTCGAGAATGAACGCGACGATCGGCGACCGAGCGACGGGGGTTGCGCGGGTCGCGAAGAAAGTCGCAAGGCAAGGGGGTGCGAAAGAAGTTCTAATCGTCGCGAATGCAAAGAAGATCGCGGTGCAAGGGGTTAAACGATTCCGCGTTCGTCGAGGGGTGGCACGGACCTTGTTTCAGCATGGTGGCAGGTGATCCGGAGGGGTGGCTGCGGCCAGGTGGGGGTTGGGGCTGTAGAAACGGTCTGTACGTTGCGGGGGCGGGAACGCGGCGCGGTGTAAGCCGCGTTTGTTCGTGTGTCGGCGGTAGCACGGCAATAAATAGATCGTAAACCGTACCCCGGGCGAGCACACGAACCGTCGGAGCGCGCATAATGGTAGGAAACAATGAATGCCGTAATCGGAAACAGTGCCGGTTTGTTATCTGCCATTTACACTCCATTTAACTTCAAACAGTGAATCGACTGGCGCGCATTCGCGTTTTAAATACACGCGACCTCCAGCCATCCCCACCGGGCTCCACCCCCTACACCCCGGCGTTTCGACCCTGCGATTCCTGTCGACGTACGGCTTAGCATAGGGTTAACCTGCCCGACCGGCCGGAGTGGCTTAATATTGCTCCGAATTGCTTGACTTATCGCCGCGAATGCCACCGGGGATTAATCTCCGCATATTTCTCGACCCTCGATCGCCTCCGCGATTCGCGCTCTCGCGTAAACTACCACCGTGCTTCGCGAGAAGATGGCACAGCGAAACTCGTCGAAACTATCCACGCCTAGTCGTGGTATTCGTCAAGCTCGATCCGCACGATATTCGACGAAAGCCTCGAATCGATTCCGACGTAATTCGAAGCTTGGAACTCTCGAAAGTTTTCCAAATCTAAACGTTTCGGAAGACTTGGAAAATATTGAAACTCGCGCGTTGTAAATCGAAGCTTGGAACTCTTGAAAGTTTTCCAAATCTAAACGTTTCCGCAGCCTTGGAGAATATTGAAACTCGCGCATCGTAATTCGAAGCTTGGAATTCTCGAAAGTTTTCCAAGTCTAAACGTTTCCGAAGGCTTGGAAATCATGAAACCCTGAACATTTTGGAAGGCTCAGAAAAATTGAAACTTGCGCGTCATAAATCGAAGCTTGGAACTCTCGAAAGCTTTCCAAGTCTAAACGTTTACGAAGGTTCGGAAAGCATTGAAAATCTTGGAAACCATGAAAGTCTGAACATTTTGGGAGGCTTGGAAAATATTGAAACTCGCGCGTTGTAAATCGAAGCTTGGAACTCTCGAAAGTTTTCCAAATCTAAACGTTTCGGAAGACTTGGAAAAATTGAAACTTGCGCGTCATAAATCGAAGCTTGGAACTCCCGAAAGCTTTCCAAGTCTAAACGTTTCGGAAGGTTTGGAAAAATTGAAACTCGCGTGCCATCGATCGGGAGGCCGATCGTACTCGGATCGTAATGGTTTCGAGAAGAGTTCGAAGCGATAGGAGGCCACGACCGGCTAAAATCGATAGGCGATAGAACTAAAAACGAAAACTACAGTATTCTGTACAGCAATAATTACCGGTAGCGTGTATATACTACTTACCGTCGATCCGCAAGCTTCGGACTTGTTCCAGGTGAGACGTTTAGCGTTGTAAGATCGTTGCGATTAGAGCGCTCTTTCCGATAACAATCTCGACAATGGGTTAGAGTTGTCGAGGTCCGTTCGATCTTGTCGTTTCGCGATCCAAGCGAACCGTGTACATTCGTGGCGTAGAATTAAGGACACGCCGTTCTGTTTCGTTTTGTAAGAATTATTTATCGCTCGATGTAAATATCACTCTGTAAATAAGCACTGTATGTATCCGGACTCGTTGTTAACGAATAAAAGGAAAAAGTATCCGTGAGAACACGGCTTTGAAAAACCGGCGGCGACGCAACCTCTCCTCTCTGGTTTATCCCGTCGTTTCTTCGCGTCCGTGCGGAAAAGAATGATTTAATTCGCCGTAGCGATCGTTCGTTCGTTCGTTCGTTTGTTCGTTCGTTCGTTCGTACGTTCTCGTTCGAGGCTCGAGTTTTTGCGCGCTGCTCGTTCTCCCCTCTTGTTTCCCGATTGTCCCCGTATCATCGAAAGCCGATTACGCGGTAATAGATTAATTTTCTGGCCACTCGAGGCGATTGCCGTTCTTCCGCGGACTCGCGAACGGGACGAGAAGCCGCCGCTCGCTGTCCAACGAAAGGAAAAAATCGATCCTCGCCGGAGGAAAAAGGTAATGCGCGGCGAAAAACGCACGCAACGTCGACTTGTTGAATGGAACAACCGGAAGAAGACTCGGCGACGAGGCTCCTGGAACAGTTGCCCCGGCGTCGTCGCTCCAGAGAAAAATACATAGGAATCCCCTAAACGGGTAACGCTAAGCCGGTCGAAACCGCAGCCAATACGACAAACAATCTCTTACCGCCCTCGTTCCGGCTTAACTCTGTCCCTTAACCCTCCGCAACCCCTCGCGGTAAGTGTACTTACCCTCTGCCCGAGGTCCATAAAGATAAATAACACGAAGCAGCCAACCCGAGATTCGAGAGTAGTCGCGTCCCTTATAAAACTAGGAAGAACCCCGTCGAAACTACTCCTCGTCCCTTGCCTTCCCCGTCGTCCGTGACCTGCTACCCTCCCACCCTCCCTCTCGCCCTCCTAACGAATTCAACGCTTCCGTTTCCACCGTGGTTTGTCTTGTTAGCGTCGCCCTTCTCTCGCTCGTCATCGGACCTACTCACACCCCAGGCATCTAATTGAAAATTCACAACGATCAACCCTTTGCGCTCGAAATCGCTGTAATCGCGAGATCAAGATATTTCCGTCGTTCTTTCTCCAATTACGATCGAACATCCTGCGTGTCGTTCGATGAAACGAGGACGAACGCTGCCGAAGATCGATGCTGTAAAATCTGGACTCTGAAGAACAGTACATTCGGTGCATTCGTTGCGGTTTTAATTTTTGCTTCGACAAATCGTGTTCCTTCCAAGCTATTATTCGAGAGAAAATTGTCACCATGGATTTAGATTGTTTTACACGTTGGCTGACATGCAAGCGATTGGTCGAAACGAGTACGAACCCTGCCGAAGATCGATGCTGTAAAATCTGGACTCTGAAAAAAGGTATATTCGGTACATTCGTTGCAGTTTTAATTTGTGCTTGGACAAATCGTGTTAATTCCAAGCTATTATTCGAGAGGAACTTGTCAATCTAGTTTTAGATTGTTTTACACGTTGGCTGAAACGCGAGTGATTGGTCGAAACGAGAACGAACCCTGCCGAAGATCGATTCTGTAAAATCTGGACTCTGCAGAAAGGTGGATTCATTGTGGTCCGTTAATGTTGCCGAAAGATCATGACGGGACGATCGTCGTGCGAGACAATGAGCGCGGAGCGATCGAATCTGAACGCGAGGGACGAAAGTGGATTCGAAAGAGACGCGGACCATTATGTTCGGTGGTTCGATTTAAAAGGAGCATCGTTCGCTGGCCCGTTTCCCCCCTCGGCTCCGAACGAGACGGACTCTTCCCACCCTTGTTAGCGATACTTCTCCGTGTCGAATCGCGCGCATGCTTGTTCTGTCAGTGAAATAATGACAATGTCATAGCTCCGGGCCGATTCGCCGCGGCGCCCCAGCCACGTGGGCGACGATTGGACGCGGATATGCTAATATGGCGTCCGTTCCGAGACATTAACTTCTCGGTTTGCCGATCCTCGCCAGACGAGTCGCGTCTTCGCCGAGGAGCATCGGAGGACGTCGATCACCGGATCCGTTCCCTTCGGCCGTGTATCGACTGGCTCGGTTCAACGGATCGGACGAATGCGACTCGATCCCCTCGAACATGCTCGTCCTCCGTCTCGATTCCGTTCGTCATAACGATCGTTCGACTCGATGTATCCTCTTCGACGCGATTCTTCGCCAAACATTCTCGAGACGCCTCGAACTTGGCAGCTTCCTCTTCGAATTTCGATTATTTAACAAATTAAACGCTCGTCTTTCGCCTCGAGGAAGATGCTCGATCTCGGGAAATAGATCTTCCACGCCGAGGCAAGTTCCTTCGAGTAGGCTTTTCGCCTCGAACGATTTAGGAAACGAATACGTCGTCGTTGGAGGCTCTTCGAAACGATTCTTCGCCAAAGGTTTCGGCGACGCTTCAAACTTGGCAGCTTCCTCTTCGAATTTCGATTATTTAACAAATTAAACGCTCGCCTTTCGTCTCGAAGAAGATGCTCGACCTCGTGGAGTAGATCTTCCGCGCCGAGGCAAGTTCCTTCGAGTAGGCTTTTCGCCTCGAACGATTTAGGAAACGAATACGTCGCCGTTGGAGGCTCTTCCACTTCTTCGACTCGATCTTTTACCTCTGTAAGGGCGGAGAGAGAGACGGAACGTGTCAGAGTGCAAACGTGTTTGATAAACACGATCGGACAGCATCCAGCAGAGTTTGTTAAGCGGTTCTCATCGATGTTTAGATTGTAAGGCTTTGCGAAGTCGCCGCACCGACGAGGAAATCGTCGGATGCTGCAACAGTCTTTATTTAACCATCGAACAATTTTTCTCGTTTATAGTCTATATTAATCCTTAGCAAACGAAGCAACTTTAAGCGATCTTCTACCTCGAAATATTCAATTTAGGAGAGAATCCTTTGCTTGAAACCATTTTGGACGTCGAGCCTTTGTCGCAATTCGGTGAAAATCATGTCGGAGAAACAAAAGCGTGAAGCGTTGTCTGAACGGTGTTTCTGGATCAGCTGGAAAGACGATCCCCGATCGGAGAGAGGCACGGTCACCCCGATTCTCGATTAGCCACGGTGCTTCGTCGCGATTATGTAACTTGACTGCGAACACGCAGCTTACACCGGTCTCACGATGATCCCCGTCTCGGCGTTTCGATCTCGACCAGGCGTCGCTAACCGATTTTCACCGTTCGCGATCGCATTTTTCCCGGGCATATGCTCCGATTCTCCTGGCCGTTGCTCTTTCGCACGGCCGGAGCTTCGCGATTAGAATATTTCCTCGTTTCGAGTGCGCGATTTGGGAAACTTGTTGCGACGGCTACACCGAAGGTTGTCCGTGCCTAACACTGTGTTCCGAAATTTGTAACATTGCAACATAACTTCCAAATTCCAGACCTTCTTACTCAGTCTGCTCCTTCTTACTCACCCTGTACCTTCTTACTCACCCTGTACCCTCTTACTGACCCTGTACCTGCTTACTCATCCTGTCCCCCACTACCTTAAGCATCCACTGATCATTGCACCCCAGATTACTCTCCTTCATCTATATAAAAACCCCACACATTTTTGGAGAAGAAGTTCAGATGTTTGTAGTTCGTGCTAAGGTGCGGAGTTTGCCGTCACATGTTAACACTTTATCGACCGGAAGCTTATTAACCCTTTGCGGACTACCGCCGCATATATGCGTTCTGCGTAAACCAACAATTTGGCCGAGCAACTCATATGTGCGTTTGGCGAAAACAACTGACAGAGCCGAAAGACGCGTATGTGTGTCAACAACAATGGCTGCAACAAATTGCAGTGGCCGACGAAGCTAACATTTTATCATTGAGAATCATTTTACTTATCCTGTGGGGAATCTTAGCATGTACAGATAGCTAGCATGTCTAGAATGTGGTACTAAATGACTATCGGAGTGCATCAGCCCGGCCTTAGGCTGTAGTTTGCTTCGAACCATCCCGTCCGCAAAGGGTTAATAGGCTTCTCAATATTCGCGCTGTATCAAAATGAAGCTTAAAATTCTATTTTTACATTCGAATTTGTAACAACATTATTAGACAATATTATTGGGGATGCATTGCTGATCCGCAATAAAAATTGCTGTCAGCCTTGAAGGACCCATTAAAAAGTTTTCAGTCATGGATCATAGGCCTTACAAAAATTCGGAAATAATCGCCGGTCGATAAAGTATTAAATAAACCTCAATCCTCTTCAAAAAGAGTTGTTATTAATCCTGCGACCCGGGATTCACCAATAACTTTATGCGTGCACGTTGGTGGGGGATGTTTACGCCCCATAGATGAGCACTGGTACAAGTATCCGGTCATTGCGACGCTTGCGGCGGTTTTTCTATCGTTTATAAGCTGAGAAGCATGCATGGAGACCGAGGAGGACTAGCTCTCGCAATCCACTTCGATGAAAAACGTATCCGCGGGTCGCGAATCGCCGAGAAAAGGCTGTTCGAGCGAGGAAGCGTGCGTCGTCGTCGTCATCGTGGCCAGCATATCGCCGACATCGCGGAATCCTTCTGTCCTGTCGCTGCGTTGTAAATCCGCGGCGAGCGGACAGCCGCCGAATCCGAAGCGGATACCGCGCGGCGCAACAAAGACCTGTCTGGATGGGAAAAACAAACAAAACGGGAGGCAGAGAGCGAGCGAGAGAAAGAGAGAGACAGGAAAAAGATAAAAGCACAGAGAGGGAGAGAGAGAGAGAGAGAGAGAGCGACGAAATGAAAAAAAAAAAACAAAAGCGCTGTCGTGCGGTGCAGAAGCGAGCTGGCCGTGGCTCGAAATAGAAAGGACCGGCCAGGCGGGCAATAATTCGAAACAAAATGTCAAGCGACCGCCATTGTCGGGTGCGGTGGTGCGGTAGGCGCCAACCAACGCCGACGAGAAAATATCGCCGACAGTAAATCAAGGTGCAGAAGAGGACCCACCGCCTTCCACCCCCGTCCTCTCCGCGTTCCGCGGCGAACCCCCTCTCCCAAAGGGCTGTTTCATCCCTCTGGGAACGGAGGGACGTTCCAACGTCCAGCCGCGCTATCGCGTCCGCCGTCCGCTTCCGTTTCTCGTCACGACTCGTCCAGCAACGCTCCAACGACGGCTTTTCGCGTCACCGTCAAGGTTGCGCTTTCCAGCTCGATCCCCTCGCCTCGCGTATCCGCTTCGCGACCATCCTCGCGTTCACGACGACCACCGTCGTCGCGACCTCTTCGCGAGCGATAGTTGTTCAATTTTTCTTTTTCGGCGGCGACGGAAAACGCGCGGAAGAGAAAGAAGGGGGTACGAGATGGAAGGGGAAGGAAAATCTACCTCGGACGCCGGAATATCGGATGGGCGGTGTATCGTACGGCGATTGGCGACGGATCGGGTAAAGCGTCGTTTAATTAGCCAACCGCTGGCGAGCGCAGGCATTTTTCCGGCATCGATGAGCAAGGACGGTCGGCGAACACCACGTAAAAATGTCCGCGTTTAACACGTTAAGCGCCACGCCGGTCCCTGGGGACCGGCGCTGGACTTTCCGTTCAGGCCTCGTCAGTCCCTACGGAACGGCGACAGATTTTTCGTTCTGCTATCGCGGCGCTTAACGTGTTCAAGAGGAAGGTTTGGGGAAGATTTTGCCGGTGGAATTATGTCGATAGCTCTAATAGTTTGGCCGGGGCACGACTTCAAAGATTTGCCAAATATTGCTAGAAATTGCTAAATATTAAAGGTATACCCCTTCTTAAAATCGTGAAAAATCTTTAGGTCTCCGATTCTTCTGTAATTTTGGTTACACGTTTCTAGATGGGTAGGAAGAGTGTATGCCAAATTTTATCTCGATCGGAATCGAATTACAGCCGTGGCGCGATTTTGAAATGTCGTGGCGTTCAATGGCGAAAATGGAAAAATGGGGTTGATAAAAGGTAGCTTCCTGAAGTCTCCTGAAACGCTACCCTAGATTTTGAGAGTTCTGCTTAACACGTTAAGCGCATTACGTTCCTCGACTGTTTATACTCTGATTCGTCTATCGGCGAGCGGCCCGGCAAGGCCCGCTTGACGGCTAACCGTGGCTTGAATGAAACGGCACAGAAATTCGGCGTGGCGCTTAACGTGTTAAAGCCTCGATCTCCCGCGAGCGCGGATCGCGCGATCTTCGAACGGAGAAACGATCGTACCTGCCGAATTCGCCGATAAAAATCTATCAATGACAGGGGACGTTTCGGAAGGGACCGAGGGTGCGTTTCGACGGGGGACGTTCCGATGTTTTCCAAAAGATCGAGGAGAATTGGCGCGGCGGGGTGTCGGGGTCGGGGCGCGAGGCGATCGGCCGACGGTGCGGCGAATAGAAAAGTTTTCCACCCTGCTTAAATATGTCCGACCGCAAAGCAATAAAATATCTTTATCTTGCTCGTGCCATTACTCCCTTGATTCGGTGGGGTTCAATTTACATTCCTATCAGGGCGTTCGAAAAGATAAGTCCATTTAAATAAATTAGTAATGCTATCTCCTGGTCGAGCCGCGCGCCCCGCCTCGCCTCGCCTCGTCGCGCGCGCGGGCTCGCTCGTCGGGTGGGGATGGATTTAATAATATTTTATCAATTTTCGCGGCGATTCGTTACGCGGTGACGGCGTTCACCATTGTTCCGTGGCACAATTGCCCGAGTTTTCAACTTTGAACCGCGATGAATCACCTCTCGCGATATTCCTGGGACGATAAGCTTCGCGGAACGTTCTCGCTGCCTGCGGGAACCTTGGACGAATCGAATCTTTCGCGATTACGCTTCGCGAGCGTACCACGACCGTTGTACCCACCGGCGGGAATTCGATGCTCCGTCTCGCAACTTTTCCAGCGAATCGATCTCGGTCAGAAATTCTCGAGGCTCGCAAAAGTCTTGAAAATTGCTAACGCCGCGATAACTCTTTGCGCTCGCTTCTTCGACGTTCATAATTTCCGAGAAGAAAAACCAATCTCTCGAGATTATCAAGAATTTCAAGTTTTCCGAGCCTTCCAAAATTTTCCATTCTCTTCCGACAATTTTCTTCGGACTTTCGCGACATCCACTTTACTTTTCAAAGTTTGGGGCTGTAATTTGTCGTCCAGGAACCGTTTGTTACATATTGTTACGGCGATAATAAAGATTACATCGTAGTGAACAACCTTTAAGATCAGCAATCGAGAACGGTCGAAGTTTTCCAAATTGTGCTTTTGTTGGAAATAGTTATTAATACGTGAAAACTTTATTATTAAATAAACAAGACCCTGCGTCATTCGCTGAGCACAAAATGCGCAACAATATCTATTTCTATAGTCGCGTACAAACTATTATAATTTACGAGCTTTCACGATTTCCAAGAGTTCTCGACTTCGAATTATTATGGAAGCGATTCGAAACGTTTCCGATCCCACCGTTATTCTCGAGGCAGGATAAACGGAGGTGGGTTTTTGAAAACGGATCGGCAGGACGCGGACGGGCGTCCCCTTTCGGGCCGGCGAGCACGCAGGACAATATAATGGGGCATAACAACGGCGTTAACACGCGTTGGTCGACCCCGGACGCGACCCGCGACCCTACCCTGTTGAATTACGCCTCTGATAATTACCAGAAATTAATGCTCCAGCCTTACACCGGTCATCGCGAGCCGCGTCGTTTAACCCGGCTCGCGTTTACCTGCTTTTACGCTGTTAATCGCGACACCTTCCCCGTCCCCTCGATCTCGGCGACCTCGCCGAGCCAACCCTTTCTCGCCACGCGCGTCCACGCGTCCCCGCGCGTCTCCCCTACGAAACTAGAATTCCGTAGTTTCAATAGCAACGCTTTCAACCGATTTGCAAAATGAAATAGGAAGATTCGCGCGATCGAAAACGATCGAAACGAAAGAAAGTCGTTTGTATTGGAATATGGTTACATGATAAAATTACACTCTATTATAGAATATGAAAGAAAATTTATAGAGATTAAGATAATATTTAATATTTAAGATAATTAAGAGACACGTCTTTTCACTTCGAAAGAAACGTTGCTAAGAACACAAGAGATCGAAACAGAAGAGGAACAGTCCAATAGGAACAACAGAGGATGGAGGATGCCATGTTGGGGACAACAGCGTTTTAAAATGTTCTAAGTTAACCCTTTGCACTCGAATGGCGACCCTGAGGCGCCAGTAAAAATTGCCACACCACTGTTTAAAACACTTGCTACGTCGCTATGCTCGTATTTAAGAAACTTGTAAAAATGTAACTACTGCAAGGACGAGTATCGGTAAAATTACCCATGTGTAACATAAAGTACATCGTGTGAAATAAAAATGTTCTAAGTCAGAAAAATGCCTATGTTTTCCAGTCGAAGCAGCTTCGAGCGCAAAGGGTTAAACGGTCCGTACCGTGCGTCCGTCTTGTACATATTCTTCCCACGTCTTCTTCCTTTTAACCCTTTGCACTCGAATGGCGACTCTGAAGCGCCAGTAAAAATTGCAATACCATTTTTCAAAACAGTGTGCGTATTATCAAATTCGTCTGTATTTTAAAAATTTCTAAAAATTCAACTGTTGAACAAGAAAACAGGTTCAATGTCAAGTGCACAATGTAAAAAGAATTCCACAGAATAAAAATGTTCAATGTTGAAGGAAATATTTTAATCTTGGCATTAAAAGTGCTTCGACCGCAAAGGGTTAAATATACATAGTTATTTGTACTTCTTCCTTGCGCGAGTCTGTCGCCCGATAGGATCCCCGAACAGGAACGACGGAGCCTATGCTCTGGAAGAAGCATATCGAGAAACGAAAGAAGAGAAGGGAAGGGAGGCTCGTAAAATTGGGATATTAAAATCGGCGCCGACAACGAAGCGGATCCGCGGCCGATACGGGGCGGGGGAGGAGGCGGTCGAGCCGATGGGATGTATTAAAGCTGCGGCCACGGCCACACACCGGCAGATAGGTTAATGTGAATTTATTGCGATCGAGATATCGCGCCGACCAGAAAGCAGAGACGCGTGCTACGCGCGCCGTCAAGCCGATAGCCATTGTATGGCGTTCCCGAGTCCCGAAACCGCTCCGAAATCGGCCGAGGAGAGCGTCCGCGATCCAACCGGGATAGCGACGAAACCGGGAAGGGGGTTCGGGAGACGGGGTCGCACTGTTTTAAACCAGCCAACCATTTTCCAGGGGACGAGGAGAGGTCTCTTATCCGGGACGGATCGCGACCGACCGAGCGTGCGGTTTCTTTTCCGGATAAGCGAATGGGAGACGTCGTTTCGCGCTGCTGCGCCGTACAACCTCCGCTCTCGATCGAGAGAATACGGATTTTGTTATCGGGAAACCGCTAAATTCGTCGCATCGTTTCATCGCGCAGAGAGAGACAGAGAGAGGGCTTTCTCGGGCTTCGTTTTTCGAATAATTAACCTCTCGGGCACGGCTGAATTTTGCGCGGGGTTGTTTCTCTGTACGGCAGGATTCAACGCGAATTACGTGTAAACGATACGGCACTGTAATCCGTGTGACGGATAATGCTGTTCTCTACGCGAGTACATTGGAGAATGAAGTGTTCGATCACAAAATTAGAATTTTTCTTAAAGATACGATACACGTATGTTGACTTTAACTATTTACTTTAATAAACCGCGAAAGCCACTACAGTGACGCATAGTGCCTAAGAGGTTAAGGAGACCAACTTTCGGTTCCTTCGGCTTCCCTTGGAAAGGGTACAGCATGAAACTGTAAATATGGCAATTTACAACGACGCGCGTTTACTTTTTCGCATCGCTGCTCGACGGAGACGATCCCCATCGCGACACGTTCGGTCCGCCCAAAACGACGTCGTTCCCTACGATTGTAAAACTGGTCCAAGGTTCGAAGAATCTGCGAAACGAGGCTTATTCCGTCCTCCGCGATTATCAATTTTTTCCGTAGCCTTGGCCGTCCCGAAAACGGCGGTACGATAAACGCTGAATTTATTCCAACTATTAGCAGCTCGATAAAGGTTTCCTCGGGCGAGTAAGGTAGTCCCCGGTGTTTTTCCGAGGGCGTTAACGAGGGGTGAGAAAGAGAGGGAGAGAAAGAGAGAGAGGACAGTAAAATTTTATTCGAGAAACTCGATCGAATCGATCGGTTTCGCGAGTGCCGGCAAAGCGGAAGTTTCGTTGTAAAAACTTGCCGTTGCTCGCGTCGCAATCTATCTATCCTTCGTCGCGAGGGTGAGGACGATCGCGATCGGTCGGACCGTGGATCGTTTCCGGTCTCAGGCGTTTCCTACTCGTCTTAGTCCGTTCGTCTCCTCGAGAACCCGCGTCGGCTCGGGGGACGAGTCCCCGTGACCGTATATCACATTACTTTAATTCATATGGTAATCGCGCCGCGGCTCCGCCGAAAACTTTCGGAACAATACGAGGGACAATGCGAGGAGGGGTGCGTGGAGGGGGTTCGGTGCGCGCGAACGGCGGGGGAGGAGGGTTACCGGGGACACCCGCGAATGGGGATGGAACGAGCGCGAACGGGACGAAACGGGACAAAGAGGTGGCGAGCTGGGAGAGGGATGCGCGGCGGGAGGACGAGGTGGTGGACGACCACGAGGATGAGGAGGACGAGGAGGAGGAAGAGGAGGAGGAGGAGGAGGAGGAGGAGGAAGGGGGAGGGAGAGGCTCGCAGAAACCCGGTGGAGTTTCGACGAGAACGGTGCGAATGCGATATTGAATTCGCCCCTGGCGACGTGCCTGTTATCGACAATGTCCGACCGCTGGACCGGAAGCCATTTGCTCGCTCTGTGACGAAATTTATGAAAGTTTCGCAGAGCCCGCGCGCGGTATAATTGCCGGAGCACGCTGCCCCGCCGTGCTGTTCTGTTCTGTTCTGTTCTGTTCTGTTCTGTTCTGCTCTGCTCTGGTCTGCTCTGCTTTGCTCCGTTATGCTCTCGTCCGTTCTATACCGATTCCGCGTTGTTCCGCTACGCTCTGTTCCGTTCCGTGGCAGCGCAAAGGTGGCCGGCTCTCTGCTCGACATGCTCCGCGTCCTGAAAGCTCGTCGTTGCTTCGACCCGTCGAAACCGGACGAATTAAGGTCGTCTCTCGCTCGTCGGCCCAGCGACACACGGTTTGCAACCCTAATTACCATTCGAACGGTCCCCGCTCGCAGAAGTCGAGCTTTCGGATCGGAAAACCTTTCCTGGCGTCTGCGAGCTCGGAAAGACGATTCCGTTCCTTTGCGAAAGAAGTCTGCCACGGAAATTTGCAAACATTGCGTTGCTGCGTGGAAATTACAACGTTCGACGTATCCCGATTCTTTGCCATTTTTGTCGCACCGTGTCCCTCGAAGGAGTCATCGTAATCTCAATGATTCGCGATTCGGATTAGACCGGTTCCACGCGAGCCTGTTAAAAGGGAAACGCACCACTGTGTGTACTTCGCAACAACGCGGAGCAAGGAAAGCGCGGAACGCGTGAATTCGTCGGCGAAACTGTCGGGCGATCGAAGAATCTCGGTGCAGATTCTCGAACGCGGCGAATCGAAGGCCGAGGGTCCTCGAGGGAGCGTTTACCACGGATAATTCATATTTATGGGCGAACGCTTTATCAACCCCACTTGCCTCGTATACATTTAATTGAGACGTCCGTGTCGGAGGCAATAGGGTGCGAACCCCGTTGTCTCAGGGGTCGAGAGAGCGTAGCACAATGGACGCGCGCGCTCGACGGACGTTCGGTCCGTTTCTCCGGGCTGTCGTTAACGATCCGCGCCGATTTCGTAGACGCTGCTGCGTGTCCGGTGTTCGATCGTTTGCCTCGCTCGTCTAACGATTCGTCTCGACGCTGTCGGACGTCGACGATTCGCGGTCGCTCGTCAATGTTTCCCCTTCGGTTTGCCTCGCAGCCTCGAACCCGCGAATCGCTCGAACGAAAGGAATCGAGTCGAGTGGAGGAGCGATCGACGCCCAAAACGCTGAGCGAATCGAATCGGACGCGCGAACGTCCAATTGAATTCGGTCGTTCGATTTCTCCAAGATGGCAGGATTCGTTCTCGAAAGGACTCCGCGAGGAGTCTCGAAGAGGATCGCAAGCATCGAGCGGAAACGCGGACAGGTTATCGATCGTTTCGACGGTTCAATCGGTCTAATAGAAAAGCGATGCGGACCCTATCCGCTTTGGCCGATGCGTCTTGCGGGTCGCGCAGGGGCGTTTATGAAGTATGGCGATGCGTTTTAGCAGATTGGCGGCGATATCGATGGGGCGAGATCGCGACAACGCGGAGGCGACTCGAAGGAACGATTCGATAGATGGAATTGGAGGGCCACGGATCGCGTCGCGCGAAGCAACGAGGATCGTGGTTGTTCGGTAACGCGCCGTTAACCGCTGCCACCCGAGACGAGTAAATCGCGGGGACGCGTTAATTTCCAGCCGAAATCTGGGTTCGGGAAGTCTAGCTGTCTCCGGCGCGGTGCGCGTCGTCCTCCGCGATGGGGCCGAGCCAGTTTCCTCGACGCGGAAGCCTCTGCGACGAATAGGAAACTCGTACGGTTGGTCGCCGTGTATCCAACAACCTACATCGGTGGTTTCCTTCCTGCGGGACCCTTCTTCGGTGCCCCAATGGAACCAGCTCGCGCGAGTGTGACTCGACCAGTCCCAGGAAGCGTGTGCTTTGCTAACGATGACAAACTGCCCCGCTCTAAGACGCCATATTTATGCTAATCTTCCCGGGTAGACTGCCTCGAACCCGCTATTCTCCCTTCTCTGTTCCTTCCTCTCCCCATACCACTCTCTCCCTCTCTCTCTCTCTCTCTCCCTATCCATCCATTTTATTCTCTTTCTCTCTCGACCGACATACCCGAACGATTCGAGAGGATTCCATCGTCTCTCCCTGTTCTCTTCGACCTTGGCGACTCTCGAGGAATCTCGAGCGGCGCCTCCGCTTCGAATTCGAATATTCGAGCGTGCAAACCGTCGCGGCGAAGGTGAATCCGTCGTCGGTAGGAACGGACAAATGAAAGGAAGTCGAGGTTCGAGAAGCTCGAAGTTTATCCATCAAAGCGAAGCGGAAACGGTCGAAGAGCCGCGCGGCTAGCCGCCACGCGTCGCGGTTCGAACGCGACAGGAACCGTGCGTGCGTCTCGCGACTTCTTGCCGTGCCAAGAGGATGTTTTGCCGGTTCTCGCTCTCGTTCCCCGGGTCTAGCGTGGCCTCTCCTCTCCCCGACACCCTTTGGAAGCTCGCCCCCGAACGTCCCCGTCCATGCTCCCGGAGAATATGGATCGGCCCTGACAATATTGCCGCTGGAACCACCCCGTGTCTACCGCGTCGTGATATACGCGGCCGCATTTCATATATTCCATTGTTTCCAAGTTTTCGGATCCATTTGTAAGATTAAATTTGTAATGCGGCCCATCGCCATCGCCCCGCCGACCCCCGCGCCCCGAACCACCCCCACCAGCTTTTCTCTCTGCGCGCACATCGGAGCCGACGCATATGGCCGACCGGCCAATTTCCATCCTGCGATCCGATACCCGTCGCCAATCTGCCCGAACTTTTTCGAAATCGAACTTCTACGAGCTTCCATCCCGCCGTCCCGCTCGCGAAACCTTCTCAAATTCTTTCCAGGACTCCTCGAACGCCTTTCGAACTTTTGCACCTTTCCTTCGCGGCGTCCTGGAGGCTTCTCCGGAAACCGCGCCGCTCAATTTTCTCCGTGGAAACCGTTCTCGTCGAAGAACTTCCACATATCGTTCCATACTGCCGAAGCAACGTTTCGTTTTCTAAACGAGCACCGGTTCCCGCTTTTCGCGGCAGCCGACAAAAAGTTCTCCACCGTAACCGGAGTAGTCTCGCTGTTCTTTAAAATCTATGCGAACGCCGGAACCGTCGCTCCCGTGGAAATGAATTTCGAGTTTGTCTTTTACGGTTCGCGAAACCGTAGAGATGTCTTCTCGAGAAGATTCTTTCAGCGCGATTCTTTGTTCGAGAAAGAATTCTTTCGGCGTAATTCTTTACTCGAGAAAGAATTCTTGAAGATTCTTTCAACGGACCACTTTACCGGAGAAATTCTACCGAATCCGATTGCACTCGATGGGTTGTCATAGCAAAGGAAGATGCATCGGTCTCGTTCAGGATTCGATGGTTTGTCGCAATTAGCTAGCCAACGATCGAAAGAATTAAAACGCGGACGAAACGTCCAAGAACCTGGATGAAGGAAAACGATTTGGATTTCATTCTCAGGCCTCCGACGTTCCGGTAATTTTCCACGAGCGTTCGTCCAGGGGCCCATCTGGCCCAAAATTCGAGTTCCCGTCGAACGCCGTTTTCTCAACGACGGGAACTTCGTCTGCTTCGTATTCCGACGGTTCCAGCACATTTCCGAATATCGCAGGGACATTTTCGTCCGCGAAGATAGGAAAATGGAAGCGGGAACGATGAGGACGGATGGAGATAGAGGTCAGATCGTCGCGGCGTTCATTCTCATCGGCGGTTTCCGCCGGTTTTGGACGGAATCGCGAGCGAAGCGTCCGTAACGTATGGCGCATAAGCCGTTCGCGTTAACCGGCCACTTTCAGATTGGATGGCGCGCTTCTCGTTCCTCGACATATGGATTCGTCGCGGATTGACCTGCGGTTTTCATCGCGAAATGGGAATTTCATCTCTATCGGAGCTCGGCTGCCAACGGGGCGCACGCGGAGCGACGTAACTTTCGTCCGATTCGTTGGAATATTCGTTCCGGCGTCGGTTTTAGTCGGCTCCGACGCGATAACGATAACATCGTCTGCTTCGACTCGCCAAATCTGTGCCGAGCATTAAAATTGGTTAGCGTCGCATCTCTGCAACGCGACGGAACAGTTTCCCGAGAACGCGGTCTCGTCCCGACTAGAGAATTCTACGAGACTCGTTTTATTCGAGTTCGGAAACGGTGCGTTCGAAAAGAAAAATACCGTTTCGCCGGACCGCCTTGCACCGACCGATCGCGCCGAGCGAAAAACGAACGCGGCGACCCTCGGACGTTTCGCTATAAACTCGAAGGACCGGATAAACTCGTCCACCGAAATCTCCGGCGGAACCAGCTCTCCGATCTTCGAGACGATCGGCGTTTGTCGATTTACGAGGCAGCCGATCGCTCGTAAAGAAGCTCGCGAGCGGATCGGTGGCTAGCGATTCTCGTCTCGCGGGCCTTTTAGCGATTGCAGCCATGTATCTGACCGGTCGATTGAGTTATCGCGCGATAACTCGACGCCATCGAGCGGCGCGGAGCGTCCAAGTAATCGAAGGGAAACTTTCTCGCCACCGGTTGCCCTCTGTGCCCCTCGCCCCTTTCCTCCTCGGAGAATCGGAAAACGAGAGAGGGAGAGAGAGAGAGAGAGAGAGAAACGAGCTCTCGAAAACGAGGACAGGGAGGAGAAATAAGGGGCGGAAGAAAGTTGGAAAGTGTCCGACGGAAGTTGCCGAGGCCGAGCGGCACTCTTATTATCGGGCGGACACGGGCCGATCCACGCGATCGGCTTTTAATCTTGGATCGCGTCGCGCCGATCCTCGCGAGCTCTATTAGCCGGGGACAGGCGAGTAACCCGTAATTGAAACTCCGTTATCGAGGCCTTCTACGTGATTGCATCGCGCGCGCGCGGCAACCGTTTATCTGCCCGGCAAGAAGTTCGCGCGATCTCTCGCCGCTCGTCGATCCGATCCGAGCGCGTTTCCGCCTTTTTAGCCGATCCTCGCCGACTTAATGAAATTCCAGCCACGGATATCGCTCGATCGGGGACTCGTTCGCGACCGAACTTATCGGAGAACCGTCTAGGTAGACCGCGAGTAAATTAACCGAGACTCGCAGCCTCGATCGAGATCAACCGAGGTCCCGTCGACTCGCGAAAGCTCGTCCCGATCCGATCGAGGCGTCGTCCGCCATTTTTCTTTGGGTTTTTCTTCCGCGCGAGAAAGTCGCGGCTCCTTTTTTCTTTACGACTCGACGACTCGCCGATGGACAAACAAAAGCTTTCAACGATAATTCTCCCCGATCGATCCCCGCGCGATCCCGCTTCCATATTTTCGTGCCTGCTCGGCGCGCGCGGAGGGTCCGCCGGATCCATAAGTATTTTCTCAGATTGAAAAGCTTTCCGCATGAAATATGGGTCAGAGATATGGGCTCGCAACCCTTCCACGGTTTTAATGGAATTAGTATTTAATACGAAGAGGGGAGGCCGCGCGCCGTCAACGGGGTGGGGAAAAAACTAAGTGGATCGGCCCCGTCGGAAGAGGAGCAGCGGCGGCGTTTCGCTCACCGGTGTTGCCTATCGGGTGAAATTTAGTGCTCGTTCGAGAGGCCTCGAATTAAAAAGGCCGTGGGATCGACTCGGCAGCGAAGGAAACGAAAAAATGAAAAGTATCGGCGTTCCCCGCGATTCCATTTGCCGGCGGACACCTCCGGAGAGATCCGAAGAAATAGAGGAGAGCCACCCCCTTCGAAACAAAACAACGAGAGACCGGAGACGAATGGCCGCCTCGCGGAAAGGCCGAGCAGACGGTGGAAAAACATTTTAACCGAGATTCATATCCTCGAGTCGTTCGATCCGTCGGGCGCGTTACGCGTTCGCGAAAACCGTCGAAGGGAGCGGAATCCTCCGAAACCGAACGAAACGATCGGCCCCGTCGAGGAGCGCTCGTCGCGTCCATATTGGTGGCGACGACGACGTCCGCCCGTATCTCCTCGAGCATCGGCGAACTGGCGCAAACTGTCTAGCAGCGATTTTAACGCGCACGCTTCTGCTCCGCGGTTCGGCCAATAAGCGCAATAAACTCATTTCGCGGTTTACTGCGAATCGCTTTACAGCCGTCTCGGTTACGACACCCGTTCCGCTGCCCCCCTCTGCCTCTTTCTCTCCCTCTTTCGCTCGCTCGTTCTCGCCCGTTCTCGCCCGGTCTCCGTTCGTCTCGTTCTCGCAGCGCATTTCACCCTTCGATCGTTTCTTTGTCGTCGAAAGTCCAAGTGGAGCAGGAGCAGGGGCAGGAGGAGGAACTAGTTACCGAAACTGCGCTAGTTTAAATTACGAGCTGCGGCGCCTTTGCGATTTATTTTTGAGGGGTGCCTCTCCGGCGATCTCTCTCCTCTCGACGACCCGTCCCTCGACCCGCGTACCCGTGTACCCGTGTACCCGTAAAACAACGTCGAGCGACACCTAGACCGCTTTATTTCACGAGCCTCGTTTCGTCGTTCCCGCGGCTCCTCCCCGCCGAGCCAACGGCTCTCCAGCAAGTTTCTTTCTTCGCGGAACTCCGGACGTTAACGGGGTGAAAAGTTCTCGGGAGCGTTCGAGAAATCTGAGATATTGCCCGCTCATCGGGCAACGATCGCATAAAACATTCGCGGGACCGGGACGCTCCTGTTTTATATCGTTACCGGTCGTCCCGCCGGGAGGAAGGGCGCGAGGACGATCCAGGAGGTCTCGAGCTTCGAGATTTTTCGAGAGGCGAAACGATTTCCGGCGCAACTTCGAACACGAGCTTTCTCGTGTATCCCTGCTTTCTTTTTTTCACCGTTGAACTTTCATGGATAGCAGCCACGGAACGTCCGTTTCGCGTTCGGTTTACGCCCGCGTCGGACGTTTCCGCGACGTCCATTTTTCGCTTCGAACGAGACAACGAATAATCGCGAATAACGATTATTTCGAGGCTGCTTTTGTTCTTCGTTGGACGAGCAACGCGCAGAAGGGGATTTTTGTTTCGTATTTCGACGAACGCGTCGAGAAGATAGACACGGAAGACCAAGATATTCGAAGACATTCCTTACGGATGTGCTCGCTTTAGCACTTTCCAACAACATCCGGAACGTCCGGCGCGTACGTAAGAAGACGTCGTCGCGCTGTTCGGGCCTTGCCGATGGAAATCCCGGCGCTTGCGCGATCCCGCGGATCGTCGGGATTCGCTCGAAAATTTTCCGCAGAGAGAACGAAAAAGAAAAAAGAAAAAAGAAGAAAAACGAAAAGCGGCCGGCGAACGCACAGGGATCGGTAGCTACGCCCCCCGTTCCTCCTATCAATCTCGCCCGGGCTCGTTCCCTCTCGCTCGGACATTTACATGGCAATAGCTGATGTACCTACACACCGGGTCGTCGGGCCGTTCCCCGAGGCCAGAATTGAAACCACCTCATTACCAGCCGTTGCTCCGCGCCGCAGCCCCTCTCGCTCCGCCTCTCCTCCTCTCCTTCTCTCTCTTTCTCCGTTTCTCTATCCGCGACCCCTGTAGAGAACATCCAACGCGCGTGGAAGGGGTTGCGAAACCAGGGGGAGGACGAGGAGAACGCCGCCGGAGTGCGGAGAATCCGTTTTGCGAATATTGGAGGTAATGTCGCGAGCGGTTTTATACAACACCCGTTCCGCCTTTTTCAGAGCTTCCTCCGCTCTCCGACTCCTACCCCTACGGCTACCCGTTTCGCCCCCGTATTACGGCCGGCCTGATGAAAAATGGAAATGGCTAGCCTTCGGTCCTACCGTCGACGTCGTTTACATTTAATACGATCCAAGGACCGAGGCTTCTTCCGCGAACAAGGTCTCCGGGTTCCTTGGCGAGCTCGTTACCGGATCGTCCCTGGCCTCGGCTTCCTCGCGGACGTCGACGGGTCTTCTTTCCCGTCCGAAAGGACAGCGATTCGGACGCGGTTGCGGATACAGCGATCCCGCGAACAACTTTTGCTCGCCGCGACCGTAAAACGAGTCGCGTTTTCAAGAGCTCGACGACCGCCGACCGTAAACGCAAGAAGGTCCCCGAGACGGAGGCTCCGCGCACGATTCGAACGAGTTATCAGAGAGAGAAGGGTTGTCGGCGGCGGTGGCAGAGGCATAGGTGTGCCCCGAACCAGAGTCTCCGGGACCAGATGACGCGTTCACCCCGAAAGAGCACGGCGCGGTCGAGATAAGGGAACGACTCTCGTAACACGACCACGAAGATGCCCGCATTTACGAAACACGAACCGGCAGTCGCCTTTACGACGCCGCGATACGGCTGAACGGGGTCGGATGACGCTCCGCGCATAACAACAGCCAGCCGAGAGACCGAGGCGTTACCCCCTTGCGCGCAACGCGAGCCACGACTTTACAAGTTTAATTAAATGTTTGCCGTTACGGTGCCACTAAAGCCCGCCGAAGAAACCGCGTCTCCGCCCCTCGGATCTTTCCAGCATTTCCGTCGATCCCTCGATAAAGCGGCCTGCCGGGAACCATTCGACCGCTTCGGTCTTCGGGGAGCCTCTCGAATCTCGGGATCCGTCGCGTCGCGAAAATCTACCTTACGGAAATCCACCTTGACGCCCAGCCTACCGAAAGTCCCGCGTAAATCGCAACGTTTCATTTATTCGCATTCTCCGCGATTTTTGCCGCCACGGAGGACAGGCTACTTGTAGGTTTTGGTTGGAAGTTTATTCTGTGCTTTTCTACTTTACAAGTTTCAGCATGAGCTGTTTGATCGAATCCAATTTGTACTTCTTTTCTTTTTTAAAGCAGGATGGACCTGCGAAAATTTAAAAATGAGGGTTTGATTTTAAAGTTACCTTGAGCGAATGCTCACTATCCTTTACAATGAGAATGGTTATTTTTGGTGAATACTGAGGGGTTTAGGATTGACATGAGTCGAGTGTAGATCGAATCCAATTTATACGGATAGATTGGCTGTTTATATACTACTTTCTGTGACCAAGTATCGGCCAATAGTGATGCTTCATTTTTGTCATTTGTCTGGAGCGTTAAGGGTAGTGGTAGCTCGGGTTTTCCCGACCGGTGGTGACGTAGGCTCGGCGACGGGTGTCGTCAGCTAAAACGCGAACTTCTTGTCTTAACGGTTGTGTTTAGGTACACCTGCGAGTAGTCGCACTTCCAAACACGGTTCCAAACGTCGCAAGGCGTTTACGATTTTAATTTACGATTTAATTGCCCAACAGCCAGACTCGAGATTCCGTCGACCGCGCGTCCTGCGTCGGCGACAAAGGCGGATTTCGTCGGCCGTGGCTGAAAGTTCGCGAAATCGTTTCAGCGAACCGTTTAAAAGTTTCGGATCGTACTCGTTAATTCGGTTTCCGGAACGCGACGCGTAGGATCGGTTTCGCTTGGACACCGTTCGCCCGCGATACGTACGATCGAACCCGTCGTCGTCGGTTCCGGCCTCGGCGAAACGAACCCCCGAAACTTTTCGAGTTTCCTGGGAGGAGTTGCGAGTTTACGTCGCGAACGTATCCGCGAGGAAGCGAGAAGTTTCGCCGGGATCGGCTCCGGCAACTTCATTCCGCTTCCGTTCACCGAGAAAGAATGGACCCGTCGTGTCGGGCGCATATTGGTAATCTCGGGCACGGAGAATATTTCTGCCAGAGTTTTCCGCGTTCCTCGCCCTCGGCCACCCCCGACCATCCCCTGCCACCCCTAGCCGACTCTATCGCGGTCAAGATGGCGGATTCTATACGGTACGCTCCGATCTCCATTTCCATATAAATTCCCGGCTCTCAGACACCGGTTCTTCGGCCCGCGTACGTACTCCGCTCGAACAACCGTGTCTCCGCCGCTGTCCGTCGATTTCTCGAGTTCCGGATCAAGGGATTTTCGACGTACAGCGAGAACCTCCTCTTCGCCAGCAGAACCGACGATATTTCCATCGGTATTTTCACTTTGTACAAATCTTTTCCGCCGGCTTCCATTCTTCCAGGCGTTTCCGTCTTCGAGGATTCGACTTTCCGGACGCGCGTACGTCGTCCCGAAAGTTTCCTTCGTTTTTGAGACATCGATCGACTCCCGTGCCCACGATGCTCCGTTCGATTCGAGCCGAAACCGGGCCTTTGCCTTTCGTCGTAATTCCGCAATGAAGACAAGCGGAAATTTATATTTTTCGTACGACCGCGTTCGCTCCGACGCTCGGCTCGCGAACACGGAAGAAAAATATTTTACTCCGTTCGTACTCGATTCGAACAATCGTGGCGACGCGTTTCGAGTGTCGCAGAGAGGGTTACGTCGGGTTGCGTCGGCAACGACGGGCCCGTTACGAAAACATCCTTGGGCCGTCTGTTTTTTCTCTGCGACGCACGGCACTCGAGGAAATACATATAAACGTTCTCGATCGCGAGGAAAAAATGGCCGTCGCCTCAAAACGTAGTCGACGGGACACGGAAGACAAAAACGTCTTGAATCGTCGTTCTTCAATCCCGCTACGGTGCGAAGCAACAAAAACAATTTGGGTAACAACGCCTTATTCGTTTCTCCCTCGTCCCTCGCCGCAGAATTTTGTAGTAAATCTTCGTCGATCTCCGTCGCGAGTCCTTCTCGTTTCAGACCGAAGGTCTGCGAGTCGATCGCGAAAATATACGCGTAAAAATCTACGATCGAAAAAGATTTCCAGGGGATGCACGGCGAGGCGAGCGCGTTCGCCACAGCGCAAGGGTATTTTTCGTTGAAAACGGGGTCAGGGACGTATCGCGATAACGCGGCGAGTACATCTTCCGGGGGTGAATCCTCAAGACGTTGCGGTACGGTCAAGATGGCGTTCCGGCGCGCAGCGTGCTCCACCTTGTATTAGCATATAAACTCGTAGCCCCCGGCGAGGGCCACTCGCGCTTTGATTTATGGACTAAATATGCCTTGGCCGCGAACCGACCGTGGAATCTGCGAGAGAAACACAGCTTCTCGTTGCCGAGCTGGTAGCGCCGCATTCTTGGACGCATCCCCCATTGTCTCGAATCCTCTTCCGTTTCTCCAAGAGCGCTTTCTGCTCGTGGCTTTCGCGAACAACTCGAAAAACGTTGGCTCTTTTGCTCGAGGAAACCCAAACGATTCGACGTCACCGCGAGCACGTACAACGATCTATGTAAACCATGATTGATTTCTTAATTTGTCGTCCATCTTGCACCGGTGGGGAGACCGGAAGCGAAATGTCCCCAAGACGAAGGTTTCTTTTGGAAGATTTGAGAAATTTGTACTATGAACTTGGGTACATTTTTGGAGGCGTAAGTCAGTTCTTGCTGTACGTCTTTAAGTCGTTCTTGTTGAGATAAAGCTCAATACTTTTACAATGTATGTGTTGCGACGGCAACAGCGAAGGTTGTCCACATTCAGAAACTTGTAAGTCCTACAATAAAAGGGCAGGTAGAACGCGACTTACGACCGCGCCGAACACGGACAATTTTGACTCCGACGAACGGAACCCACGTGCGATGCACGTGAACAGGCTCGCGTGCAACGCACGCGAAGACCAGCAGACAAACCCTGCAATAAACCACGTTAATCCCTTATTGACACCATTTCCTAGTCCTGCCGATACACTCCGTCAAGCATCGCCAATTTCCCACTCCTTCAGATATACCCCCACAAGCACGCTCCGTCCATCATTCTCACAACCAATTAAAAAACGCTAAATTCCTCTACCAAAAACTACCCTCAACCAATGACGACAAGACCGAGGTGACGACGGACAGAACGCGACAAGAATCGACAGTGAACACAGAGATAACACAGAGATAACACATAGAGAACTCAAAAAACGCGAACTAGATCTCAGAGACAACACGAACAAGAAATCGCAAACAGACGAATACAGACATCACGAAGAGAACAGAAATCGAACATAGAAATCGCGACGTTGTACAAGGTGAAAATAAAGAAAATCCGCAACCAATACAATCGTGTAATTATTACGCGAACCAAGGTGCTCAGTGACAATACAGTACACTGAGAAGAAGGTATCGCCGACGTGACACCTTCGCATACAACAGTATGAATTCAGAGAGAATGCTGTTACAATGTATGTTGTGTGGTGGTATGCGTCACCGCGAGATGACGATCTGTAGCCGAGGCGTCGATTCAGAAACGTTTTTAGTTCGACACAAGGGTCGGTATAGGCAGGACATACCTGGCACAGCTTAATTAATCTTGTTTTGTTTAATAAAGTTCCAATTCTTTACTGAAATTGACCATCTCCTTTAACAGTTCTACGGTAATCGACAGCGGAAAACACGTTACCCTCGAATTGGCTAAATGTTGCGTCTGCATCGTAAACTCCCCGCTTCGTTCGGACCTTTCACCCTTACCGCGGCCCTTCCACCTGAGAAACGTCTACGAAAGAAAGCGTTTTCGACGGGGACGTCTTCCAGGGGATGGCCGATGTCTGCCGAAGGATCTGTCCGTTCTTTGGAGAACGGATTCGATTCGGAGCGAATTTCGGGACGGTTCGCGAAAAACGTTGGCGGTTGCTCGCGAGACCCGAACGATTCGAATATTTTTAACGGCGGTCATGGTGGACGGTCTCTTCTCGGGCAAAAAGCGTCGCGACGGTGGCGCGGGGTCGAGGCGGAGCGGTAGAGCGGCGAATCGCTCGTACGGTACGATAAGTATGGTAATACGTTAGAATTAAAAAGTCCGGTTAAGCCGGTAATAATTCAAGATCCGCGGGTGTATCAAGGCGAATAAGCATAAATGAATAATTGCGCGATAGATAATTTAATGTGCACGCCGCGCGTCGGCCGGCGTCGCTTTTATCCGGCGCTCGGACGTTCTCCTTCGGCCCCGGGGGTGTCCTTTCGCCGGACCGAGATCCGCGTCGGCGAGGATCGAGGAGGATCGAGGAGGATCGACGAGGATCTCGGAACGCTCGAAATTCGAGAGCATCGAAACGCTACCGCGAGGTTTTTGCCATCGGCGAGAGCGCGTTCGATCGCGGATGCGAGCGACAGGTGACAATAGGGGTTCGATGGAGTCTGTCGGCGCGAATAAATATTCCAACCGCGCGAGAGAATGCATCGGAACGACCAGGATTGTAATTTCGCTGGAATGATTTGTAACGGACACGGGGCGAGAGGTGTTTTACCGGGACGCTTCGATACCTGTCCGGATTACATCGTCGCGTCGTCCTTGCGTCGTAAGTTCGACGGGAATCGACGGGAATCGACGCGTCCGACCATTGTTTCGCGGTTGCATCGGTTTTATCGGGGCCATAACCCACGGGGAATTACGCGAGCGGTCGCGGCGATGTTTCCTCCGAAGGTGGACCGAACCTCGAAACGAATGGACCGCGAAACGATCGTCGGGTTCGACGCGACCCGAGACGAACGACCATCGAAACTCTGGACTCGGGGATCGAGGATTTTCGCCGGCGGGGATGCGCTTCGCCGGTGTGTAACCTAGTTTGCGAAGTCGTTTATGCATATCCAAGCAATTTTCTTACGGTTTCGGCCGTGTTAAAATATGTATGGAATCGAGTTAAGCCGCGGCGCGGTCCGGCGGCGGGCGCAGGAAGCCGCGGAAGCTGTTACCGAGCCATTTGCATGGCATCAACGCGATTTCGTTAAAACAACCCCACCGTCCTCCGTTTTCTCCCTTTCGCGGTGTCTGCCGGTGGCCACCCCCGCGCTCCCTCGACAACTCGATTTACCGAGCGCAATCTAAATACACGGTGCTCCATTACGCTGCCAACAAGGCCCGTCGAGCTCTGCCCTGTCGCGGGATATTTCGCCGAATGTTCGAATTCGTGTCGCGGGGTTTTCGTTTCTCCCGTCGCGCCCCGCGATCGAGGCTACTTCGAAACCGGAATTGTTTTTTAAATGCGGCGGTATATTTTTCGTTACTGACGCTATTTCGCTTTCGGTTATTTTATGGCAGGGTCGCGGGGATTCGGTGCAACCTTCCAAGACGCGTCCGGTCGACGGATGGATCTTCGCCGACGGAACGCGCTCGTCGACGCGCGTCTAGAAACTTGGGAATCTTTAATCTGCGATACTTGGATTATCTTGGCAAATGTCTAAGATACGATCAAAGACATTGGAACGACAAAATACGAGAAGTACACGGTTTCGAACGCACCACAGTGCTAAGGGGGTGTTACGATAAAAAATATATGTAGGATGGATCGGTAATTGAACGAATCGAGTATCTATTTCGTTCTCTTTGGAGATGCAGATGCGGACTCGCTTTTCTCGGTGCTCTGGGCGTAGAACACATCTTCCGAATGGGTGAAAACTCTCAAGTGGACGCGCCAAAGTCCGATTTCGGCTTCGCTTAGCCTCTTCGCGAGAAAATGTACGATCCTCCCAAGTTTCAAAGGGCCTTGCGAAGAGGGTAAGCGCGGGGTGGACGAAGTTCCAATCGTCTACAAGTAATAATTCCGTCCGAAGGAAAGGTTTCCGGTCTCGACGAAGCACCGATTCGGGGGACCGTTTTCGCGGCGGCGATGATCGATCGAGAAAGAGGGAGAAGATGCATAAGCAGAGGAATCCGGAGTTTCTGGCGCGAGACGTCGGATCGGACGCGATGCGAAAGTTCGATTACCCGAGGACGGAGCTCGCGGAGGAATCGCGACCGATCTCGGCCGCAATATTTCCCGTTACGAAGAGACATATGCGCGACAGGACGAACGAAACGAACGAGAGACGCGAACCCCCTTTCCGTCCCTTGTTCACCCCCGTGGCGGGAAGGCACCATGCCAGAAGTTACGACGTTCCCGAGCCGAGCCGGAGGAGAAGGGAACAACAAACCTGCGAGTTAGGGAACCAACAGGGAAGAAAGATTGGCGCCGACAGACTTTTGTTTCCGAAGACGCATAAAACTCGTTTTCCTTAGACTACCCGCTACCGTTCTCCGCCCGGCCTCGCAGACAGTTTTATGTGTCTCACATTAATTTGCATAATCGAATAGAGAAATCTGAATAACGCGTCCCCGCGAAGTCGTCTGTCACGCGGCCAGAGCCACCCTTCGAAGATTTCCACCCTGCGAGGGTGCACCTACGAGGACCGGCGTTCGCCTGATTGCCCAATCGCATTCGCCGTTCTTTCGTTCGCCAATCGGCAAACATTGACGGAATTTTCGATCGTTCGAGGACGCGCATCGCTTCCGGTTGGAAGAAGAATTTTTCAAGTCTTCCGACTGTTTCGAGGAGCACCGTAAAATGATCGTCGCGACGAAAGCTTTCTACTTTGTTCATCCCCGATGGGACAGGAACGAAACATAGAGTTCCCTAAAATCGGTGAGGGGTAAACGCGGTTTGCCAAGGATAAGGGATGGTTTTACCAACGGCAGACGCAACGCCTTTACCGATAATACCAATGAGATCGTAAACGGAGCCACCGACGAGTGTCCCTGCGACTGCCAACCCTTTTGCTGGTCAGCAGTCCCGAAAATGGGCCCGGAATCGTCGGTAAGGAAAAGTATAATGTTACCAACCGCCGCTACCGTTTGTATAACTGTTTGAGAAATTTGCTACCACGCTGAATGGCGCCAGTATCGGATGTTCCGAAGCAAATAAATTTTGCCGCAATTTCTACCCCGTATTCGTGGTTGAAACGGTGAGAATTATTCGTATCTATTTGTCGCGAAGGATTGCCATTGAATTACAGTCGTTGGTTAAAAATGTTTTTAGAACCACATTGACGAACAACTCGACGGAGATAACAGAAATTTTTAAGAAAAATTCCGTCAGGCATTTGTAGCGTTACGTACCGTGCATTTGCAGACTGCTTGCTCCAATTGTTGTTTCGACGATTATTAATTATCGTGTTTTTCTAACTCTAATAGTACTCGAATAACGAACACCGTGCGACGGACGTAAGTATGTTTACCTGACAGCCGTCGATGCAGCACTGAACGCGTGTCCTTGTCATCTCGATGCGCGCTGTTGTTTACTCGAAAGTGTCATTGCGATGAAAGTAAATGCGATATGGTTCGCAATGAAATAACGTTGCTAACTCTGCACGGATAAGAGAAATGTTGAATTGAACGAACTGATTGCGAGGTAGACGAGACACTGTAACGGATCGAAGTAAACAAGGTAACATAACCTCAATGTACGTTTGCTTGTAACCACCGAATATCGTAATTACGAATAACGTAATTTCATGTAAAATATTCAGTAATTCTTTCCTTTTAGACGTAATCGTATCACCGACAGCCAATGAAATCGTTACATTCATTATCGTATTTGTAAAATGTTGCAGACAACCTGAAACATGAGTACGAAGAAGGTTATAACGTTTGGTAAAATCAGCAAGGACTTGACTCAGAAAAAACCTTCTGTAAACGTGGAAAATGTGAGCTCCGGATTTGGCACGTTTGGTAGGAAATTACCGGAAACCAATGTGGTCAAGATGAACGAGATCGATCCGGAGGAGAGGGAGGAAACTCGTAACTTGAAAGAAGTCATGGGTATAACCGGCTTTGGCAAAAAGGCCAAATCGTTCGACGTACAGGAAATGTTAGAAAACATTACGAAAACCATTCACAGCAACAAATCAGTTGGCAACAAAAAGGAAAAGAAAAGCACAGAAATCGTGGAGAAATCTTTGGAGGAACAACCGAAGACTACCGACGAAGACGACAAAGACAGCGAGGACGAGGATGACGAGGATTTGGTGGGACCTCCGGTGCCCGTCGATCTTCGAGATGCGGAAACTTCGGAGAAGACGTCGAAAACGAAAGGAGACGAGGACGAAAGCGACGAGGACGACGAAGAGTCCGATACGGAGGAAACCGAATTGAGAGACAAGATTCCCTGCAGCCACGAAGTAGCGATGACTCACGGTACCAAGGCGGTTACCGCTATCGCTGCCGATCCCTCCGGAGCAAGATTGGCGTCCGGTTCCATCGATTACGACGTTTGTTTCTGGGATTTCGCCGGTATGGACTCCTCGATGCGAAGCTTCAGGACGTTGCAACCCTGCGAAAATCATCCCATCAAATGCCTGCAGTATTCCATGACCGGCGACGTTATATTGGTAATTTCGGGCTCGGCGCAAGCGAAGGTTCTGGATCGCGATGGATTCGAGAAATGCGAAACGGTGAAGGGCGACCAGTACATAACGGACATGGCGCGTACGAAGGGTCACACGGCAGGATTGAATTGCGGCTGTTGGCATCCTTACACGAAAGAAGAATACATGACCTGTTCTCAAGACAGCACCTGCAGAATATGGATTCTGTACAGGCCGCGCGCTCACAAGTATCTGATCAAGTGCAGGGCGCAGAACGGAGTGAAAACTATACCGACCACGTGCAGCTACAGCCGCGAGGGAACGGTGGTCGCTTGCGGTTGCGTGGACGGCTCGATACAGATGTGGGATCACAGGAAAAATTTCGTGAATCCGTCGTTGATCCAAAGGAACGCCCACGCGCAGGGTTCAGAGATATCTAGCTTGAGCTTCTCGTACCTCGGACACATGCTGGCGACCAGGAGCTGCGACGATACACTTAAGCTCTGGGACTTGAGAGCGTTCAAGTCTCCGGTGTTCGAGGCTCGGAACCTGTACTCTCGCTACGACACTACAGATTGTATGTTCAATCCGGACGACTCGATCGTGATCACCGGAGAGTCGTTGAACAGGGGCCAGACGACCGGTCGAGTACTGTTCTACGACACGAAGACGTTCGACCTGATCAACGAGATCGACGTGACGAACTCGCACGTGATCAAAACGTTGTGGCACCCCAAGTTGAACCAGGTGTTCGTGGGCTGCGGAAACGGTATAGTCAAGGTGTACTACGACTCGAAGAAGAGTCTGAGGGGTGCGAAACTGTGCGTGGTGAAGACGCACATGAAGCAGAAGCACATCGAGGTGATGTCCACCCAGCAGATCATAACGCCGCACGCATTGCCGCTGTTCAGACAGGACAGACCGAAATCCGTGCGCAAGCAGATGGAGAAGGACCGTTTGGATCCGGTGAAGTCGCGCAGACCGGACCTGCCGATCACTTCCGGTCAGGGAGGCAGAGTCGCCTCCTCCGGAGGAACGCTCAGTTCCTACGTGATCCGTAATTTGGGTCTGAGCAAGAGGATAGAGGACGATCAAGATCCTCGGGAGGCGATCCTCAAGTACGCGAAAGTCGCCGAAGAGAATCCGTACTGGATCGCCCCGGCGTACAAGAAGACGCAACCGAAAACGATCTTCCAAGCGGACGAGCAAGACGGACCGTCCGGCGCGAAGAAGCCGAAAACGTGAAGCGTTCGCGCCGAGCTGTTTCGCTGTTCGAAACGTTTAGGGTGAAACGGAAGCATCTTCTGCTAGAAACCATTTGTTGGCGTACATAATTTTGTAACGCGCGGGGAGCGTATTCGACTCGATCGAATTAAAGAGAAATTATTCTCGAGCATGTATCGGTTAGCAACGATCGTTTATTCGTTCCATTTCTAATTTTGCAGTTCGAAGAGACGCACGCTTTAGGATCGAAGAACGAACGGTTCTCCAGGGTTAACTAGGCAGAAGGAATAATTCCGGAAGTAGCTCGATCCTGTTGGAACGACGGCGACGGGATGAAGCGTTGATCGGCGCGGGCAAGAGGCGCGGTATGGGCAAGCGAAACGTATCCGTTGGTAGGACGAGGAGGAAATCGAGGACCCGAATCTAAATAAATCGATCAGTAAATAGATCGAGCCTGCTTCCTGCTGTTTTCCGATTGGATAGCAAGGGGAGCATTAGAGGAGGGTTGCTGGGGGGAGAAGGGGTCGTGTATTTGTGGCGTTCGAGTCGGCAGTTGCGATCGCCTTCTGGCAAACTTTATCGTGACACCGTTTCGTGCGTGTTCGAGAGTCGGCCGGTTCGTACGATCGGGTCCGTTTCCGCCGTAACCGATCCGACACGACTCGGTTCCGCGATCGATGAATCTGCTGATACAGTAATTTTCCTCGGTGTGCGATTACCCTGTGCGTCCTGGTGCATCGTTCCCCGCGACGATCCCTCGCGCGATACTGACTGGCAAGTAATCACGAGTAACCGACGGCAAGAGATACGGTGTAAGAGCGAGAAAGCGAGAGACTGAACGAAAGAAAGAAAGAAAGAAAGAACGAAAGAAAAGAAAGAAAGAAGCGAGATGGACGGAGTCTCGAAATCATTGAGAAAATTCGCGCACCGCTCGACTATATTCGTTTCGGACGACGCGTGCGGCCACTTCCGCGTACATACTATGAATTCCGCGCGGCCGCCGCCGCGTACCGTTGCCTTTTTGCTCTCGCTTCTCTTTTACCATCTCCTGCCATCGATCCCCTCGATAGAAACGCCGTTCGCCGCGATGTACCGCGCGGTCGAGAACCGATTTCCCGTGAAAAGAACGGTACCGGTGGTCTTGGAGAATTCGAAAGTTTCTCAACGTCGTCCTTCGACTCTGTCGAGCGTCGCGTCTCTTCTATTTCCGGGCACCGTGAAATATATCAACCGTACCGAGCAGTGCCGTAGCTCGAACGGAATAAAAAAAGAGTCGGAAGTCGCTGCAACCGCGCGCGAGAGGCGGATGACCGCGAACTCGCCGCGATCCCGTCGATCGTGCGCCAAGATCGAGGCTCCCGGGTTCGAATAGCGCGGCTTGGGAGCGCCACGCGCGGTATTTGGTGCGTTTGTGATTCGAGGAAACACAAGCTCGTAAATAAACCTCGTAACTTAAGCCCGCACCCAATTCCGTTTCTCTCTCTCTCTCTCTCTCTCTCTCTCTCTTTCTTTCTTTCTTTCTCTCTCCTTCTCTAGTTACATAATCGATTCGATTCGAATCGAATAGAATCTCTCCCGTCGCGATCGCGGATCCTAAGTTGGACTCTCGGTAGAACCGTCGCGACCGAGCACCTTGCCATGGGACTTTACAGATTTTCCCGATCACCCGGTCATTTGCAGATGTAGAACATCATGGCTGTCAGCATCAAGTTCACGAAATTCGACAACACACCATGGGGATTTCGATTGGCGGGCGGGAGCGACTTCCCGCAGCCACTGACTGTCATCAGAGTACGTACTTTTAAGTTATCAACGATTTTGTTTGCTCCGAGTGTGTGCTCCGTGGTGCATCCGCGACGACACGCGGTTTCGAGACTGACTCGCGCGTTCCAACGTCGCGGAAACTTTGAACGATCAACGGTTTTCCCTGACCGGCGCACAGTGCGGCGATTCGAGGTACTGTCTGGACAAAATTCTCCCGTTGCGTTAACCGATATGCTTGTCGATTGCGAAATAACAAAATAGAGCAAATAAACTAGAATTGTATTAAATTAAATTAAAAACATATAGTTCCTTTCGACGTAGACGCTGTAGGAGAAGAATCCTTTAAATACTCTTTAAAAATAACGAAGTCTTACTCTTCCAGCTTTGCGGTAAAGTTAGGTCGGAAACCTCCATTCGCGAATAGCGATTATTGTCTTTAAACGAAAATTAAAATTATTCATTTCCGTATGTTAATATGTGCATGAAAAGAAAGTCTAAAGTCGGCTCTGATACTAGCAACGAAATACTTTCCGTTTAGTAACGCGTATTGTACACTTTCCTAACAAACTTAACCTATATAATACAGATATTTGACGCATTAATTAAAACAAGCAAACTCACCTTCTCCCCTAGTTTCCAGCATACACATTTGGTTTCAGATATAAAATAACGAATATAAAACTTATTTTAATAATATAGATTGATATTAATTGTAAATATTAATTTACCACAACTGCTTTGAGAAACGGGATACACTTTGAATTTCTAACACTAATACGTTTCTATCGGTAAAGCAGATTTTAGGAGTTATACCGACATAGAAATATTGATTTGTTATCGCATAGACATTAGAAATATCGATACTCTTATAGCATAGATGTTGCTTCGTACGACAAACATCTATTATTAAAATTAAGTTACGAATTTTGTCCACCCAATTTAATTTATCGAAACGCCGTGCGCCGGCCACGCGAACGCGTACCAGCACGACTGGTTGCATGCTACCAGGGGCCGGTGGTGCATCGGTAAAGCGAGGATATTTTCGTCTTCCCGTGACAGGTCCTACGTTATCGGTTGCGCGAATTCTCGAGGCTATAATTTACCCTTGTCCTTCGCATCGGTGCGATACATTTTTCAAAGATGAATAAACAGGACGTCGTCCGCGGATGCTGCAACGTTTTCTATTCGTAGAGAGACGTTGCGCGATCGATCGATACGTTTTTCAACGTCGGACACAAAGAAAATACCTTCGTATACTTTTCACGGATAAACGAACAAGGCGTTTTACGAGTCTCTTTGAGGCACGGTGACATTAAAAGGGCCCCACCTTTTTAATACGCGAATATGCACAGTGGAATATTCTATGACCCTGAAAAACAACGTGGGCCTTTTTATTTTCTAAAATCCCGTGCCTCAAAGTGCCAGTTACGATTAAGTCTACCGCGATCGTTTCCTCGAGACGAATAGCCTCGATTTCAAATGGAATTGTTAATTGTCTACTTTGACTCGAAGCCAATACCAAGATTCACCGAGTCGAGAATGACTTTCTGAAATTTGGTTGCCGTACCAGCGTTCTTTGCGGCTACGGCGATTAATCTTCGTCTCGAAAAACGTCACGGGAAAACAACGTTCGCGCGAGTACGTTCGTAAGAATCGATTAGAAAAGACATAAATTCAATTTCGTTGTCGCTGGTTAACGAGGCAACGAGAGTCACTTTCGACGATTTGTTTTCGGAAAAGCGAGAAACGGACGAAGGTAAAGCGACCGAGAGAATTCTAGATTAATTCTAGAGTACGGTTGTATCGTTTTCCGATGGTTTTCCGAAAATTGTGAATCGCGAACAACGCGCCGATCGCGATGGAACGGCTACGAACGTAAATGGAACGTGTTTGGCAGGTGACAGAGGGGAGCCTCGCAGAATGCATGGGCTTGAAGGTCGGCGACGTCGTGGTCAGATTGAACGACCAGCCCATCGGCAGCTTGACCCACGGTCAGGCGCACGAAGAGCTGTCGCGAGCAGGCAATAATTTCGTTCTAGGTATACAGCGGTGAGTAACTCGCCTCTTTCTCCCTTTCTCACTTTCTCTCCCGACGCCATTTCGGTTCGAAACCGAAAGCAACGTTCGCGGGAATTCCTTACGGCCGGTTCCGAAGCAACACCGGAAGCCGTTCTCGGCGAATCGATGGCGACGCAACCGACGCTCTTCGTCCCAATGTCAACGACACGTTGCGCATCGGTCTCGGCCCGCTCGGACCGTGAAGCTTAACTTGAACTACTTTCGCTAGCGCGAATTTTCTCGGATGATTCATCGGGTCGGCTATCGCGAATTTATCCGCGACGCGCGGCCGCTCGACCGTCGCCGACGAGATTTCGCGAACAATGCCCGCGGACACGGCGGAATAGTTTGTTTCCGCGGAGCGAGGATCGTCGTCGATCTTGGAGAATGTGGCCGAGCGGTGGCCCTGTACGGCTTCGCGCATTATAATAATACGTCGGGGCCATAGTATCCCGGCGTTACGGGCAAACGTGAGGCAACGGGATTGCAACACTTATAAATAGGTGACCCAGAATGAAATCTGTTTATCATTGGTCGGCGATTTTATTGCTGGCATTTACTCCTCGCGCGTTTGTTCCCCGATCCCACTCGTTACCGTGTCGCGCGCGCGAACCGGCTCGTGGTCTGCCAGCCTCGCCGAAAACCGAGTTAAAATCGTCGCCCGCTCCCAATTCCAAAGTTCTCGCTCGATCCGCGCGTGTCGCGGGCAAAACCGAAAAACCGTCCGAGCGTCGAGCGAGCCGCTGCTCATCGATTCGGCCATTAATCGACGCGATTCTTGCCGCAGAGAAGGAGATCCACAAAAGGCTCTGGAGGGGCTGTCCGAGGAGAACATCGTCCCGTACAAGATTCCCGTAGGTACCTCGAGCCGATCGCGCTCTCATTCTCTCACTCTCTCTCTCTCTCTCTCTCTCTCTTTATCTTTCCCTTCGCGTCGACCGTGTCCGAGCTGACGGTCGTTGCTCGATTCGCAGACTCGATAGGCAAACGATATCGCGGAACCGTTCGCCTAGCTGATCCGCGAGAAGACCCGCGTCTCGATCGAACGTCGCGGCGACGAGATCGTCGACGATCCGTCGTTGTACGGTTCCGTAAGGATACATGCCGCGGTCCCCATAGAACATCGTATTTTTATGTTTACGGCGTACGACCATATTGTCTCCAGATCTCGTTGGACACAAGTCAACTATCGGTTAATATACGTTAAATACCGGAACCTGTTAAGGAAAATCAAGTTTCACTATGTAATTTAAAGTTCGCGCCTAGCGCCATGTATGAAACATTTGTGAATCGAATGTCTTTTGTTATTATCGATTTCTACGTTTCTTCTTCATTTCTTCTGTTTGTCGCCATTTATTAAACACGCATTAAAATCACGCTCCAGATTAGATTTATTATTCAGCATTCCGAGCTGCTCAGTTTCTACAGAATCTCTAGAATTTGCTAGAACCACTGATCCACCAAAACAAGTCGCCCAATGTTAAATCGACCGGCGACAAGTGCGGGATAAAATCTAGTCGAAATAAATTCGTTGTTATTTTAAAACCAACGTGTTTCCCTTTTCTATCCTCGGCACGAACTAAAAACAGTCGTCGCGATCCCAACGACGCTCGATTCGAACGAACAAACGCGTCCCAGCGTTTACGCGATTCCGAATTGACGACCATTTTATCGCGGACGCGCGCGCGCGCGTTCTTGAGACGTTCAATTAGGGCATAGAGTAAACGGGTTAAGAATAATCTCGAGCACTCGGTCCTCGCCTAGTCCAAACCCAGTTTCGACGATGACCGTTGACGAGGGGCTGATTCGTTTGTTAGCTAGCGGAACTGTCGCCGGTATTCCCGGAGCAGATCTTGAAGGAGGAAACGGTGGTCGTCGAGAGCATCTACGAGGAGACTACGTACGAGGAGAAGATCACTGAGGAGGAGGCCAAGCCAGAAGCGGAATCGCTCCCGGTCAAGCCAGTAGACGAGAACAGCGAGTTCGTGCCGAATCAGAATATCACGGACGACGAGATCGCTCAGTTGATCCTTGAGGAAGAGGAGCTCCTCAACGAGAAGGGAGTCTTGGGGTAGAAATCCGTTCTTATTTCCCGTTCGTCTTGCTCGCGTCTCGACGCTTCCGTCGAGATGGAAACAGCGTCTCGAGCGGCAGGATCGAATAAGAATTTCTTTGCAGAGTACGAGGCGAAATTCTGCAAAAATGCACGCGTAGCGCGTGGTCGATCCTCTTTCGTACGAACATTTGTTTGCGGCGCTCGGAGAAAGGGTTAAACGGTAGCGCGACAATTTGTACCGGCGCCTCGGAGTCGCCGTTCGAGTGCACACGGTTAATAGATTCGATTGCGAGGGAAAAACATAAATGAAGTAATATTTCTGCTCGAATAGAAAGCGAAACGGAACACCAGACGATCCGTTTGTTTGGAAAATGGTAAAAGCGTTAAGAAAATCAACGATGCAACGCTACCAACTATTCGAAAGTGGGAAATTCCTAAAGCGCATCCGTTTCTTCGATGCGGACCATTCTAAAATCTAAATTGCATTAACAGTTACATTTAGAAATCTATTCACGCGATACGATTCGCTCGCGCGCTACTCCGCGACAGCGTCAGAGACGTAAGCGCGGCGCACGCTTGTGTACCGTACTGAAAGGGTTAAATTGGACCGTATTAT
Organism: Agapostemon virescens; assembly: GCA_028453745.1. NCBI lineage: Eukaryota > Metazoa > Arthropoda > Insecta > Hymenoptera > Halictidae > Agapostemon > Agapostemon virescens. The sequence continues at coordinate 14,320,737 of CM052087.1, forward strand.
TGGACAAGGACCAGGCGGTCATATTTTCGTCGGAACGAAGTCTTACGAGCTTCCTGTTTTCGCGTACGGTCGACCCTCCTACAACGCGTCGTCGAGTGACGAAAATCCAACGCTATTTATTCGACAGCAACGGAGGCGTAGAATTCAGCGACCGTTCGTTTCGATTATCGAGAGTCAATGCGCGTCGGTTCTTCTGCGAAGAACGGCAGGACCGTTCTCTCGAGGATAGATCTCTACCGATTCGAGTTACAGAAGACGAGTAGCCCGGGCAGAGACTCGCGACCAAGATACAAACTTTCTAAGCGTCGCGCGATTCCTCCGTAATACAATTCTCTGTTGGCTCGTGTGGCGTCGCTCGGTCACCTTGGATTAGGGACTTGGAGTCGACAGGATTTACGGAGAATAGTTGTAAAGTTAAACTTCGGAGAATCAAACTCGTTTATTGAACTCGTAGCGAACGCTAGGACAGACTCGGCTATGTCGTTACGTATCGCGGATCGAATTCGGTCGATTTGGTAGTCTAGTCGAATATCAGATTTGTTCCAAGTTGTAGCGGTCGTGTTATGTATAAAGAAACCTCGGTATTTGGAAATGGAGGAGTAGGAGTTTCGAATATTTAATATAATTGGTTGTAGGACGAAGGGTGGAAGTACAAAAATTCGGAGTGGGAATGACGAAGATGGAGGGTGGAGTAGGAGAAGGTCCGCCAGGTCGGAATTGCTGGCAACGGTGGAAAGTTTCGTCGCCTAACGGAAAGAATGCACTGCAAAAATGTGCGAGTCAGCTGTGCGAATTTTGGGTTTTTCCGCGAGGTACAGCTGCTCCTTTGTATTAGCTACGGCGGCCCGCGACCGGGTAAAAATTACCTGAGCTGGCCATGCTAGTCTCGCTACACGCAGGTTTCAAGACGCAACAGCTCGAACGTAAATCGTTTGGTTTGAACGTCCGAGACTGCTTTTGGACCGAAACAGAACGCCTAACGGTACGAATTGATAGGAATTGTACGAGTTGTACGATCGTTGCGAGAGGGTCGACCGTATCGCGCAATATTCCATATTCCGCTCGTTCCCGTCCGCTGTTTACCGCGGCTGATCTTTCAAATCGTGTTCCAGGGTGAACTTCAAGAAGCTCAGACCGCGGGCGTCGGTGCTGAAGCAGTCGAAGGTGATCGAGGAGTTGCAGAACATCGCGACAGCCGAGCCGCCTTTGGTGGAACAGCTGAGACGCACCTCGGTGTTCCTGCAGAAGCCGCAGCGACCGATACCGCAGCCGCGCCAGAAGGAGGAGTCGGTCGAGGAGACCGAGGTCGAGTCCTACCGGGTGGTGATCAAGAAGCAGAAGAAGAGGAGCGTGACCGACCGGCTTCTGGAGAAGGGTTTGCTCAGACCGGAAGAGCGAAAGACCCCGGAGCCCCCGACCCCCGAGGTAAACATGGCCGGTTGCGAAACGGTGGCGCTGATCGAGGAGACGATCGTTCCCGCGAGTAGTCCTCCCGTCGATGACGAATCGTGCTCGCCGTGTGCTCTCGAGCAGTTCGAACAGCTGGAACAGCTCGAACGGTTCGAACAACTGGAACAGCTCGAACAGCTCGAACAGCTCGAGCAGCTCGAGCAGCTGGAACAGCTGGTACCGGAGTCGAAGCCGTTTTCCGAGTTTTCTTCGGCCTTGTCCGCTCTGGAGCTGGTCGAGTCCGTCGAACCGGAAGCTCTGGTGATCCTGTGCTCGGAGGTTGCGCCGGCGCAACCGTCGAAGCGCAAGGAGAACGCGAGCGTCGCCCGTCGGCCACCGAACAAACGAAAGTCGAAGGGTTTCTACACGAAGGGCCACTACTTCCGGCGTTGTCTGTTCGGGAAAAAGAACCACTCGGACTCTAGGAAACCCGGCAGAGCGGTCGGGTCCTCGTCGAAGGACCGTCCTCCGCAGGCGTTGGACGATGCCGAGGACGAGTCGCGCGGTTTCGAACAGCCGGAAGGAGCGTCGCGCCGCGGCAGCCTCGAGAAATCGTCGAGGTGCAGGGTGAAGGGTCGTTACCTCGAAACGTACTTGAAGCGCGAGGACAATTGGATGAGACGGATGGTCGACGGGCTGCTCGAGAAGCCCGAGAGCTTCTCCTCGAGCAAGCTGTTCGACGAGCTGGTCGCCGGCAAAGTGGTCTCCTGGCGAAGAACCCGCTACGCGGAGAAGATCCTCGCGCGTACCGTCGAGTTCGTCGCCGTCCGTCTCCGCTCGGACCTTTTATCCTACCTCGAGCGAGGCGGCTCCGTGGATGCTCTGCGCCCCAGAGGACTCGGCAAGGTTCGCGAACGGTTCTACCTGAGAGGTCGCTACTTCCAGCGAATCTTCTGGAGGATCGCGGCTCGTTTGATCGGCTGCTTGAAGGGCGCCTCGTCCTCGAGCGACGGGCCGCGTCGGTTGGACAGAAGGAGAAGAAGCTCGGTGATGATTCGGACGAAGGGTCGCTACGTGGAGAACTGTCTGTTCGGCCGCGCTGCGACGCGTCCTCCCTCCGGCCTCGCCGTTTCCTCCAAGAGGAAGCTGCTGGCTCGCGCTCGCTACGCCGAGCGGATTCTCAAGAAGCAATTCGAGTCCCTGGGTTTGATCGTGGGCTACCTCCGTGGCCGGATCCTCCGAGCGATCTCCGATTCCTCCTCGTTCGACTCGTCGCAGCGTCGTCTCTCCGCGCGAGAGGACGGCGCGGCGTTCTCCGATCTGCTCCGCTCCTCGAAGGATTTCATCTCGACCGAGGTGTTCCACCGCGGCAGCAGACGCCTCTCGAGACCCTGCTGTCGCGCCGGCGTTTCCGAGCGGAGCGCGTTCGCTCTGCTCAGAGACTTCGTCCTCGACCGGCTGCCCAGCAAGTTGACCGGTCGCGTCGTCGAACAGGCCGCGATCACCGAGAAGAAGGCCGCCGCCGGCCTCGACGCGGAACGCGACGGTCGCAGGTTGTCTTTCGTCCCGACGATCCTCTACGAGGGCCTGACGAACCGCATCGGCGTCGACTTCACCAGGCTGGTGGCTTACGCCTTCGTGCCCTGCACCTCGATCGTCTTGCTCTACATGTACAAGTGAGAGCCTAGCTCGAGCCGGGATTCCCTCCGCGCGGTTTCCCGAGCGTGCCGCCAAGCTCGCGCGGAGAATCGCGCGCAGGGAATCCCAGATTTTCCGCGATACGCCAAAGATCCGCGATGGGGCTCGGAAACGTCGAGCACCCGGGACGAGACCGGACCAGTCGGATTCCCGAAAATCCTCCAATTTCGAATCTCGACGCGTTCGAGACCACCGAAGTTTTTCCGACGTTTCGCCGGGAGAAGCTGGATGGTCGCGGGCCGAAACGGCGTACGTTTGCTCGTAATGCGTGTTGTTGTTATCGTTGTTGTTGTTGCTGTTGTTGTTGTTGTCGTTGTTGTATCCTATTGTCCAGTGTAACCGTAAAGCGGTCGCTCTTAGCTAGAGGCAACCGTGCTTGCTCCCGGAGCCGCGAGCGGAGGATTGCTCGTTCGTTCTAACATTAACGATAACATCGCGTTGGACGATCCTCGTATCGTCGTTGGACCGATCCTTCGCGCGGTTCGGCAGGTTTGCGTATGATCGTAGCGCAGTATACTCGTAGCTGACTCGATTCCGCGGCTGGTCTGAACGAGCGTAGTGTAGAACTCCTCGAACGTAGGATCGATGCGTGTACACGATGTCCGTCTCGCACCTTACGCGCACACTCTCGTTGTCAATGTACGCGCACACGAATGGATTGTCGAGAAATGAAAAAAGATAAAAAAAGAAAGAAAGAAAGAAAGTAAGAGTACGCAGTACGTTCGAAATAAAATGCATATGTCTGGATGCAACCAGTGCCACAGAATCTCGATAAACCCTTAAACGACCACCGATCGAAGCCGCCTTTGGGACGCGGCTCTCTGGAAACGACCATCCATCCCGATATCCTGTCCGATTTTCCGGAAACCAACCAGAATGCACCAGTGAGTATCTCTTTTTCTCTTTTCGTGCCTCGGGAACTTACGTTCACGGTCATCGACGCCTTCGTAGCTTCGGGAATTGTAATTTCTACGTCGCGAACGATTCGGAAACGAATTCGCAAAAGCAGCAGAACTTTTTATGTCGACAGAGCAAGAGAACGGGATTTTCGTTTCTTCTTTCGTCGGAAATCTTGACGGTAGTTACGCGCGAACGGGTTAAGCCGTCCGCGGAGATTCGAATGAAATCGAAGGACCGTTTGTAGTCGACCCGAACGGAACCTCGGATTATTTGCTCCGGTTGCCAAAACGGAGACGCGCGGGCTTTCGCTTCGACTCGAGAGAAAAGTCGAACGGCGTTCGAGGTCCTCCGCGAGATTCGGCCGAACGTTGCGCAAAATTGTTGCCGTGCCCGAGGGCGACCGCGACTCGAGGAAAGTCGAGAGCGGAGGCCGAAAAGGAAAGTTTCTGTGTGCATTTCGGTTGGTTTGCGCGCCGTCGATCGAACAAACGAACGACGCGCGGGTTTGTTGTACCGGTTTCTCTGAATTTAGGCGACACCGTCGGCGACCCCGGAGCCCGGCTATCGGTCGGACCAGGAGCGCGAGGTCGATTCGCGTCCGCAATCGAAGGCGGAGTCGTTGAAGCCGGACGGGAGCGAGGCCGAGCAGAGACCGGAAGAAGAGGAGACCGTAGAGCAAACGAGTCCCGAACCGGAAGCAGCCCGCGACGAGGAGCCGTGCAGCGAGCAACGGTCCACCAGAGAGACTGTTCTGGACAAGATCGAGAAGGAGATGGCGGACATCGCGTCGAAGGTCGACCGGGAGAGGATCAAGCAACTGGTCAGCACGGAGATCGACCTGGAGAAGCAGCTGGAGAACGTTCAGCGGCAGCTGCTCTCGCTGAAGCAGCTACCCAGCGAGATCGAGAGTCATCTGAGAATCGTGTCCGAGCAACTGCAGAAGATCATGGAGCTGAGCGGCGTGCAGAACGGCGCCACCAACGAGAACGCGAACGTAAACGCCTCGCGAGGTAAGCTCTTTGGCTAACGTTGCTACACCTTCCCGAGATAATCGCGCGTCTGGCACAGGGCTCGATCGGTACGGCTCTCCGGCCGCGGGAATATTTTCGAATTTCACGGATTTCGGTTTCTGAAACGGCGCCAAAGATGGCTCGGGCCGGCCACCCGTCTCGAGCGTCGGTTCTCTATCGATTCTACAGCGTACTCTCGCATTTATAGCCTGCGGTCGGCCGGGACTTTCGATCGCGTGCGACGCGCACCGGCTCGTTTCGGTACATTCCGAATAGCTCTTTTCCGATGTTTCCCGGCGCGATCCGAACCACGCGGGAATTCGTAACTTTGGCGAAAATTGAATCGCAGGTTCGTTTCGCGGAGGGAACGCGGCCCGCCGGGTTTTACCGCAAAGAACCGTCGCACGGATGAAATTAAACTCGCGACGAGCGAAAGCATTGGCACGAAATACGCGATGCCGATCGATTCGCGTTGGAGCCAACGAATCGGCCGAATGACCCATTTTCGATATCTGGTCTCGGTCGCGACGGATGCCTGGCTGTAAACGGTTTTATTCGACTCGAAATGAAACTGCATCGAACGCGGCGAATTTAAATTACCCGGTCAGCTAAAATACGAAGATCCGCGCGAGCCTGTCGCGGACGAAAAGTCGCGAAACGGTCGAAAGCTTTCCCGCGGAAACGATTTGCTGTTTCGACCCTTCCCTGCAGCGGCCCTTCGTCGTGGCCTGGGTGTTCTATGCAAATTTTTAGCCGTTCCTTTCGCGATACACGTCGACGCGTCGAGTATTCCATCGTACGGGAAATCGCGGCGCCGTCGTCGACGCGTCGAATCGATCGTTTCGACGTTGCTCGACTTTCGATGCCGCTGGTTCGACGGTCAAAGCGGCGATACCGTTTCCCGATGTTTCTCTTTGTGATTCGATGGTTACGGCGATCGTTTAGAGGCCGAAGAAGATGCAAAGGAGTCGGAGGACGAGCGCGAGCAGCATCGAGAGGAGGATCGCGAGGAGGATCGCGAGGACGAGCAGGTGGAGCACGAGGAGACGGAGGAGACCGACTTTACGGAGGATTTCTCGTACACGGCGTACTACGACGAGCAGCGTCAGGAGCGCGTGGTCGAGGAGACCGTGGAGGACGACGAGGAGGACACCGAGACGCAGGAACTCGAGGGCACGCTGTCGGTGAAGAGCGAGGAGGGCTCCAGGGTGAAGAAGTTCGTGGTCTCGTACGAGACGAAAGTTCTCAAGTCGCCGAGCCCGGCTCCGTCTCACGGTAAATCTCCTCTTATCTTTGTTTCGATCGCCGCGCCATGCGCCATGCCGCGCGCGCCGATCTCTTCCCTTCTCTTCTCGGTCTCTCGCATATATACGCGCGTATCTTCTCTTCTCTTCTATTCTATTCTATTCTATTCTGTTCTGTTCTGCTCCGTTCCGATCGCGACGCGGCGCGGCGACTCGATCCATCGAGACCGAACAGTCTACCCCATCGAACGGATCATAATTATCGATTGTCCAACAACTTGTAGGAAGTTTCGAACCCGACCCAAAACTCTGCCCAAAAGATCAAGTTATTCAGGAGTTGCAGGTATTCTGAAAACCGACGTGGAATGCGTGATCGTAATGTGTACCCCCAATGTCTCTCGCACCGACCACTGCCCACCCCCGTTGATTCGTCATCCCCTTTGAACGCATCGACGTTGCCCCGCTTCCCGAGACCTTCGAAACTCGCAAGATTTTCCGCGACGTTCGTCGAGATCGTTGAGACTCTAAAAATTTTCTAGAGTTTCAAGAATCTCCGACTTCGAACGAACGTCGAATCGATTGGAAACTCTGCGATGATCGATTCTCTCGGAAACGGCCGTCGCTACCCGCGTTTCTCGTACCGACCATGGCCCTACTCATAGATTTGTCACGTTTTAATCGCATCGACGTTTCCCCGTGAATTTCTCCGTAATCGTTGCTCGAACCGTACCCCCGATTCTTCTCGTTCTGTTTTTCTGAAGGACTCCCATCGTAAGAATTAACAACCGTGTATTAAACGTTCCCGGTGACACTGCTCGGGAAAATTGTCCCTGCCAACCGAAAAGTACCGACGACGAGCCCTCGAGCTCCCTCCCCGGCCCTTAACCCTTTGCGGTCTGCGCGTTCTTGTAATTTCGCTCTATTCGCGCTGTATTCGTGAAAACATCAGCGCCAGAGAAACGCGCAGCGCGTTCGACCACGGGTTGCCAAAGACTCGTTGGTGCGCGCATCGTTGAAGCGCTGCCCACCGATTTCGCGGGTCAGGGTCGACATTCCGAGCAAGATCCGATAGCGAAGGTGCTTCGGCACCGTCGAAATCGCCGGGGAATACCCATTTGCGAATACTAGGTCAGCGCAAAAGTTCGTGGCCGATTTGTCGTATCGCGATACGAAATGGGACGCGAACTCTTGCGTCGATCCGACGACGAAATCGGGTGCATCGACGTTTTCTGTTCGAGTCGTTGCTCGCGATTAAATACCTGCGAATCGGTGCTCTCGTTTTTCTCGAAACGCGACTCGGTCCTCCCTCTGCCCCTTTGCTACGATTTATGGACCGACGTAGGAACGTTACCTTTCTGCCCGTTGATTACCTACGGTCGACCGACGGGAGCTAAATTCTTTCCCCCGTGGACGGACGACCGTCGACCGCAAAGGGTTATAGTTCGGGAAGCTCGTCGGTGTCGCGCGCGAGTACGTACGTGTACCCCAGGCACGGTGTTCGAGTTTCATCTGTTTGCGTTGCCAAGAAAACGCGAATTCCTGCCCCGGTAACCCTTGTCGCGCGAGCATTCCTCGAGCCCTCCTCGTTTCGCTCCTCGCCGAACCAGGATAACGACGCTAGATCTGGCATCTTGCAGCAGAGAATGCAGCAGAGAGGAAGGAAATCCTCGCAGGACATGTGGCCGCAGGCTAAGCAGGTCGAGCTCACTCTGGGACGCAGATGGAGGTGTCCGAACGATTTCTTCAACGACGAAATGATCGCCGAGGTTCTATCTTCCCAGGCGGAAGTTATTCGAGGCAGAGCCCTAGGGTAAGCCGAACGGTCCCACCGTTTTCTTATCGGAATTCGAGCGCGTTTCGATTAGCTGCTTTCCCTCGAAATCGGCCCCGAGCCCATTCGAGGGACCTCCAGATATTTCTTTATGATTCATCGATCGTCGAAGCGCGTCACGAATATTTGATTCGATGCTCGGAATCTTTTCTTTCCGGGAACCGTGACGTACGGTGCAACGCTTCGAATCGTTCGCTTCTTTTCCAATGCCGACCAAAGGAAAGACGTGACGAGCTCGTTTCGAACGATTCACCTTTTTCCCCCAATTATTTGTTATCCGATTTCAACCGAAAAGGCGCGGCTCCTCGCCCGAATCGCTTTCCGTACAAAAACGTCCCACGAAATTTGAAATGGCAGACTCTCGAGACGAATCTTCTGCTTCGAATTTATTCGACTTAACACTTTATCGACCGGAAGCCTATTAATAGGCTTTTCAATATTCGCGCTGTATCAAAATGAAGCTTAAAATTCTATTTTTACATTCCAATTTGTAACAACATTATTAGACAATATTATTAGGGATGCATTGCTGATCCGCAATAAAAATTGCTGACAGCCTTGAAGAACCCATTAAAAAGTTTTCAGTCATGGATCATAGGCCTTACAAAAATTCTGATATAATCGCCGGTCGATAAAGTGTTAAGCCTAACGGTGATAACGATCCTCGAGTCGATTGTAGGCAGACTGACGTTCGTTTATGCGAACGAGAAAATACGTTTTCGCATAAACGTCCGCAGCCTGGTCGTCGGACGACCGAGAAAGTTTGCCCCTTGGGAAAGGGTCGATCGCCAAAAAGTCAAACGTCGCGCGAGAAAACGAACCCGATTTGCCACACGCGATGCGAAAACGATTCTTCCAAGTTGAAAGAAACAGCTTGATTTTTGGGATTAAAATCGTTTCGATTACTTTCGCGTTTCGATGCGTCGACACCGAACGGTTCGGTAACGGCGGAAGCTTTCTCGATCGACCGACGAAACGAGAAAGAGACGCGGACTGATCGATCGATCCGCGCAGAGTGAACTTCAAGAAGTACGAGAAGACTGCCCTGCCGAACTACGACCACCTGATGAACTCGAGCGTGTACAAGATGATACATAAGATGGACAAGGAGCCGAGGAAAGGGATACCAGCGAGACCCGCGAAAGTGAACGCCGCCGAGGACATAATCGAGAGGGTCGTACGTATTCGTCGACGGTGCACCGCGAGCGTCGTTTTCGCGAAGTGAACTTGAAACGTTATCTAACACCTGTCCGCCCGTTTCTTTTCAGAAATCTCCAGCGTTGAGCGTCGCGGACGACAGGAGTACTCGAAGCATCAGCCATTGAGTCTCCCCATCTCCCATCTGGGACAGAAATCACCAAACTATTCATTCTCTCGATTACCAAAGACGATGGCAAAAGACGAAGAAGACAACCGAATCAAGAAGCAAATGCGAACGCCTTGCGACTGTAAGATAAAACGATGCGAACTCGTGCGCGCTACGACCGAGAGCATCGGGCACGAGCGTAACGCGAATCATTAGGTATGTTGCGTGCCGCATATACATATACATGTACATTACATATACATATGCATACATACATACATACATACATACATACATACGTAGTTACATACATGCATGCATACGTACGCGTCTCAACGTGCAAGCATTGTCAAAATCATTGCGAAGATTAAGCCGTTAATAAAAGGATTGAATCATTTTCGTAATACGATCTGCTCTTTATCGCCGTCGAGCGCAAAGTCCCAAATTCTGTTAGGTGTACGGAAAGAGATCCGTCCAACCCCTCGCACCGCGACTCGCTTTACGACCAGAGCGTTTCGAACTTCGTGTTCGCAATTTTCTCTAAGAAGAAGCAATTTTGTATCTATGCGTTTGCCAATGAAACCGTACAGACTCGATAGATGTCGTTCGAAATCTTGCAAGGGGTTGGATCGGTCGGTATCGTCGAATTCGCGAACGCCGCCGCATTCTATGTAACTTCTTCGACCGTTCAAAGAACCAAGTACAATCCGTTCGGCTGTCGTTTCTCGCAACGATCGCGGAATATTTTTATCGCGAGCCAGAGAGCGAACAGCGAGCGTTGCCTCGAACTACGGCCGGTTGAGATTTCTGTGTACATTCTACGAACGCTCGAGGACCGATGAAATATTTACCGTATTACGCATCGACGTCGATGGCTCGAAGAGAGAGAGAGAACGACTCTCGAAGACCGTGGAACCGACTTTCTTTTCGTACACCTAATACGTTTGAGTTTCGGCGGAAGGTTCGCGAGAAGCAGCGAAAGTCCACCGCGGGGTTCTGAATCACGGGGGAAGCGCTGTCTCATCTGGGTCGCGTCTTCTGACATCGTCGTTCCGTTGACGCAACGAGTATCGTAGTATCGAACGTAGCATCCTTTCGCGGAAACGGATACGGACACGGATACGGATATCCGAGGACGAGTCAGCGACGGACGAGTCGCGAACGTGCTTTCACCTTTCCAGAGTTTCCGAGTCGCCGCGAGGACTCTTCGGGCTACGGTGTCCCCTGCAGTACCACGGCCCGTGTCCCGTGTCTCGTGTCTCGTGTTCCGCGCGCGTACCCGGGAGAGGCTGAGTCACGTCTGCCTGCTGGCCAAAGAACGTTCTTTCTCTGCTCTCCCTCTCTTTTCTCTCTCTCTTCTCTCTCTCTCTCTCTCTTTCTTTCTCTCTTCTCTCGGTCGTCCGCGTCGCGTCGGTTCTCTCTCGCGCTCTCGCAGCCTCCGAGAACGTGACGTCGGCCCCGAGCAATTTATGTAAAGCATTCTAGGCATGATTCACGAACTAGTTCGCGCCCTCGTGACCGCCACCGGCGCAGAAAATGCAGTCACACCACTCGACACCACGAAAATCTCGGTTCATCCGGCGTGGTGCGTCGCGGCGCACCGTAGCGCAGCGCGAAGCACCGTTCGCAGGCGCGACACCTCGCGGGTCCACTGGTTTTTGTCTCCGCGACTGTCGCGCGAATCCGCAAAAATCTCGCTTCATCGTGCACGGCGTAATCGCCAAAGAAATTCGCAAAGAACAATGCAGTCACGCCATTCGGTACATCTGAAAATCTCGATCGATCGGGCGCGTCGCGCGACGGATTTTGCCGATGCAACGCTTCATATTTCGCCTGCCTACGACTCGCGCGTCCACCTTTCGCGATTCTCGCGAGTCGCCGACCGATTCGCGCCCACGCATCCGCCACCTGCTACAAAAATGCGATCGCCCGACTCGCCCGCATCGAAAATCTCGACTCGTCGAACTCGGTACGTCGTTTCGCGTCGTCGTGCACGGTGAAACGGTTTTTGCTGACGCGACGCCTCGCATCCTGCGATCCTGCGATCCTGCAGCCGCCTTCCACGATCCTTGCGAGTCACGGGCTCGCACGGGTCCGACGACAATCGATCGGAACTCCGCTCTCGACGGGGTGTTAACGGACTCGCATCCCACAGCAGCAACAGCGGCAGAAGAAGAAGAGGCAGCGCGGCGGCGGGGTCGAACGTCCGCGCCAAGGACATGCGAGCAAGCCCAGCGCTACCCGCTAATCGATCGATCGTCCTTCCGATCGCGTCGACGATCGCATGGGCGGATCGAGTACCAAGCAAGGTGCTTCCTCCGGCTGCCGGCTGAAACGGAAAGGAAGTCGTCAGATTTTCGCAGGAATTTTTCGATTCGGAGGCAAGCTAGGAGACGTCGCAAATTTCGCGTGCCGTTACCTTGCTCCCGGTAATAGTCGTCGCAGACTACCGCGACATTGAACTACCGCGAATACTTATACAATTTATAGCGTTCGTGTGTTTTTAAAATATCAAGAGACTTCCTAGTTGGTAAATTGAACTAGTTCCAAAGTAGACGCAAGCAGACAGACGAGAAGAAAGACGGGTACACGTTCATGGTACGCGGGTACATCCTTCGAAAACCGTGGCTTCCTTTTAAAACCATGTTTACGGGAAACTAATCGCGTATACGTTTGATAGATTCGATTCGACGGACTGGACGTTACGGCGCAAGGGGTAAAGCGAGCGACAGCCTTTTCGAGGACCGAGAAATAGCAGTTTCCTTCCTGTTTCCACTGGAACGAGGTACCGGTACCGAGTCCGTTCTGGCGGGTTCTGGTGGGTCGCGCTCGTTCCACCCACCCTGTCCCCTCCGCCGCGGGATTCCGGATCGCGGTCTCGTTCGTTACCGCGCGTTATCCCCATCCCCGCCCCATAGCCGTAGCCGCGGCACAGTCGAATCGGATGGAAGGAAGGAAGGCAGCAAGGCAGCGAAGCAAAGCAGGCAGGCAGGCAGGCAGGCAGGCAGCAAGCAGGCAGCAAGCAGGCAGGCCCCGCTGCCCGACTGACCGTCCTCGACGTCTCGTCTCGTTGTACCTTTACTCCGGTCCGCGCGTTCCTCGAGCACGTACGTGCCTCGCCTCGCCTCGCCTCACGGTGCCTCGCCAGTGCCTCGCAGTCGTCGTTCCGTTCGGTTCGGTTCGGTTCGGTTCTAGCTAAACTGCGCGCGATTCCGCCTCCTCGCCAAGCCAGACGTCAACCGTGACCGACCGGTGCAACCTCCTCGCGACTTTCTCGTCTCCGCTTTTCAGTTGTATCCGCGCCGCCAAATCGCTCGGTTCCCCGCTCGGTACCGTTCCGTTCCTTCCTCCGTTTCGTCGATCGTTGTTGCTTCGGAGTCAAGTTTTCTTATATATATATATATATATATATATATATATTTTTTTTTTTCACCGAGAAAAGTCGGTTGTTGATCGTCGACCACCAGGTGAAACGATAGTCAGTGATTATGGCACAGCTGATCAGCGTCAAGCTATCCAGGTTCGACGGGTCTCCGTGGGGATTCCGTCTGCAGGGCGGAAAGGACTTTGGCACCCCGCTCGTCGTCCAGAAGGTGAGCCCTCGACGATTCCGCTTTGACAGCTTCCGGCGAGATCCACGGTCGACAAGTGTCGCGCGCGCACCGTGCCGTTTCCCGAAAGTGCTCCTCGTGGTTCGTCGTCCGGCCGAACGCGGGTACGATTTTCTTAGAGAAAATCGATCGCTAAGTGCCGTCGAAGGATCGAGATCCACGGAGGTAATCGCCGGACTCGCGAACAACCGATCTTCCTTTCGCCGGTGGCTCGACCGGCGCTAACGCGATCGCACAGCGTTTTCGTTGATGCAACGATCGTCGATGCATCCAACGCCGATATTCTTTCGTTATCGTAAACAGCGGAACTTTACGCGATTATAGTTTGTCGATAAACGTTCGTCGATATCTCCGGTGCGCGTTCGATCGTCTCGATTATAAACGATCGAATTTCAACGTCCATTCGGTCGATGGCACGGAGACGCGCGCGAATCGTCCCGCGAATTTCAAGCGGATAGGCTCGTCGGACGAGGGAAGATTCGTTGGGGAAAACGCAGGGGATACGCTCTCGAGAGGTCCGTCGGTGGCCGCGGAACCGCGGTTACGTAACGGCCAGCACGGCGAACGCCAAATTATTTCACGCGCATCGGTAGAAATCGCTGCCAACTACGCGCGAAACGCGCGGCTCGTCGTCGCCGCCGTGTTTTGGCGACCAGGCGCGCTGTAACACGAGAAGCTTTTGGCTACCCTCGGCGGCCACCGCTCGAAACAGCGAATTTTCAAACTTTCTTCGCGCGAGCGCGGATTCGCCGTGCCGCGAAACGCGAGATACGGGGCGATACGCGCAACCGGTTACGAAATCTCTCGAGCGCTCTATTACGTCGAAATTCGCGGTCGATCTTTCGCTCTCCTGCCCGTCCGTCTGTTTTCACTGCCATGTTTATTATTATTCGCCGAGAAAGAGAAAGAGAGAGAGAGAGAGAGAGAGAGAGAGAGAGAGAGAGAGAGAACCGCGCGCGATCTTTCGACCAATGTATTTCAAGGGGTTGGAATGCCTTCAATCGTTCGACATAGTAAAACGTTCCTTACATTGTGCTTCATAGTCGCCTTTTGTCCGTCCCGCGCGATATTTATACCATTTCTGTAGCCACCTATCCGTACGCACTGTGTCCCTCTCTTCTCGCTTCTCCGCACATAACAATAACGAGGGAACGGTAGATCGACGAGCAACAATAACTTCTCTGAGCCACAAGACAACGATCGCCGGGTCGCTGATTCCATGCGTTTACGACAAGATCGAGTAGGTGAGATTTATTCGATCTGTCGGCGCGTCGACCGCCTTTCCATACAGATTCCATAGAGATTCCATAGAGACGGCGCGCAAGAATCAAAACCACCATTTGCGAATACCTATACGTCGACGATGGTTTCGAGAAAACGGAACGCGCGGCCGTGCTCCTGATCCGTTCGGCTTTGCCCGATCGGAGCTTGTCTCGCGATCGAACGCGCGAGAACGGATCCTATCCGCAACGGCGTCGAACCGTTTTATCCTGCGATCGACGTCTCGAACTTGGCCCTCTTAGCAGCCGCGCGTTCCGTTTATTTTACGAGGTCACGAACGCCAGCGCGACGTCCGCATCCGGTCGCGATCCCGACCCTCCGCTTTCTGGAAAAAGGAGAGAAACGGAAGTCGTTCGGACGTCGAACGCCACCACCGGCCCGAGATCGCGAATCGATCGCGTATCGATCCCCACGTAACTGGATCGCCGTAACTGTCCACGTGATTTATAGATCGCGTCCGCCCCGTGGCCGCTAACGTCTCGCGGAAACGCCGCGACATTTTCGGCCGCGTAAACGTCGATCTCGTCCTTCCACGCTGATCGGACTTCCGGCTTCGAGTCGGCGTTTACGGAAGACATCCTTCGAGCGCAAATTCCTTTCGAAGACGTCGTGCGCTTTAATGGCAACGGTTGCGCCGATCCATTCCGCGTGGGAGTGTTTTCTCGAGTCCTGTAAGCAAGGTGACACGGATCAGCGTGGCATCGCGAATGCGGAAATACGTTCGAATAATGTTTCGAGTAAAAAGGAATCAACGTAACGCGTCAAACCGCGTCACCTTGTTTACCAGTCCGCGGAGCAGTCCCGTGCAACGCGGAACGATGTAAATCAAATTCGCGATGCCGACAAGTAGACTCGGAAGAATTCGTGGTTGACGTTTGAAGCGGGAGACTCCCCCGACG
This sequence comes from Agapostemon virescens, assembly GCA_028453745.1. Taxonomy (NCBI): domain Eukaryota; kingdom Metazoa; phylum Arthropoda; class Insecta; order Hymenoptera; family Halictidae; genus Agapostemon; species Agapostemon virescens. The sequence continues at coordinate 14,335,906 of CM052087.1, forward strand.
TCTTTCCAAGCAACATTTTCCTTTCCCAGCTTGCGATTCGATGCTTTCTCTTCGACTTGTCACAGGTAAAACGTAGCCGCGTTCCGATTGTTCGGAGCTTCGAAATTTACAGGACACTCTTGCGTTCTCCGATCGTTGTGGACCGCTAACGCTAAACAAATTAATAGTTCAAATTAATAATTCACGCGTTTATCGGACTATTGTCAAAAACTTCGTCGCGAGGCCGACCACCGTTCCTGACATCGCGAAATCATTTTCGAAAGCTCCCTTACCTCGAGAAACGGAGCTTCTTTTTCTTAAATATTGTTCGTTCGTAAAAAGTCGTGGATTCGAATGTTCGACGAGAGACCCGCGCGAGCTGCGACGATAGAGGACATCGAAATCGATGGATTTGAAAAAGAAAAATTCGACACGGTGCTTTGAGAAGAGAGGAGGAGAGAGAGAGAGAGAGCGAGAGAGCGGGAGGGAGAAGCAGCGACGCGTCGCTGGTAATCCGAGGCAAATTATTTGGGCGTTCTATTTCTAGAAGGTGCCTTTGCGAAACGCGCGAGCCGGGTCGAGTCCCGCTCGCGAAGACAACGACGAAGACGAAGGCACCGTCGACGACCACGACGACGATCACGACCACGACCACGACGACGATCGTGTCGTCGGCGGGCTCTAGCTTCCTGGGCCGCGTTGGTCACCGCGAAAATAAATTTTTCCTCCGAGGGAGCGATCTCGCGTCGATCGATAAAAATACCGATCGACGAACGCACGTGCTGTTCCGTCGTCGCCGTCGCCATCGCCGTCGCCGTTGTCGTCGTCGTCGTCGTCGTCGCGGCAACGGAAAAAAGAATCAGGCTCGTCGTGGTTGATCGTAACTCGTCGTGGCTCGTCGTCCACCGTTCTCGCACGCTTTTTTCATCCCGAAGTGCGTGAAATTCGAAACGAGCCTCGCTCGCGTCATCCGCGATGCTTATTCTTTCGCGATCGAGACTTCTCTCGACGCCAAAACTAGCGGACACCGCAACCTACTAGATTTTTATCGCAACGCGCGAATAGGCCTGTCGACGTTTCTAAAATAAAAACCTGGAGATCGGCGGTTCCAGCGTTGACGCAGCCACCGAATTCTTATAGAAAATAAAACCTCCACGCGTACACCTATTTCCGTCGCGATCGAGCAGAAGCTCCGATTTCCAATTATTATGGACACCGTTACAAAAATAGTCGAGCGACCAACGAACCGGCTTCGACGACCGCTTCTCGACGATATAAAGAATCTTTTACTCTAATTAATTTAATTAGATTCGCGGTCTGCTAATTGCTCCTCCGATTCTCTCGCATTTCGAAGATACGCTCGACGCGGTTATGCGACGACGAATATTTACGAACAAACGCGAAAGATCTGTTTGGAAGGAACTAATCTTTTCTCGAGAACGACGGAGGCGAATCGCGTTCTCGCAAGCGGTCGTTCGTCGCATAATCGCGGAAGAATTTCTTCCGTTCCGCCATCGTTGGTGCTCCGTTGCACTGGATGCACTGGATCCACTCGGTGCAACGTGGGCGCGACGTTACACGATATTTGGTCGCGCGGACATCGCGGACTATGCGCGTGTTTATCGCTTCGTGCAAGGACTCGTCATACATTCCGCGTGTCGTTAACCGACTGCAACGTTGCGTCGATGCATTTTCATCGTTAGCGTTCGCTTCTTTCTCCCGTATCTAATTGCCGGCTAGGATAACGAGCGGCAAGGACGCGCGCCAGCGGCTCGCAGGATGTTCGTTATTGTTTCCTGTTATCCAGTTAATTACCTTTTTCGCCCGGCTACGACCGGAGGATTCCGCTCCGAACGAAACGCGATTTTAACGAGGCCCGTTCGCGTGTTTCGCCGATAACTCGTCGAAACAACCGCCGCATCGTTGTCGCTGCCAATTGCTTAATTATCGTTGCCACTGACCGCGTTTCCCGTTCTACCGCGTTATCCCGATAATGACTTTTCCGGGAGAGTCGGTCTCTCGTTCGCCCGATCACGCCAGACCTAAAAGGCCGAGTACAATTTTCGGGAAATTTAAGAGAAAATCGTCGTTTCCTCGATTGAAAAAGTTACGCTCCCGTTGGAAAATTGTTCGAACTTCGCAGGACACCCTATAGCGTCCGAAAGTGGCATAATCGTGCGCGTGCCAGTTGAAACTGAATCTCCAAGGCGACGAATTCGATCTTCGATCGAGGAGAGTCGCGTCGCGTCGGCCGGTGAACGAGCGAGAGCGCGGTTAATTGGAAAATAAATGAATAAAAGCATGGTCTCGGGGCGTGACAGCTCTCGGGCCGGCAACAATATTGCGCAACGATTGACGCTAACAGGTAGCCCAACCTCGGTCGAAAATACCTTCGCGTATTTAACACCCCGAACCAGACGTGCGAGTTGCGATACCGTATCTTGCGATAAGTATTTTTTTCAATTATCCTTCTACGTTGCGCGTACAGTGTATTACAGAATATATACACGTATTGGGTTGTCCGGAAAGTTCCTAACGATTAATTTTTATTTTTAATAAATATATATAAATCGGCACAAACTTTCCGGACAACCCAATGTATATACAATCGTTTGCGTTTCGATGATCAAACGATACAATCGAGCGACAC
>CM052087.1:14338544-14350669 GCA_028453745.1 Agapostemon virescens
GAATGTTAAGAGAAGAGATGAAAGGAAAAATACGTAAACTAAACTTTAGATTGCTGCAACGTTCTATCCTAGACAAATAGAACGAGAGAAGCACCGTGTAGTTTCCTTGGAAAATATTGAAGAAGAATATTGAATACAACGTTTGGGCTGGCAAAAATGAACCTCGCAAACCTAGCAACGATATAGCAAAATTTTTAGCAAACAATCGTCGGTAATGTTCACTGTTTCCGGTACTAGGGGACAGTCGTAAGAATGTTAAGAGAAGAGATGAAAGGAAAAATACGTAAACTAAACTTTAGATTGCTGCAACGTTCTATCGTAGACAAATAGAACGAGAGAAGCACCGTGTAGTTTCCTTGGAAAATATTGAAGAAGAATATTGAATACAACGTTTGGGCTGGCAAAAATGAACCTCGCAAACCTAGCAACGATATAGCAAAACTTTTAGCAAACGATCGTCGGTAATGTTCACTGTTTCCGGTACTAGGGGACAGTCGTAAGATCGAATCGTAACGAAAGTATAATATTAACGTAAGGTAATCGTTACGGAACCAGCGACTTCCTTCCGATAAAGGTTAACACACGGATGTGGCAACATCTGGGAATCTGCCAGGCGCGTGGGAAGAGAGCGATTTACCGGATCGCCGCTGAAAAATGAAGTATCGCGGCGCGAGAAACGAATCCGAAGTAAATTACACATCATTCCCGCTAAACATAGAAACAAACTTTCGTAAATATCTTTTGGAGGACGGTCTCTATTAAAAGAAGCGTCGTTCCACCAGGAAATATATGCTATTGCACGTTCGCTCTGTTACTTTTTCTTCTTCTTCTTCTTCTTCTTTTCTTCTCCTCGCTTAAAAACGAAATGCGAACGGAGATAAGTGAGAGAGAATGAGAGAGATAGGTGTAAGCGTGTGTGCGAAAGAAAAAGAGAAGAGTATACGGGGGAGGAAGAGGATGGTAACTCGGGTGTCGAGACCGGCGATATTTTCGTCATTATCGAAAATAAGCCGCTGCGTCGAGTCACCGTTCGCGAATTCTGTTTATGTCTAGCAGGCTCGATTTCGCGCGGCTCCGTTTCGCGTCGAAATGTAATCACGGCTTAAAATCGAGTCTGTCGGACGTGAGCCGCGTTCGTTCGCCGCAAGTTATCGCAACGTTTTAACGGCTAACGCCGTCGCGGTCGACCCCCCGGCCGCCAAGAGGAACATTTTCGAATTTACGATAAACTGCACGGTGTCCTGTTCTCGCAGCGCCAAGTCCGAATCCTCGATCGATTGCGATCCTTTCGGACCAAACGACGGAAGCTGAGATCGGACCTAGCTCGGGCAACGTTCGTTGAAATACGCGTGTCCTGAGACGCGAAACGGAAGGGTCACTTATCTTGCTCTCCCCGAGTAGGCGTGGTTTCGTTGCTCCCGAGTCGAACGGGGCCATCGCGGTGCCCCACGGAGCAGCGTAAGTTTACGTTTGGTTTTTAGGCTAGACGATCTCGAAAAATATAGCGTCTACGATCAGCATTGTTATTAAACTGCGGATGTTTGCGCACAATAAAAATTATTTGAAATAATGCAACGGTGTCTTTCAATTCTTGGAACATTTTCACTCAATTCGATTTATCTAGATCCTTGCTGCTTTATATTCCTACTATTTTTGTGCAAAGTGGCCAAAGCGAGCGTGACGTCGTTGCTCTCGACTTGAACTTGATCTTTAAACTTTGCAACCTCTAAAAGTCTAGCTCCAGAGATCGTAATATTTCTGAACTCTGGACGTTCGCTTTTTTCGGCAATATAATCCTCCTCTCATTCCGCGTAAATCGTCCCGAATGGGCGTGGATTGTTTGTTCCCGATATCAACGACCGTCGATGTAATGGTCCGTGATATTTTGCGTTCGTATCCGATATAGCTAAAGGCAGGGACATCGAGCGAAGCGACAGAATGTCGACGAACGATCATAAACGCAAATTGGTGTCGCGACGCTTGTTTTGGCTCAGCCTGTACTCGCGGGGGAGGCGGGGAGGGCGATAGCCGATTCGAATCCGAATCCGAATCCAAATCCGACTTCGGTGCGGAACATCGTCGGCTGTCTTGCACCGGGTGCAACGTCGTAATTCCGCCGAACGATAGAAAGGGAGCAAAAGGTGGCGAGGGTGCGAGCCACGGTTTCCACGAAGGCTAGATTCGTCGGGACTGCTTGTGCATCGAACTCTCTCTTTCTCTCTCTCTCTCTCTCTCTCTTTCTTTCTCTCTCTCTCAGGGCCAGATCGGCACAAGTGCGAGCGCAACGGAACCCGATTCAACAACGGCGGAATAACAATTGGCCGACGATGACGAAACAAGCTCGGTTTGTTTAAGATCGCTCGGTCTCGACGGCGAACGCCAGCATCCGCAGCTGCACGCGCTGCTCGCCAAAATACCACGAATACATAGCTTACATAACTCGGAGCGGATAGACGCCTCGCGACCAGGCGGCTAACTTCGAAATCATTCTATTTAGCCAATAAATTCTCGTATCAATCGGCCGGTGGTTCGTTGACGGTCGCCGAGGAATGCTCTGGCAACGGATTGGCAACACCTTCCACCGATTCGCTTGCCAATTGCCGATTCTACCTGCGACCGTGTCGCGGCCAACGTTGTTTACCGATTCGACTCGTTACGGTGCGTTTAGACCCAACCAGCGAACGTTCCATCTCTTCCCGCTTCGAAACAAATTTGCACTCGTGGCTGAAGACGAACCCGTCGATCGCGATTTCGATCGAGCAACACACGAATTCGTTGGATTTCCTCGAGGGCGTGTACGAGCGTTCGCTCGTTTGGTCCAAAGTTTAGATTCCAAAACGCACCGTTATCAACCGGATCATCGACAATACGCGTGACACGAACGCTGTCTCTCGTCTATGGTACACAGCCCGCAGAAACGCGCCGATCAAAGTACCGCAGATCCTCCGCGAGATAGATCCGGGCGACCTGCGAATAATAGATCCCATTAAATCTTGACACAGTTGCGTCCGGGGCAGATGCGCTGTCCGTCAGAAATACGAGACCAGGGTTCACGATCAACGGAGACAGAGCTAATATCGTTTTCCAACTAGATCGCGGATGCCCGCGCGCGTTCCTGGCTTATAAAAAGATCCACGGTGAAGAATAGAATATTCTTCCGCAGAGAGATTCTGTTTTACTAGGAATCCTCGATGCGTTGCTCGGCCACTGTGACCGAAGCTCGCGTAAACATCCGCGGTCTATTTCAAACGTCCAACAATTAATCTTATCGGGTCGGTAGCGTTGCGTGAATTATTCGCATCTCGTTATGGCCTACCGATTTTGTCGCATCAGAAGTTACAGGAACACCTTTTCGCTACGCCTGCGACAGCGATTGTTCCATTCCGAGTTCCAGCTTTTAATGATATACTAATATTAATGATATTTTTAATGACAGAATAATATTGTACTAGGATATCAGAACGTTATTCTAGTATTAGAATATACCTTGTTCTCGCTCATGAATTCCTCTTCTGTATCATAACCTAACCTTACGCACGCCGAATAACGATGTACAGCCCTTGACTGCGCCTGTAAAAAGAGATTGCTTCATTCTAATACAGATATCTAATACCATTAGGACTTAGATTTTTCCAATGCACATACCATCGTATTAGAATCTTATTCTAGCATTGGAATCCACAGATTGTTCTCATTCACGAATTCCTCTTCGGTATCATAACCTAATCCTTTTAATGCTGAAACACGGACTCATCGTTCTAAACTGCATCTGCGAAAAGCGATTGTTCTAGTCTTAATGCATTGATTTCTGATAATATTAGAATTCTATCTGGTTGTAATATGCCTATTACGATATTAGAATCTTGGTTCGGTATTCGATTCGACCCCTTGTTCTAATTTACGAACTCCTCTACGGAATCGTAATAAATTTGGATGACAGGAGACGTTACTGCTAACTACTCGCAAACGATCGAATATATCAGTTCGATATTAATCGAATATCGAATATTTCTTTGTTAAAGTATTTTTTGCTGAATTGTAATGTTCCTAGGCGTTCGAAGGGGTTAAGCAACTTTCGGAGGTGGAACGTTAAACGGTCAACGCAATCGTTTGAGGAAAAGTTCGTAGACTGGTCCTCGAACGATCGAGCTCGCTAGCTAAGAGACAGCCGTTGGAAACGCGGTCGGAAATTGGGTGGCCGTGGGTGTTTTGGCCTAGATACTTTGGAGATACAAGTTTCGAGAGGCGAAGGGATCGCGGGAAAACCAACCGGTTGCACACGGCACGGCACTCGAATGCGGTTTCGGCTTTCCGCTCAACCGACAGCACCCTGTCTGCTCTACTTTGATTTTAACGAACTTTTCCTCGACGGCCGTACCGGTCCATAACGACACGCGCGAACTATTAGCAATAACTGCTCGATGGTCTTCCAGATACGAACGCGATCCCTTCAACTGTAATATCGAGTTGAACTCGCGACGAACATTTACACCAGAACTCTCTAGATATGTTCTTCATTCTCTTTATCTACTTTCATCACGATATCGAGTTAGAATTGTAACGAATATTTCAAAAAGAATCTATCGAATAAACGTGTTATTAATTTCCTATAAATTGTAATAAAGTTAACCTATGTAGTTGTCGAGATCAGACTGCCTATAAAGTTAAAATTCTAACCTACAATTTCCTTTTCCACTTTGCGATTCGACACTTCATTTTCGAATTGTTAACGAAAAAAAGAACCAATCAGAGTGTGGCTACGACGTATTTCGACTCGGCCAATCGCAACGGCACGCCCGTGTCCTGTTTCCGAGGGCGATCGTGCGCCTCGAGACCCGGCCGATCCACGAACAGGAGTTTTTCACCGCGACCACCAGTACCAGTTCAATTGTTCGAGCTGTCCGGCTGGAAGGCAACGAAACTCGTTCGCGATATACTTTTTTCTATCGTTTTGCGCGCAAATGCAAATGCAGTCAAGGCCAACAACGGCCAGCCGTGCATTCGCGGACACGAGCGGCGACGACCGCCTCGCGATAAAGACGTTCGACGCTTTCGTCTCCTAGCTTCCGATCTCGAACAGTCCGAAAATTTCGTTTTCCTACGGAATTCCGATCCGTTAACACCATCGACGCTATTTCACCGCGACTCTCAAACATTTTACAATCAAGATTCGATCCTACTAAACTTTGCACGTAGAAGTTTTACAATTTATGAAACACGCAACCGCTTATTACACCGGTTTCCGACATTGTAGCAACCAATGCCCAATTAGGACCTATAGAAGCTCCATCGCATACAAGATTTTGCGACACCTACAGGCAGCGTCAATTTACAGACCAATCAAAGATTCCTCGATCGCTATTGGAGGGTTTTAGAAAACGGAAGAAGAACGCAAATACCCCCGCGGACTATACCCCCCCTGGGACTCGAACCCGAACCTCGCGATTCGTAGCTCCGTGCTTCTGCACGCGCCCAAGGAACCTTTCGACTTTTCTTGTTCTTCGTACGTATTTGTTTGGTGTCCGAACGATCGCGATCACATACTCGGTCGTTCCGCTGAGTAATAACTCAAGTGTGCAATCAACGAAGAGAACCGTTTACCGATAACGCTACCAAAACAGCGACGTGAAATCATCTCGGCGTTCCTTCGAGAATGGCGGTGCCATAGTCACGTGCGAACGTCAAAGTGTTAGTTGGACAAGGCGAACCCAGTTATCGCTCGCGACAAATTTAATTACAGCCGTTGCGCTGTTTAGAATTCTGATTATAGACTGGCGATAATTAATTTTCTATTTAAATGAGTTTAGACAATGACGCGCGCAAAATTCTGTCGACTGTTTTTGTCGTGTACGATGTTCGCCATGAACGTGTCAACGGAACATCTTGTATCTTTGACGTCTTAAGTTACACTTCAAACTTTTGCGTTCAGGGTGTCAAGAAACGAGACAACTAGCGGTACGACATAACCTTTTGCACTGTACATCGAGACAGGTACTCGTGACGTACGTTTCGAACAGAATCTACAGATTACGGTTGTTGTTAACATTCTTTAAATGACGATAAAATCTACTTTGTTGTTGACGGTGTACAATCATCGCAGAGTATGTAGGTATACAGTAAATGCAAACTTTTAATCGCTGTAACGTTGGAACGAACAGTATTGCAAGAAGCGAACCCCTAACGAGACGACATAACCTCTTACACTGTACATCGAGACAGGTACTCCTGACGTACGTTTCGAACAAAATCTACAAATTACGGTTGTTGTTAACATTCTTTAAATTACGAGAAAATCTACATTGTTGTTGACTGTGTATAATCATCGGAGAGTGCATAGGTATACGATAAATGCAAACTTTTAATCGCTGAAACGTTTTAAAAATAGCATTGCGAGGAGCGAACTATGCAACCATGAAAATTTTGCATTTCAAGTTCAGAAACGAGACAACTGATAGTATGACATAACCACGACTTACGACACGCGTTTCAAAATGAATTCAAAAATTTTATTGTTCCGTTATCGACGCATAGCCATTGAAGATTACACGGACCCGTAATAAATATAGATTTTCTCTTCTTTTTAGGTTATTACAAACGGCGAAGAACTTCTAATCAGTGTGAAAGATAAAAATCGTAACGCAAGGGGTTGATGGAATAAAATTGTTCGAGCGACCGTTCTCTCGGAAGAGCGACGCGACCCGAAAGTTGCCGGAAGTCGGACGTTATCTAATGCTCTTTTTTTCTCGGATCGAAGGCTATCTTTCCGGTGGCCGATCGTTGGTTCGCCGGTGCAAACAGAATTGCTGCGGAGGCCGAAAGGAAGCCCGGCCCGTGGATATTAATAGAGGCCGAGGCCCGGTGGCGTCCGCCACCGACGAGCTTACACCCGTGGATATAAAAATATCGCTTTTATTTCTCTCCGCGTCCTCCCGACTACCCGTCTTTTTTACCGTTTTCCCGACGCCATGGCTCCCTTTTATTTTACACGATTACTCCTCCTCTTCTTGGCCCATCTCTCACTCTCTCTCTCCCTCTCTCTCCCTCTCTCGCGCTTTTTCTCTCTCTTTCGTCTCCTCTTTTGCCTCCTCGAGCTTCCTCGAGCGGCGCCGCGTGGAGTCGGCCTCCATCGACGAACCGTTTCTTTTCACGCTTACACATCGGTACTCTTCTTCCAGCCTATTAAACAGAGCTCATTAAAATCCGAGAATAATTCCATGCTCGCCGAGCAATACGGTACGAGCCGAAACGATCGGCTGCGATCGTTTCCTCGATCCTGGACGCGTAACACGATAACTGGAAGATTTTCTGGATTTCTGGCCAAAATTACTAGTCTTGGAACGAACGAGAGACTAACGTGACAAGCACGGACCGGGTAAAAAGCATCGTATACCCTCTAAAAACCCTTTTCTCGTTTTTTAACCCTTAGCACTCGAGTGGCGACTCTGTGGCGCTACGAAAAATTACCACACTATTATTTCAAATAATTTTAATATATTTATGTATGTACGTAAAGTGAAATAATTCGTGTACAATGAAACTATCCTACGTCAGAAGAGAAACGATTTGATCTTCTCGTTAAAACAGCTTCGAGTGCAAAGGGTTAATTCTTTTTCTTAATTCGTTTTCATTCTAACTTTAAGCGTTTTAAAGAGCGTAGCGAAAATATCGCTAGACTGCGGATTTTTGTGCAATGTTATTTTAATCTAACGTTGTCTTGTAGAAGCAAGAGACTATACGCACCGGTTTTGAGAGATTCCTTGGCGCTTTTGCAATCGTCGGAGTACTCTGCTTCGATTCGCCAAAGTGTACCGGGTTCGTTCGTGCTTCCAGTTGGGCCGGTAGAATCTGTAAAACAGATTTTATTCAGGCTCGAGAATAATTAGCCACGGAAGACGAAAGGTGCCTTCCTTCGTCCTACCAAGAACGTCTAAGATCCGTTTAACGCTGCGTCGGAACCGGTAAAGTATTCTCTTCGCAAACTGTTAAATCTTTGCGCTACGATTTATTCTACGATTGCAAGGATTAGGACTTCCTCGACGTTTGTAATTTCCTAGGAATCAAAATTTTTAAATTATCGGTAGAACGAAATTTAAATTTGATTCGAAAGGAATCGAATAACGAATCCGACCGGATATCGTAGTGCAGCAGAGTCGCGTTAAATGCCGCCAACGAACGTAGTTCTTATCGCGTAGAAACGCGAGTAGAAATTCGTGACCCCTCGAGGGATGTACCCCGTGGCAATTATGGCAATTATTAACGTTTTGAACCCGAGACGGCGGCAATCGACGCGACTATGCAAGAAGATTTAAAATTCGAAAACGGTGGAGAAGAGGGCGATAAAGATTGGGAAACCTTTGGTAGTTTTGCAATTGGCGACCCAGTCTGGTCCTTGCTCGGCTGCGAAAGAATGCGGTTTCGTTCGTCGGCGAGATCGTCCGAGGGATCGTGAATATTCTCCGGACGCTGTCTTATCCGTGTTTCCGTCTCGTTGTCAGCGGAACGGCCGAGAAAAGCCAGACAAGGCGGAGTGAAATTGTATCTCGATGACGAGGTTCGAAGATTTAGGAGCGCCATCGTAAATGCCGATTCGATTTCGGGAATGAGGAGAGGAGGAGAGGGGCCACGGTGGGAGGCAGTTGCGGGAAATTTGCCAAAAGTCTGACCAGAAATCAGTCTTCCCTGCCGTGTGTCCGGCCGTGTGCTAGAGTAGCGTTTCTCGTGAATCCACGTCGCGGGTAACACGACACCCCGCAGTCATTATCGTAATCGCCGTGCCGATTACGACATTATCCGTTATAGTTGAAAGCCGCGCGTCGCCGAGTGTTTCGCATTCGCGGGACACCTCTTGTCCCTCCTCGCCGAATCTTCCCGTAAGTAGACAATGCTCGTCCGAACGATCGTCTGGAGGAAAGGGGAGACTACCCTCGCGCGGTCCGGGGACCGTGGCAATGTTACATTGCCACAAACAGATTCTCGGCCCTTGCCTTTCGTCGCGGCACAGGTTCGCCGAACCTATTCCAATTGAAATATTTTCCCTCGCCGTTCGTTGGCGTTCGAACGAGCCATCGATCTTCCTTCCGCCGCGAGCGCAACGCGAAGAATCGTTTGCGAACGTAATGTCCCTGAAAAGAGCATAGGCGAGGCAAAGGAAGTTCAGGCAAATTATTTGCAATTGGGAAATAATTTAAAATAATCGACGCAGCGTCGAGAGGAACCGAGACAAATAGGGTGGAAACGGAGACGTTGAGCAGGGCTGCTCGAGTCCTGGAGGAAAAGGTGGAGAGCCGAGGTCTGCAGGAAATGATTGAAAAATCTTTGGACAGAGAAAACTGGAAAAATACGCAAAGCAGTTTCCAATAGGAAATCTTCAAAACGATGAACGAGGCCTGATCGACCAAAAGAAATGGAAGACCAAGAAGAAAGAGACGATACTGCTGCTACGTGCTGCGACCTGAACCGAAGAAAATGACGCGTTCCAAGAAAAAAAGGCAGCTTATAAGGGCAGGAAGGAAATCAGACCCTGCACGGTAAAAAAGGCCCTAGAAACGATTTCAGAATTCGGCTGGGAAATTCTCCCGCGGTCAGCGTTCTTGCCTGAGCCAGCCCCCGCGTATTTCTACCCACTGCTATCTCTGCGACACCACCTGGCTGATTCCGACCGCTAGTTCATCGAAGAGATTGAAAGGGGCCTCAAAATCTTTTCGATTTTGCTATCGTTGACATTTATATATACATTGCTAACGTTGAAATTTACAGCGTACCTAAAAATGCTATAAACTGCAGAGAAAAGAGTCGTTGAAAATCTGGAAAAATCTGTAGAAATCGTTGAGGCGATCGAAAGGATACGCAACCGTTTTGCGGGTTCGCCGTAGGAACTAGAGCGGATAGAGAACCGCGAGAGTCTACGGAGGAAGGATAAAAACGGTAGCAGCGGTTAGTAGGACCGATAACTCTAATCGACGTCGTTAAAACCTCGCTGCCACCCCGTAGCGTTTCGACGTCGGCGTCTTTATCGGTCGTCGAAGCGGCGAGGTGAGCTCATTCCCAGCGATTGGTGAGCCGCGCCGCGCCGCGTCATCGACCGAAGTGCATCGTCTCGACGCACAAGGACTCTTTGTGGCGAACCCGAGAGCCGCTCGTGTGCTCGTCGTCGAGCGTCGACGCGCTTCCGGGCCGAGTGTGTCATCGGGTCTAATCGGCCGCATCTCCGGGAATCGAATCCGCTTCTCGAAAACACGCTCGTGTTTCCGTTTCTCCGCCGATATCCACCGGTATCCGTTACCCGCGAAGCTTCGTCGCTTCCAAGAAGAAACCGTCGGCCCGTACCCGTCCGTATCCGCCCGCACCCGCTACCCCGTGTCCCAGTTCCGTCGAATTCGCGGATCGCGACACGGCATTCGCAACCGGACCCCTCCTTCTTCTTTTTCGCTCGAAGCCGAAGTCGTTTTCGCGCTCGCCACGGCCGACCAGAGCGCCGACGACAGATCGAAATCTCATCGCGGCCATCGGAATCCCGTGGCCGCGCGAAAAATCCTCGAATCTCTCGAGGTGAGATCGCGTCATCGGTATTCGGTGCTATTCAGCCTCCCGTAGAAGGAACTTTACGGCATCGGCTATCTTCGCCGGCTGCACCGCGTCGAATCGCGCACGGAATTTGCATCATAGTCGCAACTCTCTTTTCCAAATCCCCGGGATCCGTCGAGATATCATATCACGTCCTCGCAGACGTTTTCCAACGCGTTAGGTGCCGAACGTCGATCCCTAAAATTCCAACGAAATCGGAAGGTCCCGAAGATCGAATTCGATCGAGATCCACGAGTCTAACAATTCCGCCTGCAAACTCAAAAATTCGTTGTTGACCGCCTCTGTTAAATCGCTAAACGAGGGAGGGCGTAGTCGTACCAAATCGTTGTCGTTTGATGCAGAGATCGGAAACGTTTTCGAGGAGCGAATCGTATCTCGTCGATCGGTCGAGAGCGACCGGTAGGACCACCGATAAAATCTAGGCCGAAATAGGGCCTGCCAGGGAAGAGAGACGCGACGGTAGCCAGCGCTATCGGTGACTTATTTCCTTCCGAACGCGTTCCCTTTCATTCGGTCCGATTGGAACCGGTGTCACTGACCGAGGCCCGTTCCCTCCGGCCGCGAGTCGACTCCGCGCGGCTCGGTCCACGTTTTTCGAGGCTGTATCAACCGAGAAAGAGAGAGAAACAGTCAGAGAGGGAGAGAGGAGAGCGAGAAAGAAGAGAAAGGGAGAGCACGTATGAACGAAGCCTTAAGCCCTCAAAGTGAGAGAAAGAAAAAAGAGCAGAGATGCATTCCAGCATGGAATGTGGGATGGATCCGTCTCTGATAACCCGCCCATTGGAATGCGTACCTCGTACACCTTGGCGTATTCTCACTCTCGGTTCGACTGCATTCAAGTGCATCTACTTGCGCCCGCGTCACACATATTTCGGCTCTATTTTTAGACGAGTCGTTATTAATAATGCCCGCCGGCTAACTAGCTACCGGACGTGGCTCCACCCGCGTCCTCGAACGTTTCCTACCGTGGAAAATCTTCGACGGCGCTTTAATCTCCCTCGCGACCGTCCGCGTAATCCCTCCGACGAAAAATATCATCGAGCTGACAAAAGAAAAATTGCTAAAAGGCTTTGCGAATTTGCTCGCCGTTTGCGACCGATTCGTTTTTCCCTATGGGTCAGCTGTTTTTCCAGAATCTGCGGATATATTTTCCGCGCTACTTTCGACGAGATGCCGTGACAAATATTTCGGTGATGCGTAACGTGCAATGTTAGTACCAATTTCTCGACGAATCGCTGTCGACGCGTTTTCCAAAGTGGCAACGAGTTCAAAGCATAGCGTAAAAGTACGTACTACCGTTGGGTAATGCAACTTCTTGCATCGATACAGCGATTACGATAACAACGATAGCGCTCTTCGCTATCGTCGTTCTCGTAAAAAAATTTGTAATCTTGCCGATGACGAGAATAGAAAAGTTTTACTTCTTATTATTAATTTATAGATTATTTTTTTTCTCCTGGCGAGTTAAAAACGTCGTAGTACTTCTAATCGTTGCAATCTCGTAATAAGTCATAGTTGCCGATAAGCATAGTTCTTGACAG
>CM052087.1:14359126-14377425 GCA_028453745.1 Agapostemon virescens
TAGCCCTTAACTTTTCTAGTTATTAACCCTTTGCACTCGAAGCTGTTTTAACTAGAAAACCTAGGATATTATCATTCTACATTCATTATTTTACCTTACGATTATGGATTTGATTATTATTACTCGTCCTTATAGCAGTTCAATTTTTATTCATCCTGGAAACGTAAAGTTCGAACAAGTTTGAAACGGGATCGTCCCTTTAGCCATTCGAAGCACCGTCTTTCTTTGCCGGTTAGCCCTTAACTTTTCTAGTTATTAACCCTTTGCACTGGAAGCTGTTTTAACTAGAAAATCTAGGATATTATCATTCTACATTCATTATTTCACCTTACGATTGTGGATTTGATTACTGTTACTCGTCCTTATAGCCGTTCAATTTTTATCCATCTCTTAGATATAAAGATAGCGATGTTAAAATTGTTTAAAACAATAGTGTGTCAATTTTTCGTGGCGCCTCAGAGTCGCCACTCGAGTGCTAAGGGTTAACAGAAAATACAGACAATACAGATCCCTGTTTTTCGTTATCGGATCGAGAACGAAGTTTTCTCCCGTTTCAAACGTCTCCGAACTTTAGCGGACGCGTACCGTAAAAGTGCCCCGTTGTCCGAAGGACGATCGAGGGATAATTTAAACGACGAAGGACCAGCATGCGAGACGAAGATCCGGTTCGAGCGAGGAGATGCGTTCGCGCGTAGGGCAACAGATGACAGAGACCGTAGCCGGTCGGTCTTCCGCGGTCTATCGAAAGGTCCCTATCCGGTGTCCAGTCGAGTCACAGATCGGTTTCTCTACTTCCATGTCGTAGTTCATCCGAGAACAGAGTTTTACTCGTCGGTGAGCCACGCGGTTGGCGGCAGGGCCACCTCGTCGAGGTCACCCACGCCTCTATTCCATGCACTGCACGGCATACCAGCCTTCGATTCCAATGAAAATTCATGGAAACGTGCGCCGCAACGACAGGAGTCCTCCCCGTCTTCGGATGCGTCGATCGTCCGTTGTAGCAACTGTGACCGAGTGATCGTGTAACTATTTTCCACGTGAAATCTTTATCTCTCTCTCTCTCTCTTTCTCTCTGTCTTTCACTTTCTCTTTCTCCGCATCTTTTCTCCCCTCGCCGCCCCACCCGCCAATCTTTTATTGCACCCCGATCGTCGATCGATCGGAATTGTTCGTAAATTATTATCGAGAACTCTGTACACACAGCTTCCGTCGACTGTGACCGCCGTAAACGAACGTACACCGAAACGAAAAATTATCGCGTGCTCGGGAACCAGCTCGCCGCTTCGAGACAATAGCCTAATCTTAATCTAAATATTCGCATCGTTTTCGAACGCAGAGATAAACCAAAACTAGCGAAAGTTTCGTTCGATCAACTCTCCTCGCGGCTGTGATATCGTACTAGTGTAAAGGATCAACGATTACGTTTGGGTGCGTTAATCAATCCGATACCAATTTCGCTTTACCGCGACAAACTGTCTCGTTTCATTTTAACGCGTCGAGCTAAAAATATTTGTCTCTATCGATACTTGAAAATTTCGAGGCAGTTGGTTGCGCGTTCGCAGCGTTAACGATCGTTGCCGTATTTGGGGGAGCTTAGTAGCTATCACGGATAGAGCAGAGGATATAGTAACTCCATTTAGAGTGAAAAGAAAGACGCGAAGACTAATGCTTTCCTTAACGGGGTTCGCGACAAAGCGGAAGAATTGTCTCGAAAGTTGCGGACTCGTTCCCAACGTAATTTTATCCGGCTGGATTGATCGATCGTCGTGGTATCGGCCGGTACAATTGGTCGAACGCTTTGGTCGGGACGGGAACGCGAGCACCCCGCGCATCCCTCGATCTCGATCTAGATCGAGGATCGCCGGTGCGCGTATCTCCGAGCGCGTTGTTGCACGTTTTTCCTGCTGTGTGTCGCGTCGAAGCACCAAAACCCTCTCTGTCGCCTGTGTCGTCGGTATCGCTTCTTCGACGAAGAACGGCTCCCGGTCTCGATATCTCCATCGAGCAATACCAATCCCGATCCCGAAGAGGGGATCTCGATGATTTCCATCGTCCCGCGGGAGCCGTGCGCCGATCGTTCGCACAAGCACCCGCGCACGCACTAGCGCACTCGTGCAAGCTTCTCTCGCCTCTCTCATCCAGCGAGAAGTCTTCTCTCATTCTCTCAATTTTTTTATTCATTCTTTCATCTCGATCGCATCCTATCGTTACGCACGTATCGTGTCGATACGCATACCATTCGGTGCGGTACTCGTCGAACTTGCTCCAGGCAGGAGCAAAACGTAGAAAACGTGCTTTCGATGTTGTGACCTTTTTGTTTTTCTCTTTCCACTGTTTTTTCCAGTATCACTTTTTGTCGTTTTTTTTATATCTATATATGTCGATGTGATTGCTTTTTGTACATTTTTTTGTTTTCTGGACACTGTATTTTTGCGCCGACGTTTTTTTTTTTTTTTTGCACCGTGTTCCATTTTTCTTTCCCCGCCGACGACGACCGCGGTTTCTCGATCGAGAAACGCGGCATCGCGTCTCGTCGCTGGGCATCTCACGTCCGATCAAATTCAAAGGGAAACCTGCGGATTCTATGCTGAAAACATTTACGAAACCGGATCGAACCGCACACCCCTGGGAAGAAGGATTCGATCGAACAAATTTTTGGCAATCTCTCCAACGTTCTTGTTCCGCCGTTTAACCCTTCCCTTAACTTTGGCGCGCATCTTTGGATCGTTTTGTAATTTCCACGGAACCGCGGCCAGAGCGTTTTCTTCGATCGAACCTTTCTGTCGGGGGTGACACCATCAAGCGTCATCGTTTCACGCTAGTCTACACCAAAGTAGCGTGTTCTCGGCCTCCGTCGTCGAGGTGACGAGTTCGTCTCTCCAGCGAGCAAACGCTCGAGCGCATACGTTGGACGAAACGCTCGCGACACTCTGTCCACTCTGATCGAGCGCGCGAATCAGCGAAAAGACACCGAATGCTCAACGAATTCGCCTGTTTCCGTTTCGCAGGGGCGTGTTCGTTAGGATCAAGGAGAAGAACCTGCACGTGGAGTGCTTCAAATGCTCGACCTGCGGCACCTCCCTGAAGAACGTCGGCTACTACAACATCAACAACAAACTCTACTGCGACATTCACGCTAAACTGGTAGCCAGGCAAAGCGCACCCTCCGGCATGGTTCCGATCACCGTGCCGCCGTGAGTATTCGATCTTCGCCACAGGGAAAACGCAGCATCCCCTAACGAATACGCCGCGCCCTTCTAGATCCGCCGCCATTTTTCCCAAGTTTAGGCGTCAGACGGTTCGTCGTCCAACGATCGGTTCGCGATTTTCGCTAATAACTTCTATCTCGAATTTCTTTCAACTTTGGGGGACACCCTGTAAAGACTTTAAAGACGAACTTAACCCTTTGCGCTCGAAGTTGCTTCGACTCGAAGACCTAGACGTTCTTCCGGCTTAGGATATTTTCATTTTACACGATTTATTTCATGTTACGCGTTTCTACAAGTTCCTTAGATACAAGTTTTAATTGTTTTAAATTGTTTTAAACAGTGGTATGGCAATTGTTACTGGCGCCTAGGAGCGCAAAGGGTTAAACTATTCTCCTTGGACGTTCACTTTGACGTTTCGTCCAAAGTAACGGAGCAGGATCATCCCCTACTTTCTATGAAGTCGCCGGACGATTCGCACCTTCGAAATGGCAAAACGACAGTCTTTGAGAAAACGTTGGAACCTAATCGTTTGTCGGGTCCGGTAACCCTAGCGTCGACGATTCGGCGAAGGGTAGGGGATAAAGTTTGAACGGTAACACGGCGGAGACTTTACCGATAATGACGGGGAGCGTACGGGACGTCGAAAGCGAAACGGTGTGAATTCGCGTTAACGAAGATAAGCAAACCGTGGAGAACGCGTACGCGGGCCGTTCGGCAGGGCAATTAAAGTCCCGCCGGAAATTCCACGGGAACGAAAGGAAACGGGGTGGAACGCGAGGAGAGCGATGGGAATAACGCGTGACAACCACCAATAAAAATCCGATGAAATTTCCAGAGGCGGAAGGGCTCCTGCCAGCACGATTTCCGCTGCGCTCGCGAACGCGCCGCTGTCTCCACCCCTGAGCAACCACGCGTCCTCGCCGCTGCCATTTTCTGTAAGTATCAACGAGCATCCTTTCGTCGCGATCGCAAGTTGTGTCGCTTTTATCGTGTTCAGCACAGAGCATCGCTTTTCACGTTGCCCGTAGCCTGAAAATTACGAGAGCTATCGTCGGACCACGGATTTTAAGCATTCGCGAAACGAATATGCGCGATCGGACCGAGATCGTTGAGGGATTGTATCGAGCGAAAGACTCCTCTAAAAAGAACCCTTAACAAATATGCTTGCCAGAGAAGGCATCGGCTATTTCGTAGGTGCAGAGTCTTCTACAAATTCAGGGAGTCTCGGTGCATTTCCTCAACAAAGATGATCGTAAGATTTTTAAAATACGAGTCGAGAAAGAAAGAAATGTCTGCTCGGCTCCGCGTCTTGCGATCGACGCGGACAATTTTCATTTTGCAGAAAGATCCGCGGTCCGACTGCGATCTACCTGTTCGAATTTTATTTCAACCGCAGAAACGGTTCAATCGCAACTTCGAGCTTTCCATTTTACTACTAATCGACTGCTTCGAAAAGTATTCGTACGGCACGGAAATTGTAAAAAGTTTGTAAAAAGAAATTGTAAAAAGAAAAACAAGGGTGAACTTGAAATCTCAGAATACAACTGTGGCAAGAGAATCTTTTTCCAATTCGAGTAGCAGTCGACGCTTCGAGCGAAATATTTTGTTGCTTACGCGTGTTCTGGTATCGTCAAAATCAACGGAGATAATTTTACGCGAAAGCCTAAGGTGACTCACCCTGTTTCGAGTACGCATCCCCGCCTTGACCATTGGAATAAATATTACATCATCTGTATCGGTTATAACGAGTTTGTTTATAATTGGCTCACCGTGCGAATACCTTTCCTCAAACCATACGCTTCGAGTCGCTCGTTCGCTAAACCGATTCGCTCGAGAAAATAAAGAACGAGGAAATACACAGGGTGTCCCAACCGAACGAGACCACCTAAGTATTCTTTCTTTTTGTGACGTAACATGTCGCATTTGTTTTTCTTCTTGGCACAATTTGGACGGTATCGATTCGCTTCGCGACTCTGCAAAAGACAATTCTCTGTTAAATTATATCTTTTACGTTTTTTGTTTAACCGAGAAACAACTGTAAGAAAGATCGGTTGTTGGGTGGCCGCGTTTGGCTGGTTCACCCTATACGTTTCCGGGTGGTCGATCTTTTCGAACGACTCGATTATCAACGAGAAGCTTGTTTAATCTTGAAACGTTTGAAACGAGTGAAAATTCGAGTTGCCGATCGAAATCGCCGTGAAGGATATCTTGCCATTAACTCGTGCGTGTGTGCGCGTGGCCTCCGCTTTGCACTAATCGCTTTTCCAGGCTTACAATCGCTCGAGTCCGGATTACGGATCCCCGAATCTTCGAGTATCGTCCCCGAATAGGAACGGCTGCATCACGAACGGCGAGTGCCACTGGGAATCGAAAACGTTTACGAGCACGATCACCATACAGACCGGTTGCACAGAGGTTGGCCAAACCGTTTCGTTGTAAACCTTCCGGACCTTCGAACCGAACCACAACGAAACGAAACGAAACGAAACGAGACGAGTTCGCCGCCGGTTCTGTACAGGTGTCCCGTAAAGTTCAAGGAGGTTTCAAGCGGGAGATTTCCGAAGCGATACGTTGTTTTCGAGTTATCGACGAGAAACCGGTATCGAGAAGAGCGCGGAAAGGAACACCAACCCTGCCTCTGCATTTTTCATCGATAATTTGAAAACAAAGTCGCGAACTGGCAGAGGAAGACGTTGCTTGGAATCGCCTCGGGAATATCCCCTTTGAACGTTTGTTCTTTTAACTTTGCAAATCACGCTGTACGAGTAGACTTTCCGCGCCGCATAGCAGCGGCGCTTACGCGTCCGATCGACCGGTTGGCCAATTGATACGCGACGAACAAGATTGTCAGAGATTTAATCTCGTCCGGACACGTATTGCGACGAGAACGCCGGCTAAACGGATAAACAAACGGACAGACAGACGAATAGACGGATGAAGTTGCGTCGGAAAATAAGTTGGCACCTTTTAAAAACTAATAACCTTTTTAAAATTAGACCCAACCGCTTCGCCGTTATCGCGACGTTAGCGCGATCGGTTCGCTGGGCAATTTCTAAAGAAAATTAGTGAAAAGTTATCATAGCGATTTCCAACTTCTTTCTCTGCGCCTACAATGAAATTTTATAATTTTATAGCATCGAAAGAACAGTAGTTGTACCGAAGAAAAATGTTTTACGATTAAGACGTCGGAAGAACCGTAGAGCGAAGGGAAACTGTACGGAGAGGGGTTAAAGGGTGGCAACTTACAATAGTTTCCGAGGCGAGCGTAGATAGAGGTACTCAAGAAACGCGAAGCAAGTTCGAGGAAGACGAAGGGAGGATGATTGCGACAGCGATTCGAATCGGTGTCATCGTTATGATATTCGACCGGGTCGTCCTTCGTGTCCGCGGACTTCCTTCTCGCTGACTCGACGGAGAAATCGGTCCATCGGCTGGCAATCTTGATCGTCGATCGTCTATTTTTCGAATCGAACGAGTGACTAATTAGGCTGGCGCGATCGGGAGCGTGCGTGTTGCCGCGCGGTCGGCTTCTCCCCGAAATCTCTCCCCCTGTTTGATTGCCACCGCCACGTGACATCGTTCTGTCGTTTTATGCATTGCAGCCCACCCGCCTTGGCACATCGCCCGTCGAACCACCCAGTTTCCGATCAGTCCAGGTAATGTCCCAACGCGGCCCGGCCCGGCCCGTCTTAAGCCTCTCGCGACTCGAAACCTTACACTCCGTAAGGTACGTCCTTGCCGATCCGATGATAATCGCGCGCCGCACCGCGGTCCCGTTGCTTTAAACACCAGACTATGTTCTCCGGAAAAGTACGTTGAGTCTCGCCCGATTCCATTGCGATCCGGACCTCGGAAGCCTCCCATCCCGAATCGTCGCGAACCTCTTGCCGATTTTTATTCGGGATTATCCAGTGCGCGCGGTGAGACTCGAAACTCGCGAGCGACGGTGTTTGGTGCGCCTGCCGAAGGGCGATCGCCCGATCTCGTCGTCTCCGAATTAATTCGCGCCTAATCAACGTACGCGTTTGTGTCTGTGTTTTTTTTCCTTGTCGTAATGCGATGTTGCGCGACAGTATGCGTTGCTGCTCTTCTTCTTCTTCTTGTCTTCGACGGTCTCGTTGTCGTCAGGCCTGAGAGCGTTTTCGCATTGCTACGGTTTTCGACTTTGTCGCGTTAAACCTTGGAGAACGGGATGTTTCTGTAAATGTAACGCAACGATGGGATCCGCGACGCTAAATGCGATTCGACGCCAAAGTACTCGGTAGGAAGTACTCGAAATTGCAGGTACTCGGTGCTCATCTGCGAGCCGATGTCGTACCGAAATCAAAACGAACGCGTCGATGAGAGTTTTACGCTTGCACCAATGTAATACGGTCGATGGGATCTCGGTTCCATCGTTAACCGCACGATCGACGACGCTCGCGACCGACGTACGGATTTATTTAGCAATTTTTAACCGCATCTTTGAACGCGCTTGTTGTCGGAACGTTCGTCGATCGGACAATGCGAAAACGCTCGAACGAGGCGCGGAGCGCAAGGATCTTCGATCCCGATTTAATTCTTCGGAAAATCGATTCAACGGACCGAACGAACGATTCTTTGAACCGCACGTTCGGGCTACCGAAAGGGTGAAAAGTAAAAAGGTCGATTCTTCGGGAACCGATCCAGGCGAGATCGACTCGTTGATCTCGATT
Source organism: Agapostemon virescens (assembly GCA_028453745.1). NCBI lineage: Eukaryota > Metazoa > Arthropoda > Insecta > Hymenoptera > Halictidae > Agapostemon > Agapostemon virescens. The sequence continues at coordinate 14,367,030 of CM052087.1, forward strand.
TTTCGGGAAAATTAGTGATCGAATGCCAGAGAATCGATCTTTTTGTTAAGAATCGTAGATCCTCGGCGAAGAGTAACCAAGTATTTTGTACCTCACACAGGCACCAACCTCCAACAACCTGATTGGCCCGAAGCCGTTCGGAGGATCGAGCACTCTGCCGTCGAATCTGTCGTCGCCTCCACCGTTGATCAACTCGGGAAGCAGCACTCTGCCCCGACCTCAGAGTCAGACCGTGACCGGTAAGTTCTCCTCTTCGTGGAGAAAACGAATCGCTGACACGGAGAATATCGCGAATCTTCCCGCGGTTATTCCGCTCGCCAGAGTCGAGCTCCAACGCGGATCGAATCGGAAGTTTCGCCGATCCGCTGCAATTGCGTAATCGGTTTACGTAACTTCGTCGACCCTTCGTCGACCCTTCGTCGACCCGACGAACCGGAATGTCCTTCTCGGACACCGGACGAATCTTTCCCCGCGAGGAACAAGGTTGCCGCGAAGATGGAAACCCACGGTTTCCACTGCTTTCAGGCTTTCCGGAAGAAAGGTTTGGGCAAGGTAAAAATCGCTCGTCCATGGCTATCTGGATTCTAAATTGCTCGTACTTTGGAGCGAAACGCGATGCGAAAGAAGAGCACGATTTTTCGAACGAAAAGATCCGGTACCGTTACTTTGCGGTGGGACTTCTCTAGAACTCTCTGTTCGTTTCTTATAAACTAAAATGTACGTTTATCGTAAGCCTGCGGTTTCCGCTGGCGGACAGAGAAAAAGATGGAAGAAATTGTTACGATAACCGGGTCCGTTATCCGCGTTTCCGAAAGCTTCGTCCATCGCCCGAACTCGTACCGACCGAAATTTCCGGTCCGGTAACAGGACGATTTGTGTTTCAAAGAGACAGGACCTACGAGAACCGTAGGGGATGGTTCGTCGGTCTCGATACGCGGTAAATTCTTAGTCTTTCGGAAAGCGGGAAAACAGGAAACCGCGGGTCCATGGAAATCCGCGCGCCGACGACAGAGGAACGATTTCCGCTCGGTCGTGTAATCCCGACGACGAGCCAGCCTGTCATCCTTGGCCTGACTTTGCTCTTCGATCGTTGCAAATAGGTCCGATCACCGGCCTGCCAAAGCCAAAAAGCACGCCTTTCGCAGGTACGGCGAACAGATTCGTGCCCGTTGACCGAATTTCGAGCTTTGGCTGATACACGCTCCATTTGGCTTGCGTCCTCGCATACTTTTTTTCATTTCATCTACTCGCACCCCCCTTCGTCATCGATCTCGTTCCCGTTTCACGGTTCACCCATCGAGACATCCAACGAGGACGACCCGACCCGACCCGATCCGATCCGACTCGATCCGTGCTGGATCGTGGATCGTCCGACGAGCCTTTGCCGCCCCGAGTTTGCAAGCTCTCTCTCTCCCTCTCTCTTTTTCTATTGCTCTCTCTATCTCTCTCTCTCTCTTCCTGTTTCTTTGCAATCGACAATCGAACACGACACTCGCGTCGTCCGGTCGTCGTACCGCGCAAGGATGCGAGAATGCGAGGATGCGACGTGTCGACGGCGGGTTCCGAGAGCTGCGACACACACATATTCGCATGTCATTCTCATCGTTCTCGATCGCGATCGCGCGCGTTTCGTCAACGATTATTTATACACCGCGGACGTATCGAGCAACGATGATGCGGACCGATCGAATCGAAATTGGGACGATTCCGTCGAGACCCGGATAGCGAACGAACGAGCGGGTCGAGCCCGCGTCGAGAGCTTACGCAACGCCGCAAACGGAAAAATACTTGCGAGTAAAAATACCCGGGCGCTCGTTCGCGTCGTCTTCTATCGGCCGCGACGCTCTTTTCTCTTTCTCTTGTTCGCGCGAGTACGACGTTTCGAGAGTTTTCATCCAACGAACAACCCCGAAAGTGTGCGCGCAACGTTTTATTCGCCGTCTCGGATCGCGCGCGATTTAAGCACACCGAGCACAGTTGAGAATCCCGAATTCGTGCTACGATCGCCAAAGCGTGCCTTTCCTGGGTCATAATTTTTTCTTTTCTTATCTTTTTTCAGCCGGTCCATCTTTCAACCCGAAACCCAGACCCTTCTCCCTCACGTTCGCATGAATCGGTAGCTCTCGACTGCGCCGTCGTCGTCGTCCTTGTGCTGACAGCCGAATCGACTATATCTATATACGACAATTATTATATTCAACGTTCACGATCATCTCCCCCTCTCGCTGTCTCGAACATCGTGATTCGGCGGACCAGCGAGTCCGCGAGGTCTCAAAGTTCCTCGACGCCGGAATTACCCGGCCGCTCGAACCGACCGGTTCGACCTTTCTTTCTCCGACCGACGAATTCGCCGGTTCGATCGCCTACGTCGTTCGCGGGTAATTTTCGATCGCAGTTGGGCGAACATTTTGTCGACGCCTACCGATCCGTCGATCGCGTTTTCTTTGAAACATATTATCCATCGTTGCGCCCTCGCCGCTCGAATCGAATCGGTCGCCTATGTAGGATCGGTAAAATCGAGATTGACGGAAAATAGTGGTTGAATAACAATAACGAAAATATATTTAACGAATCAAATAATTACAAAGCGACTTTTAGTTTTCAACGTCTATTTCTTTTCGACCGCAATCACGAGACTGTTCACTGTTCAAACGACAGACGCGCCACCGTTTGTTTCCCTGATCGCTCATTTACGCGCGTCATCCAAATCGCCTATTCGACCTATCCCTCACCTATTTATCGAGGATTTCTTTCCGCAGCGAACGATCGAACGACGTAGTCGACCGCGTTTGCGTTCGCTTTCGAGCAACGTCCGAAATCGAAAGAACGACCGTTCGTTGGGAGATCGATCGCGAACCGGTCGCGTTTCGACCGTGTTCGGTGGTTCCGGCGCGAACGAATTGTCCGCTGCAGCCGAATCACGTGTTTCGGGATCGGTAACGTCGTGAACCATATCGACGAGTGTTTCCTCGAAGAGTGTTCAGAGATTTAAAGTGAAATTACGAAATAAAGCGACAGCCAAGCCGAGCAAGCTCTTCGCTCGATACATGTTGTTCCTTTTCTCCAATTTCATGTGGCAACGCGACGCACGCGTCTTCAAGCTCCTCCGAAATTCGGATACGAATCAATCAAAACCACCGAGTCCATGCGCCGCCTCCCTCGATCCTCGCGTCGGAGCTTTCGAGGGGAACTCGGGGTCGAGATCGGGGATCCTAACCGTAACCCTAACCGAATTTGGTTCTCGTAACCCTCGAGTAATCCGCATAACCGGTTCGCTCGAGACATCGGCTCCAGGCGCGGGTAACCGGTGACGGGCATTCGATGCCGCAACGCGCAACTTTTCCAGCAAATCGATCGTCGCAGGGTTTCCAATTCTTCAAAGTCCCGAACTTTCGAATTTACAATCTCCGAGTTGTTCGCGATGGTTTCGACCATTCGATCTTTACAACATTTTCGAAATTACAAACATTTCCGAATTTCTTCTCGCGAATATCGAATCGAAGGGATTGAAAGTTAACCGGTTGTAAGTCGGTTAACCGATTTATCGTTGATTGCTCGTAGAGTACCGTTAAATACAAATGCATTGATCGTACTCGGTGACGCGAGAAGTGCGCATCGTTACGCGAATTTGCGTCGTACGAATCCCGTGCGCGATGGTACAAATCATGGACAACAACTTATTGGCACGACCCTGCTCGCGAAAATTAGTTTGCGCCGAGAAACGATTATTCCCGACGACGCTTCGTCGTGTTTTCAAAGCTTGAAGAAGGGTGACCCTCGTAGGGCTGTCGCGGATAGGTTTTCCTCGGTAACCCGAGTCACAATTCGGATCAGGCGAAACGGTTGGAATCCCCGATCGAGATGCCAACGCTCGAAGAGCTCGTGGCCAGAGCCTTTTCGAGGCTCGAGGACCTTGCGCGTCGATCGGACGAGACGCGTTCGATCGTCGAGAGAAAACGCGACTGCTCGCTCGTAACGCTTTGCCAAGACCGTCGAAAACGCCGGTCGTTCGACGCCCCGACCACGAGCTTCCGCTTCGCCGACGCTTTCTGTCCGTTCGGAGCCGATTGGCACCGCTCGCGCGCGCGCGCTTCACGTTCACCGCTGTTAATCTGCTCTCTTTTCTTGTTAAGTTGCGCTTCTTTTGATTTAGGCATCCTGGTACGTGCCCGCGAACCACCGGTCCGAAACACGACTCGCGTCGGACTCGTTGCCTCGGCTAGACGAGATTAACACGTTCGCGACGGGATGCACCACCGGTGGTACATTCTTCCCTGTCCAATGGGGCGGGATCTGCTACCGGTGGTACATGGGCCTGATAAAAGAAAATACAAAAGAAAAACAACAGACACTGAATTCAGGCCCCGTGGCGAACGCGTTAAACGGATGGTCAGACGCGACGGATCGCGGGCACGAGCCGCTCAATGTGCTTCTTACTCACGGCTGATTTCTTTGTTTTTTTTTTCGTTCTTTCTAACTCACCCCTGTGTACGACCCGAAACACGCCCTGTGTTGTGTCTATCGTCGCCTGTCCGTCGTCGAAACGTGTCGCACGCCTTACAAAAATCTTGTTCCGTGTTCGTGTTCGTGTTCGTTGTACGTACCGACCCGCTTTCGATCGTATCCACCGTGTCGCTCGTTCGTTCCTTGTCCGTTTTCCCTGTCCCCCGTGGAACCCCCCGCCGCCCTATGGGACCCGTCCGTCTCCCAAAAAAGAAACCCACGAAAAGTCCTACTATTACGAGTTGGTCGAGGAGGAGACCAAGACCGATTCTCGAGCCAGTTCGGTGAAGTCGAAAAGCCGCGCCTGGCCACCGACGAAACCGATCGAGGACATCACCTATCCCACCGCCAGTCCTCTGTACATCGATCCGAATCCCGCCCTCGACAAAAGGGGTAAACCGGCGGTCAGAGAAAAGAAGGCCTGCATCGAGGCCTGCGAGCGGGCCCTGAACCAAAAGAAAAGGGCCGAGAGCATCGACGGCGAGGTCGAGAGAGTGACCAGCCATTGGGGTAGTTTCGAGTACGACCCGATGGATCGAATAAGCTGTCCGGGGCCCATGTACCGGAAGGTCGAGCTGGTCGAGACCAGCTGCTCGAAGACCGACAGGCAGAGCAGAAGCGACGCCGCTTCGAGGCCCAGCTCGACCGACAGCGTCAGACGATCGTTGACGCCGACGAGGATCACGCAACCGATCCCGAAACCGTGGACGGCCACCGTGTCCACCGGCGGCAATCTCTACGAGCAGAGCTACGCGACCGAGCAGCCGAAAGTCTGCAAGCAGTTCCACCAGGAGGAGATTTGCAAGCGCGAACAGATATGCGAGAGAAACCAACCGTTCCGCGAGGAGCATCGCTCCTACACGTCGAAAGTCTGCCGTCGAGAGCAGACCGTCTGCGAGAAACCACCCTTGCCGACGCAGCCGGCCATCGGACAGGAGGAATCCAAGGAGGAGGTCACCGAGATCGACAAGGAGACCACCGATCTTAGATCCGCGGAGGAGATCGCGGAAGAGGAGGAGGGCGACGGGGACGGCATCAGAGGAGAACACGATTTCGTGACGGAGACCTCGGAAGAGGACCACGACGGGGTGCACGTGAAGAGGACCATGACCATAGAGAAGACCGTGGAGCCGAGAAGACCGTCGCCCGCGAGACCGTGCAGCCCCATGATCGAAGATTCCCAGCAGAGATACGAGAGAACCATGGAGACGCGCATCGACAAGGAGACGAAGGAGGCCGAGGAGAAGACCGTGGTCGAGTCGAAGGAGGTCGTCGCTACCGCCGTGGACGTGCAGCAGATGCTCGAGAAGGCGAAACGGGAGGAAGAGGAGCAAAAGAGAGAGCAGGAGGAGGAGGAGAGAAGGAAGCAGCAAGAGGAGGAAAGAAAGAGGCGAGAGGAGGAGGAGGAGAGAAGAAGACGCGCCGAGGAAGAGGAGCGAACCAGCAGACACGTCACCTTCGAGGAGGAAGTGGTCGAGGAGGTTCGCGAGCAACCGCTGGGAAGAACCGTGGTGCGCGAGGAGAAAGTGACGGAGGTGGAGAGCGACACTCCGGGTCGCAAGAAGCTCGTCAAGGAGACCTACGAGGAGATCACCGAGGAGGTTCTGGTGCAGGAGCGCGTCAGGAGGAAAGAGGACGAGCGGAGGAAGAGTCTGCGGGAGCAGGTAGAGGTTCACCAAAGCCTGCGAGACCAGCAGTCGTCCAGATCGAAGCAGGTGTGCAACAAGTATCCGCCGACGCAGGAGGTGATGGAGACCAACAAGAAGCACGTGCAGTTCGTGAAGCAGACCAACACCGGCCCCAAACCGATCCCCCATTCCGCCATCCAGAACTCCACGCCGAAAGAGTGGAAGTCCGAGATGGTGAACGCGCTGACCACCGCGCCCGACAAACCGTTCGCGACACCCAGTACGTCCACCAGCGTGAAAGAGGTGTACACGGAGGAGACGATATACTTGGACCACAGGTGCAGGCCGAAACCTCCGAAGGAGGACGTCAGACCCATCTCGCCGTTCCAGCAGGCGCTGATGATCGCTCCCGAGCGTTCCTACACTCCCCTCAGCAGGGAGATCGGACCGGAAGACAGGAACGTGGGAAGCAGACCCGGGACGCCGGCACTTTACAGCGAAAGAGGCGGCGTCTATCTTCCACCAGCGGACATCCTCTACGGCGAGGGCAGAGCCCGAGATCCTCCTCCGCCTCCGTCTCCGGCGAAGCCTCGACCTCTACCGACACCGCCGCCCGATTTCAAGCTGAGAGACGTCTCGGTGTCGCCTCGACCGGCGACGCCTAGCAGCAAGTGCATCACCGCCTCCCTGAAGAAACCGGACACCATCCCGATTTACCAGAAGCACCTGGTTGCCACCAGGAAGACCGCGGTGGAGGGTCACACGTACCAGCCGTCCAGCAGAACACCGACGCCCACGCCGGCACGGTGCAAGTCTCCGGCTCAGGGACCACCATCCCCGCCGCCCTGCTACGTGAAAGCGCAAGCACCCAGGATCAGAGACGATCCTCCGCCGAAACGGTCCGCCGTGCACTTCCCCACGAAGAAGAGCGTCTCTTACAAGGTCGACGAGGACACCGACGACGGACACCTACGCGCGGAGTACGCGGCCACCAAGACCGTGGACTTTGACGAGAAGCAGACCGACGACGAGGATCGCGGACCCACGAACGCGGTACACGCGCAGTTCCAAGAGAAACGTTTGATGACCAGCGAGGAGACCAACGAGCAGAAGATGGCGGTGGTGAGGAAATCGCTGGAGGTCTGCGAGGACTTTGAGAGGTGCGAGCGAAGAACGGCGGCGAGACCGCTGCCGGAGCCGAAGAAGAAACCAACGGAGAGCGTGTGCGCGATAGGGAGGACCAGTCCGTCGAAACCGTCGCTGCCGTGTCCTCTGTCCTCGTGCACATCCTCTGGCTCGGCCCAACCCGTCTACACCAGCTCGACGGAGGTGCGTCACGTCAGCTACGGCGCTCCTCCGGCTTCGAAAACTTGCCCCGACACCGGGTTGACCGTCTTGCCCTGCAAAGCGCACTCCGACAAGGGCACCAAAGCCGGCGTGGTGGTGGTCCCTTGCGAAGGGCCCAACACCTGCTGCCAGAAATCCGGAGTCTGCGTGGTTCCGACCGCGGATCGCTCCGGTGTATGCGTGTCGCCATGCTTCGGGGGCCCTGGCAGCTGCGGCCAGCCTTCGGGCCAGTGCGGCCGAGAATCCGTCTGCGACGTCGAGATCGCGAACTGTCCCGACACCGGAGTCTGCGTGGCGCCTTGCGAGGACGGCTCCGTCTGCGTGGCGCCCTGCAGCAAGCCCGGTTTACCCCCTTCGCTGAAGAAACTGCCGTTCCCGCAGATCCCGTTCCCCTACGAAGATCCGAATCCAACTCCGGCTCCTGCTCCGACTTCCTGTCCGCAGAGAAGCTCCTTCGAGCCGATCCACAAGCCTCGCACTAACCTGAGTGGGCAGCTCGCGCGACTGACCTGCAAAACTGCCAACAAAGTACCCACCGTTCAACTGTACAAGCCCCAGGCTCAGGCTCAGCCGCAGTCCCTCTGCCAAGCACAGGCCGACTCGTGCAAAAAGCAGAGCTGCAGCGAGACCAAGAGCTACTGTTGCAAGACCCAGAGCTCTTCTTACTGCTGCACCCAGACCCGCTGTCAGTCGGGCAGCCAGTGTTCGATCAACACCCGCTGTCAATCCGGGAAGCGATGCGAGACCCAGAATAACTGTCAGGACGGTGTCCACTGTTCTCCCTCTAGAAATACCCAAAGTTTAGTAGACCCACCAAATTTGTCATCCCACCCGGATCTAGGTACCGGAGTCGGTGGCCTCGGCGGTGCCGGGTCCAAGAGCGGAACGTTCGCCGGCAGCAGCGCGCCGAAACGCGGACGAGGCGTCCTCAATCAAGCCGGTGGACCGGGATCGCGAGTGCCCCTCTGCGCTCATTGCAACTCTTACGTCAGGTACTCCAAGCCTGTTGTTCTTCGCCCGTTGCTCGTCCCCGTTCGTTTCCACCTGCTCGTTCTATCGTTTGCTCGCTCGGTTTCTTTTTTGTCGTTTGCCGTGTGCTCGTTTCTTTTTCTCGCAAGCCCGCCCTATCCTTCCCTCCTCTTTCCTCGTTTGTTTGTTTGTTTGTTTGTTTGTTTCGTTTGTTCTCTTTTCGTTGATTCGGTAATCGTACGGTCGCTACCCTCTTGCGATCCGTCTCGAGAAAGCTTCCGGACTACGACCAGGAGAAACCGGAAGATCGGAACCAGGCATGCCAGAGCGGACGAAGGGAATGCGGCTGTCACCTGATGGAAAGGAAAACTAAATGAAAATTAATTAAACTAAATGAAATTAACAGCGAAGGAGGGGAAGAATTTTTATCTGGCATCCCTGTGATCGATACCACCGATTTCTTAAGAGTACTTTGTTACCACTTGTTTTGCTGCTGTGTTTCGTTTTGTTTTCACCAAGATCAACCGTTCGCATTGGCGTAACTAGAATCGTTTGTCCAGAGTCCTAGAGTCGCCTAGTCGCGCCAATGAGCGTTCGGACGTTTCATCGAAACCCAAAAGTACGCATCCGTGTGCTTGGTATCCTTGACGCTGGGTTTACGAGACGCTTGAAAGTGATTTCAATTCACGATCGTCGAGATCTTTTTAAAAAGAAACAGTTGAAACTTTTGTTCGACGCGTTCTTACCGTTTCGTAAACGCAGCGTTGAGAGGTGACGAGTATACTCGACGAAAGCAGAGTAAAATCGAGACTATACTCGGCACGATCGGTTCGCTACCTACGATAACTGTATGTTCTTTTTTTTTTTGTGCGACGTGATTAACAGTGTTCACTCTTTGCACGATGTTAACAGCTAACGGGGAAAATACTAATCGCAAGTCGAACGGTCTCCTCGTAAAACCAGTCTGCTGTAAAAACGACAAACAGTGCACAAGGTTTGTAATCCAATCGATTTAAACGGGATACACGAATATGTGTTGTTCTGACCGTTGTTCTTTCTCGGTTGACGTTTTCGTTGCGCTTGGATCTGCTTGAACTCGCCGAATCCGCGTGGAACGATCTCGAAAACTAACCGGCCGTTTGTTGCGCGTCCCTCAGGGGGCCGTTCATCACCGCTCTGGGACAGATCTGGTGTCCCGAACACTTTGTCTGCGTGAACACGCAATGCCGTCGACCCCTCCAGGACATCGGGTTCGTCGAGGAGAAGGGACAACTCTACTGCGAGTACTGTTTCGAACGTTTCATCGCCCCGAGCTGCAACAAATGCAACAACAAGATCAAAGGCGTGAGTACACCGATCGGAGAACAGAGAACGCACCCTCGAACGATCCGCGCGAATCTCGAACGCCGGTGAACGCGTTTCTCGTTTGTTCCAGGACTGCCTGAACGCGATTGGAAAGCACTTCCACCCTGAATGCTTCAAATGCTCGTATTGCGGCAAACTGTTCGGCAACAGCCCGTTCTTCCTCGAAGAAGGATTGCCTTACTGCGAAGCCGGTTGGTTCGATAAACTAAAACCGAGACCGAGTCTCGTCCCGCGTCCTCGGATTAAACAATCGCGCTTTTCTTCTCCGTTTCTGTTTCCTCGTTGCAGATTGGAACGAGCTGTTCACGACAAAGTGTTTCGCGTGCGGATTCCCCGTCGAGGCTGGAGATCGCTGGGTAGAGGCCCTGAACAATAATTACCACAGCCAATGCTTCAACTGCACGGTACGCAATTAGTGCGAGAACGCTTCTCGAAATAAACCGATCGATCCGAAACCGGCAAGAAAGTCGAAGAAACGGCTCGTCGATTACCCAAAGCGCGTTTCTTCCAACTTTCCTTTCGTTTTCGCCAAACGGTGGTCGTTCGATATCTCTCTACGCGATTCGAAAGACCATCGTCGTCGT
>CM052087.1:14377435-14437926 GCA_028453745.1 Agapostemon virescens
CCTTTCGCTCGTCCACTCGCGCGAGTTGCAAGGCAAAGCGAAAACGAATTGGGTGAAATATTTCAGAGAAAATATTTCAAATGCTGATTTAAACACGGTTTGGTGTTCCGCGATTCGAAAGACCATCGTCGCCCTTTTTCTCGTCCACTCGCGCGAGTTGCAAGGAAAAGCGAAAACGAATTGGGTGAAATATTTCAGAGAAAATATTTCAAATGCTGATTTGAACACGGTTTGGTGTTTCGCGATTCGAATAAAATTTCTGCAATTAAAATATTTCATTTCGCTCGCACGCACGCACGCATAGACTACTGCTCGCTGTTCGAAACGATATTTCAGCCAGTTCTCCGCATCCCGGTGATCGCGTTCACGCCAGTCAATCGACGAGACGTACACGCCAAATCGGACGAATCAGCACGTACACGCTCCGTCTTGCGTCGCAATTTAGCATTACCGACTACACTGCGGATTTTATGCGCTCGCGACGCGGTCTCCTCTCGTTAACATTATCGTTACGAGCACGGATACGCGCATATCCGTGAGCCTCGATCAATTTTTGATTTCGGGACGACGAGACGGAGCGTGAACCTTTCCGAAAATATCTCGCGATAAAATACTATGCCGAATTTCCTGTTCTCTGTTGCAGATGTGCAAGAAGAACCTCGAGGGCCAGAGCTTCTACGCGAAGGGTGGTCGTCCGTTCTGCAAAAACCACGCGCGCTAGAACCACGGCTCGTCGAACCCCGACGCGCGACAAGCTAGGGAGATTCGGGGCAGGGCAGAAAAGAACAGGGTTGGAGGGTCGGGGACGTGGAAGCAGAGAAAACAAGGAAAAAGCCGAAAAAATATTGCGAAGAATACGCGTACCTTAGCTTTACGAGCACGAAATTCTTTCTGCACGATGTTGTTTTACCGTGATTTCGTCTTCTTCTTCTTCTTCTTTTTCTTATATTCTTCGTCTTCTTATTTCTTCTTGCATCGACTTTCGATCGGCGGGACGCGCAACGTCTCCGGAAACGGGAAACAGAAAGATACGCGCGCGCTAATACTGACCCGACGAAAGAGAGACGAAAAATCGCGGGACGCCGCACGCGACAACGTCTGCGGGAACGCGGCGTTAATTACGAACGAGCAAGCCGATAGAAAGAATGAGAACAAATCGGACGTCGATCGGACGAGAGAGAGAGAGAGAAAGAAAGAGAGGGAGAGAGAGGGAGAGACGGCGGATAAGGTCGCGAAAGGCCGCGAAACGAATCTCCCCGAAGTCGGCGACGGTCGTCGCGATCAACGAACATAGGATATATTAAAATAGATAGGTATAACGGAGAAAGCGGAGAAAGCGGAGAAAGAAGGAAGCGGGCGGCGCGTCCTTCGAGGATCGCGTTTCTTCCTCGCGATTCCGTGATCGGCCGCCGCTTGCTCGGTGCTCGGGATAATGCCGCTTCTAATCGTCGTGTACCGACGACGTTCGAGGCCGCCAAGTAGCCGCGGGCGACACGAATCGTCGTCGAAATTATCGAATCAACGAATCTGTTCCAGTTTTCGACGACGCGACAAGCACGGCACCGTTATCCGATTATCCGATTATCCGGAACTCTGGGAAAGCGTCGACATTCCACGTTCAACGAAACCGAAGCGGAAGAGATTCCGCGCGCGCGCGTCGTCGCGGCTTCCGGTCTCGAAGACGGACGGATACGCGCGCGGAGGCGCTCGCTCCTCTCGGATACGCCTCGGGAACGCCTCGGCCGAAAGTCGCGTCGTCGGAGACGAGACAAAGCGTCTGTAAATCCTGCGAAACGATAGGAGGAACGCGCGCGGACACGCCGCGGCTCGCTCGGCTTCGGTCTCTCGCGGTCGGATCACGCAAAGGTCGCCCGAGCAATTAGTATTACCGGCGTTATCGCATATTTCGTAGGGCCAAGGTGCATCCGGAGCGTCGTCACGTAAATGTCGGCCCGGAAGACGTACGAGCGATTCGAACGATACACGGGGTGCCCCGCGAATGGCAAAGAAATTTCACCTAGCAGATTCCCGGGCGACGTTTTCCTTTGCGAGTTCGCGGTTCGCGGTTCGACGATCCGACTATCCGTAATATCTTGAGAACGGAACCGTCGAATCGCGCAGCGACAAAGGAAAACGTTTCTCGCGTACGGGACACCCTTTGGATCGTCTCTCCGACGAAGAACGCGGAGGAACCGGACGCTGGAGAGAACGCCTCCATCGTTACCGAAGACGAGCGAGTGTTTTGCGGTCGGTGGTGGTCGATCGAGGATCGATGTTCGATGCCGAAACATTGAAAATTCAAATGGGAACGTTGCTAGTCACGATTCGTCCGCGGTACTAATTGACGGATGCCCGACTCGCGGTCGTAGATCGCGTGATTAGACGACGAATAGGTTCCACGTCGACTAACAAGCATTCCGCGGAGACACTTGTTACCATTATCGAATCGAGAAGGAAACCCCGGGACCCGGGGATACCCTCGTGCATGCGAATTTCACCGTAAATCATTCGACGCGACCGAAACGCGACCGAAACGCGACGGAACCAGCAGGAACGGAAGGGAACGATTTCGCCCGGAATCTCGAGATAACGGGGCTCGATTTCTTTTCCCGCTCGATCCCGTCCGTCCGTCGTCGCCGATCGTTCCACCGGCACGAACCTCCGTCGGGACGACGAGAAGACGCCTTCCGAAAACGCTGACAGAGAACACGATCGCGCGTGTCGTCTTTCTCTCTTCCTCTCCTCTCTCTCTCTCTCGGTCTCTTTCACTCTTACTCATTCTCTCTCTCTCTCTCTCTCTCGTTCTTGGAACGCATACTTACATAGACGTAGATTAAACGCGATTCGAGAGAATCGGCTTCAAGGATCGAGGAAAACTTGCGCTCTTTGATAGCAGTTGCCATATAATTTTAGACAAGGTTACCGATTTCTGTGCCATCTTCGCGGGCTCGTGGCAGACAGCAACCGTAGAATTCGACCTCCGACATCCGACATCCGACATCCGGCATCCGAAGCGCGAATCGGACCGACTGCTGGCTGAGAAACGCACGAGCCTCTGTATCCGTGTTACGTGTTGCTTACAATAAAATAAAATGTTCATGTAAGTCTCCTTCGTCCTGGCTACATTTCTCTTATTCTCTCTCTCTCTCTTTCTCTCTCTCTCTCTCTCTCTCTCTCTGTCTCTCCTCTTTATCCCTGAACAGAAAAGAAACAAATCGCCTGTTCCTGTTTATTGCAATTTATGGACATACGCATTGTCCGTTTTTCGATCGTCGTTTTTGGTAAAGATTTCGATCGAACGATACCGAGACCGATGCTCGATGGCAAGCATCGGAATATTCTTCGAGACGGAAGATCGAGCCGAGAGAAACGAGGCGCGAAAACAAAGAACGATCGATCCCAACGTATCGCGGTTAGGTTGTCGAAAGAAGGCGAAGGACTCGAGACACGTGAAGACTCGCGAATAAACCGGAGAAAGGAAGCGGCTCTCCGGTAAAAGGGACGGTTCTATCGATTTGTCGTTAAAGTAACCTTGCGGTACCTCCTACCTCCGAAGCCAGACACGCGAAACATTTTTCTGGCTGGTCTTTTTCGCTACGGATACGTCACTGCCCGCGAACTTCAATGAACGCTTCTGCGTCTATTAATACACCCGCGAGAATAGATATTCCGAGGCGCGTCGATAGCACCCTTTCCGATCGTTCGACCGGCTACGGAAATTTCTGAATGACACCGGAAACGAACCGAGCCTCCCCAAAGACGCATCGTCGCGAGCTCTTGTTCTTTCGAAACGCGTTCGATTCGATCGAACGTAATTTCGAGTTTGTCATTAAATTTCAATTTAAAATCTTTATTATTCGCTCCTCAACCGAAATTAAATTCTGATTCTGTTCGAGATGCCCGGCCTGGTAAGACGAATCGTTCGGAAGACGTCCACAGAACCGTGCGGAAGTTTTTAAGAAGTCCGAGCGACGAAAGAGAATAAAATTCGACTTTGTTGCAGTGATAGCTTAGCCATCCGGGAATACGAGAAGCGCGGAATAATTGCAAAATCGATGTTTCTTCGGAACGGTTCGAGGCGCGAAAGATATAGTTTCGGTAACCGTGAAATAAATCATAGCGCGAGGGGTTAATCGGTTTGACCCGCGAGCGGCTCGGATAGGATCTCCGGTCGGGCGTTCGATGACGGTGTTCGCCGCGCGTCGTTTCCTCTAGGAGCGCGTGGTCGTGGATCTCAGCGTTTCAACTGGAACCGTCGTCGACGTAGACACGGTCGTTGGTTGTGTGTCGGCTTGGGCGAACGTTGCGCGCCACTGGAAAGTCGCGTGCCCGCGATAACGATCTACCGCGAAGCCGTATCAGCGTGGCGAAGCGAGAGCGCCGACGAGCCGACGAGCCGACGAGCAGGCACAGACTTCCGGTGTCCTTGCCCCGTGGTCGCGGTGTCCACCGAAAGCCCATAAAAGCTGGAAAGCGACAAGCGGATCCGGCACACGGGCAATACCTGCGCACCTGCGACCAGGTCAAAGCGATTGCGTAGACCGAAACGTGCACGCCGGTGCACACCAGTGAGAATCGGGCGGCCGGCTCGCTTACGTGCGGTTCCGCCGAAATATCTCTCCGGCGAAGGGAGAACCGCCCGTCTCGTCGACGGGATCGACGGGAATCGACGGGAATCGACGGGAATCCGAAGAGAAGTCGCCGTGAAAATTGATTCGAAGGTATCCCGACCCGAGACCAGGATACGCGAGGATTCCGCGCGGATGCCGGCACTCTGGAAGTTATTCTCGAACGAGTTTCGCTTCCGTTCCCGCAAAGTCCTCGCGTTCCCGTGAAATCTCGCGAATGGGAAGCTCGAAGGACGGGACGACGAGCGTTCCGCTTGGAAATAGGTGAGCCGTTCTACGACGAAACGTTCTCGACGCTTTCGCTACCGAAAACCTTTCCTCCTCCGTTGCTCCGATCGAAAAAGCGAGCCGCGTCCAGGACGCTCCGTCGACTGATCTCGCCCGCGCCGGAATACCGGAGTACGATGTGTCGGCATGGCAGTGAAATACTTGGACGGGCCCTTCGTCTTCAGACTCAACGACAACGGTGCAGGACCTCATCTGCTCGTACAGGTACGACATACTCGCTTCTCGTTGCTCTCGCCGTAAGGTTACTTTTTCGCGGTCCAAGCTACGGTACAAAGTGCGAGACCGAAGCCCAATAACGCGTTCCCAATGCGCGATTCGAAATAAATTGTAAAGGGTAGCGTTTAAGCGTCGACGCTTCGCTCCGATCGTTCGTCGCAGCCTCGAAGCAGCGACGCGACTATTGGCGACTCTAAATTCGAACGATGCGCTTGTTTCCTTAAAAGAATCGAAACCCGCGCGCGGTCCAGGCGTCTTAAACGTTTCAGGCTGCTTCCGTTGCAAACGAACGGAGCGTGCAACTTTGCTCTCCGACGTAAGCGCACCCTCGGCACAGAGGAACGAGCGACGCCGAGCAGACTTCCGCTCGAACGTTGCAAACCGCTCCGCGTGCTTCGCGGACCTGAAATCGAGGACCGTCTCGTTCGATTAGAAAAATAACAGCCGCGTCTCTGGTTTTGTCGAAGAAAGGGCGAAGCGATCACGCGAGCGGCTCGCAAGAACGTAGAAAAAAGGTGGCTGTTGCGGCAGTCGAAGCGTTAAAGATGCGAGAAGGAAGGAACGACGGGAAACGAGCACGAGCAGCTCGCTGCTCGTAAATATCGGGCCGATACGTCTCGTCACGCTTTTATGTCGCTCGGAATTTGTTCGGGGCACGGTTACAAACTTAGCCCGTGCCCTTGAACCGAATACTTTTCAAGGTACGTACGGTGTACATATGCGCGTGCATACCTGCAGAGTCTCGGGCGGGATGCGACGCGCTTTTGCGTGCACCGCTTTTAGAACAGCATCGGAGCGGCTATTAAGTAAGTGCGACATGCAATAATAAAAGGGCAAAGAATAGAGCGACCGTGGCGGGGCCACCGTAACCGACTCTTCCTGACTCGCACGAACCCGCGAGGACGATTCCGCGGAGACGTAACCCTCTCGCGCGTTATGCAACCGACGATCGTCCGCTCTTGGCTCCAACACCCGCGAAACGTCGACGCTTCGACCGAATGAATTTTAACGTTCGCGTATTCGTCCTTCCAAATTTTATACCGATCCGGAAAATGCAACGAGGTCGAAGGAAGCTTTTCCTCGGTCGCTGGTTCGACGGTCGAAGCGTCGATCCTCGGAGTCGTTCGGATATCAAACTTTTCCCCCGGGGTAACGCTTTAAACGTTCAACGTTCCGACGATTACGCGATCGCCGGCAGAGACTTCGAATTTTATGGAGACTTTTCGAAGGCCAGAACCCCGTGCAAATTAGTCGCGAACGTAAACGACTTCGAAGACGAAATGAAAATAGAAATAATGTAAATTTTGCCCGGCTGGAGCAGCGCGTCGATCGTCCCGCGGTTGCTTCTAGCCAGAGTTTCTATCTGGGCTTCTCGCGAAGAGGATACCAGCGCAACGATCGGAATCCTCGTCGGTATTCGACGCGGTCGGCGTCGACACGGTCGCGGAACGTATTACACAATTATTTAGCCGACGATTCTGGGTAAAGGGAGCAGGCTATCGCGATTGCGGAGCTCGTCGATCGTTTCTAATTAGAGTAGGCCAGGCACCCCGCGTTTCGTTCGACTTCGACGCTCGAACGATAAGAGGACGGTGTTCGACGGAAGCGTCGAACGAACGCAGGCTTTCCGACGTATCCGCCGAAATGCGAACAGCCGAACGAAACGATCACCGGATGCACCGGCGTGGTAACAGGGGTGTAAAATGGTGTCGACGTCCTTTCGCGGCTCCGATCGATCGGCAAGTTTTAAGAAAATGTTGCACGGCCGTTATACGCGGCCGAATAATAAAAGTAGGCTACCGTGACGGCAAACGGGGATACCGCGCCGAATTTAATTGTAATTAGGGACCTTGACTCGCTTCCAGTGTACCGGAGACAGCGACGTGCTCTTAATGCTCCAATACCACGACAAATAAATCAAAGGGGGTGTTCCCTGCGAGTTCTTGTTCGCGTGTTCTACCCGAGCCTCGGCGAATCGCGGAATGCGTAATATCGAAGCGTTTAATCGGTGCTTCCTATCCTCGTTGAATATCGAATGTCACGTGCGCGTCGACCGTATTCCTTTTCACCCCTGGCGCCGCAAGGTGTCCTGCAACTTTCAAACAAGCTCAAACAGTCGCGGTCGATTAATTTTCAAATTGCGAATCGACGAATGAAAACGTAACTCGGATTCGCATCGGAAATCTTCCCCTTGAAACTTCTTTGAGCCCTGCGGGACACCCTGCGCGAATACAAAGATCGCAACAGTTCGGGATATTGCAAACTACCCCTCGATAACGCGAATACGCGAATTTCGATTCAGCCTCAATCTTCCATCTAGATTTATCTTTCGCGTTCTCGAGGAGGAGTTCGGAATATTCGATGCGTGCCTGCCTGCCTGCCGGAGAGGCTTCGCGCGACCGATCGAACTTCGGTTTGCAAAGTACAAGAATGTCGCATACTTTTCGCAGGTTTGCACGGAACGCGGCTGGAGGGAATACACTGGCGATAATAATGTATTCAAAGATCGATGGAATTTATGGTGGCGGTCCGGTGGTTTCCCGTCGCCTCATTACAGGTCGTTGCCCTGGCAGGTAATAACGCATCCGGCTCTCTGTTCGCCTGAAATTTATAGGAAAGTTTATGCGCGCATACCCCTGAACGAGACGCGGCGAGCCGCGTGTAACTAACTAGCCGGTAGTTTACAAACGATAATGGACGGCGGGATCGCTGTTTCTTACCCTATAGCGATTTCGTATCGCATCGTTGCAACCGGTGCTGAACAAACTCCTCGAACTATGGCGTCGTGTCAGAGATTTCGAACGAAACGCGTTATCGTTGTCGATCTACAGTCGTCGGAGAAAACTTCGTTTAAACGGATTAAATAAACGGCACGCTAACGGAAGTTACCGATTTCTCGCAGTTCGTCAATAGAATTCCGAAGGGAAGCTCGATCTGCAGAAAGGACAATCTTATCCGACACCTGAGATGCATGAAGAAGATGCACGGCTCGGTCTACGACTTCAGGTACGGTCTAGAACACGAACGACGACAGCTGGAGCGGGTGTTTGATCGTTATCAAATGTGGAATGCATCGCGTTAGTCCCGCAGGGTACAACTTGCCGTCGGAGTACACGAAATTCGCGGAGGAATGCAATCGTTGCGAGAAGGACGACAGAGTTTGGATCTGCAAGCCGGTCGGTCAGAGCCAGGGAAGAGGGATCTTCCTGTTTCGCGTAAGAACGTTTCGCCTAATTTCGGAGCTAATTTAGAACCGAATACGAAACAGACTGTTCCCGTGGTGCGCAGAAACTGAGCGATCTGACGTACGACAACACGACGGTGGTGCAAAGGTACATCGAGAACCCGCTCCTGATCGGGGGCTACAAGTTCGACCTTAGGCTGTACGTCTGCGTGCCGTCGTACCGGCCTTTGACCATCTATCTCTACAAGGAAGGCTTGACGCGTTTCGCAACGGAGAAATTCTCGCTGGAACATCTGAACGATCCTTTCAGACACCTGACCAACTTCTCTTTGAACAAGCTCGGCCCGGGGTACGCGGAGAAAAAGGAGCGCGTCGGTTCCGGTAACGATCGATCGTCTCCCTCGTAGAGTCTCTCGGCGAATCTGAGAAAAAATAAATGGTTGTAGGCTGTAAATGGACTTTTAGACAGTTGAGGCGGTACTTCGAGCAGGCCGGTTACCGTGATTGGTTCCTCTGGCAGAGGATCGCCTGCTTGGTGAGTCTGACGATACTGAGCCAAGCGGCGGGGATACCCAGATCTTCCAATTGCTTCGAGTTCTTTGGCTTCGACGTGTTGATCGACAAGGATCTGAAACCATGGTTACTCGAGGTAGATATAATACGTATAGAGCTCTCGGCTTGCACGCGAACGAAGAACGATCGTAACGCGGAGGAACCGACATTCCAACAGGTCAATCTCAGCCCGGCATTAAGCAACGACTGCGAGATCGATTCCGAGGTGAAGAAACCCTTGCTGCACGACTTGTTCGATTTACTGGGTCTTCCGGTATGCAACACCGGACTCTCCCTGTTCACGATATGGTCGACCAGCCGAAGCGTCAACCTCGAGATCGAAGAGTCTTCCAAGTTTCCTAAGGGTCGGACCGCGAAGAAGAAGTCGAGAACCGGTCGAGAGACCGACGGCTTCGTCAACCTGTGCACGGATCTTCAACCTACTGTACGTATGCAGATCGTTACCGCCTTCGCTATTGCTGAAACTATTCGGTAATAAGCAAACATCCAAATAAACGGCTATCTTTTTTCTTAAGAAAAAACAAACCAAAATGTATAACCGAATAATGGTTATACTATAGTTATAATATATAATGTAGGAAATGAAAAGCCTTTGCGGAGAGTCTCGAGTGGATAACCCTGCTACGAGGGTTGTTATAGAATTATGCACGAAAAATTACGTTCTTTTTTCAGGCCAATTTTCGACTGCAAAATTGACTTTTAAGAAATTCAATAGAATATATATTTTAAATATTAGTAATTAGGCAAAGATATTTAAAGAAAAGTTATACCGTATCCTTTCTGTTCAAAGTTGTGCCGGTACTAATAATTGTAAGTAGTCCAATTCGAATCCACCAGCTTAGACAATCAACTCTGCACGATTGTTCGAACTCGTGGACTCGTTACAACCCTCTGTTGGTGGACAAGTATATTCCCCGCGGTTTTCGCGGTACCAACTCGGAGAACCACGATAAAACTTCGGTCTGGGACAATGGGAAGGACTGGAACACACCATGCACGAAGGAAGGTGGATGGGTCCGCATTTATCCGTTGACCAGAGTGCAGCCGAGCAATTCCACGGACTACGCGCCATCCTCGACTGCCGAGTCTTCGCGGGTCGTCGAGAAAGAAGTCAGAAACACGGTTCTTTGTATACAAAAGTACTGGCTTTTCTCCTAATTGATTCCGCGTTACCGAATGCGTAAAACAGTCCTATCCTCGACCATCGACCTTTCTGTTGCAGGTATCTGAAAGCTGCCAAACAAGTACAGAAACAGACGGAGAAGTATAGAGACGATCAATGCAACGCGATGCTTCGAAAAGAACTGGAATTGAATACCGAAATATGGCTGCCAGCAAAGTGATCGTAAACGATGCTCTTTACCATTAACCGCGGCTTCAAAGCGACGTCTTTCGCACCCGATACGCCTTAACAACACTGTCCGATGAATTTTCACTTGTTGCTTTGCGTTTTAATAACCAGACACAAAGAAGGATCATCTCTATCGGTTATTGAAACACGAAATTAACTTTGGACAGTGCAATTCTTATGAAAGCATATTTAATCAAATCGTGATATTTACACAGACGCATTTCGTTTTACTACTCTACGTCGATACCTCTTCGATAGCCAATCGTTAATATTGTTATAAGCTACTTTTCGAAAGAAGAGATTCGGGATTTGCGAATGGCCGTTATAGTTGTCCAGAGAATACCCTGACGCGGCTGTCGACGCATCTCGAGTTTCTTCTTTCGAAAAAAAGAGGCCGTAATTAGTAATTTAACGAATGTATTTACACTAGACACGTTTCGCTCGACGGAACGTGTTTCCGTTCAACGTAATGCGGCTCCAACAACAGCGAGTCCTGCGCAGAGTCCTAAGCGAACGCGATAGAAGGACGATGATGGTGGAAGGCACATCTTTTATTCACTAAGAACTTCTCGGTTTATTGAATGTTTTCTTGAAAATGTACATTAATTCGCTCCTTTTGCCGCTAACCTCTTGTCGCGCTCTTCGGCGATCGATAGCTTAACACCCTTGTCCCTTGGTAAGCTAATGTACGACTTTGTACCTCTGCCGATGATGAACACGTTGTTCAACCTGCGCAGAGCAATTCAGATTCGATCAATTTCAAAATGTTCTGTCACGTTTCGAGTTGTTTCTGTCTCCTAAATGGGTAATACTGAGAAGCCTATGTGAAGGCAGTCAGTGACCAATATGAAGGATTTTCATTTTGGCCAATTTTTTGACTACAATGTACAATTACGCATCATCGTAGCTTCGATTACGGCCAATACGAGAATCGGTCGCAAAAATGCTATTTCGCAAAAATTTTCGATTATAACGAGTGCGATCAATAAAGCCATACCTTGTTGCAAATGTATGTCCTTGCGAATCCTTAATGTGACAAATATCGAAAGACCCAGGGTGACGTTCGCGGCTGACAACCGTACCGACACGCCCTAAATTTCTTCCGCCAGTGATCATGCACAGATTACCTATTTCGAGGAACGAAATGTACAAATAGATATGTATCTTCCAGAAATACGTGCGAACAGAACATTGTACTTGTATTATAAAAAGGAAAACACGCATTACCCGAATCGAATCTGATAGAGTCCAAAATTTTGCCAGTGGCAATGTCCAAGTGAATGGTGTCGTTAACTTTGATGACCGGGTCTGGGTAACGAATGGTTCTACCGTCGTGCGTTACCAGGAATGGAATACCTTTAGGTCCAGTTTGAACGCGCTTTACTTTACACAGCTTGTACTGTAACAGACAATACCACAGTGTTCGAACAAACCGTTACATTTTGCACGTTCAAACTTTATTTTCATTTTCGTGCCAACAACAAGTACCTTTGCTTCTTCTGCCGTGATTCTGTGAGTGGTAAAACGTCCCTTAACGTCGTAGATCAGTCGGAAGAATTCACCAGTCTTCTTGATAGTGATAACATCTGCAACGATCGATTAAATTTAATGATTCTAATATACATAAAGCGGTTCGCGAATCGGGTATCACGATTAATATAATATAAATATATATACAGACAGTGTTAGCCGTTTTAATTTTCTGGTATACATGACGTGAAGATAAACAATAAATAAAAGACGCCAAATACAAGAGGATAAAGAAGGCGAAATCGAAAAGCCTGGAGGAGCTGCGGGGCCGTTTGCGGAACTTGGTCGAGAACGGGAACAAGATCCCAATATCGTTCGAGCAGTCTTACGCCCTGAAGAATACTCCGTAGCTACCTTCTCCCACCCCGCATACAAGCTGCTCCCACCCCGGCCTCTCGCGTAGCAGGGTCGTTTCGGCCGATCGAAAAGTCTTATGCCTGAGCAAAACCGTGAATTTACGCGAGAGAACAATGGCATACCTACCTGCTGACGTAGGGCCTCTACGTCATCCCGGGACTTCTCGCCACGACGAGTCGTGGAGCTTTTTTACGACCCGTTGTCCCCACTTTGCGGGCCCGCGCGATTAAAGGAAGGAGATTGAATCGTTGCCTGGCGCGACCGGCTCGCCCGACGGTGGTGTTGTTATTGAAATTCTCATCGCTCCATGCGATATTTACTATAGCGTCTCGAGAATGAAATTAGAGAACGTCGCGCGCGGACAATTTCCAACACTTGTGATTAACGCGATTATCTATTATTAAATTAGTTTTGCGAATCGTTCGTTGAATTCTGTTCAGACACAGAATTATTTAAATTTAAATATCGTTTACATATTTCGACGGGGTTACTTATTGTTTATCTTCACAGTACGTATCGTGTTTTGTTTTAGTAAAACGGCCTATTTTTTGTACTATACATCGATGGAATATCAAATTCTG
Source organism: Agapostemon virescens (assembly GCA_028453745.1). Classification (NCBI taxonomy): domain Eukaryota; kingdom Metazoa; phylum Arthropoda; class Insecta; order Hymenoptera; family Halictidae; genus Agapostemon; species Agapostemon virescens. The sequence goes on from CM052087.1 coordinate 14,390,144, forward strand.
AATAAAAATATGTTAACTTTTGTACATCTTAAACCTAATAGTTAACAAAATAATAATCAATACACGTCTATACAACTTACACAATTATTAGCATAAATGGAGTAAAACATTACATAAAAAAATGTGCACTTTCTGGGTAATACAGAAAGAATATAATTACTCGATCTGTGACCATAGAAAAGAACCTTCACTTAATATTGGCCAATGTATGACTGTAATATCTTTAAATGAAAGATATTACAGCTTCGATATGGCCATGAACAAAATATAGTTTGTCCAACAAGACAAGGCAGTAAACATAAACATAGCCACTGGAGCACGACAGAATTAAATATTGTCTTTCTCAGACAATGTGAATGTTGCTCACCCATGAAACCTGCTGGGTAGTTGGGGTCTGTACGAACTTTCCCATCAACTCTAATCAAACGCTGCATCACAATTTTTGTGACTTCACAATTGGTCAAGGCATACTTCAATCTGTTACGGAGGAATATGACAAGAGGAAGAGATTCCCTGAGCTTGTGGGGTCCTGTGGATGGACGTGGGGCATACACACCCCCCAATTTGTCCAACATCCATGCTTTCGGCGCATTCAGACGCTTCAAGTGCTTTTTCGGACCTCGTGCCTAAAAATGAATAAATCAATCACTTTATGTATCATCAGCACTCGATGAACTGAAGTAAACTTCCAATGGAAATTCAAATCCGATGTTGCAGATTTGAACCTGTCTTAAGGTACCGCAATGTGTACGTTTAGGTTAAATTATCGTTCACAATTTTTTTGCTATTCGGTGTATTGCATGCAATTTATAAAAAAAGAATTTTATTTAGTTACAACTAATATCGAGTCGGACACTATTTTTTTTATGGACAAATAATGTAAACAAATTCCTTCGATAAAACTAACCGTACTCGCACAACCTAACCATAATTTCTTTCGAATAGAAATTTATGGATTCAAAGAGACATATGTACGGTAATCTTTACTTGAATTCTTGTAGTTCACTATTTTATTCAGTATCAAACGATACGGTGTTCAAAGAGCTGGATGCAAACGGATTTTCGGTTGACAACGCACAACGAACTTACCATCTTGGTTTTCTAAACGGAAAAGACACAGACCCGTACCGTTTCTCACTACATCAGGAAGTTGCATGCGACGCCACTACAGCCAATATGGCGTCTGTTGTGTATTGTTAACGGATTTGTACTTTCGTGAATATTTTACACTGTTATAAATTATTCTACATAGTTAGTATATTCTTTATAATAATGTTACGTATATTACAAGAATATAAGAAATAATAATAGCCGCCGAAAATTGTGATAAATTGGAAATTCGGTTCTTTATTTCGAACAATTTCAGAAGTTTCAACTATTTCGTGCAATATAAAAATTTTCGATTTGCTACACGTTTAATAAATATAGGCGAGGGCTAAAATATGCAATTTTTTTAATTACTCAAATATACAAAAAAAATAGTACAAAATATAAGTATATAAGTATATGTGTTTGTATAGAAGAAATTCATTGTGTGTGCAACAAGTACACTCCGGGACAAAAAGATAGCACACCTTATATTTTCCCATAGTTTGTGTTAAAAGCTGATTAAGCTGATTGTGTTAAAAGCTGAGATTGAATAATTCAATTTCATTTGTGTATGTTTATAGAGGTATTTTGTAAGAATGTATAAAAACAAAACGATGGTTGTAACGTTAAATAAATAAAAATTAGGTTAATTATAAAATGTGCTATCTTTTTGTCCTGGAGTGTATCACAAATGATACTATGAATGTGAAATAACGTTACACTGAGTTTACTGTCTCAACAATGTTGTCTAATAAGCTGGATGCACCGATTCTAAATAAATCCTTTGTTAACCATTCATTTCCTAGTTCCATTTTAACTAACATCATCCATTCCAAAGCCTGTTGGGATGTTTTAATACCTCCAGCCGCCTTGATACCAACCTAGGAATGACAGAAATTAATAATAAATATTACAGATTAATACAATACTTCACATTTTTTTACTACAAGTAATTCCTATATACCTTTTTTTGTGTTAGAGAATAATACTCTTTGACTGCATGGCACATAACTATTCCAACGGGTAAAGTAGCATTGACCGTCTCTTTTCCAGTGGATGTTTTAATAAAATTGGCTCCAGCCATCATTGCTATCATGGAGGCTTTGTACACATTTTCCAAACTCCCTAATTCTCCTGTGGCAAGTATGACTTTCAGACATATTTTTTTGTCACAGATGGCACCAAACAATTTTAATTCCTTGTATAACTCTTCCCACTGATGTGTTATAGCCAATGATCGATTGATCACAATATCAATTTCATCAGCACCACTTTCTATCGCTATTTCAACTTCTCTGAGACGTGTCTCCAGTGGAAGTTGTCCAGATGGGAAGCCTCCACCTACTGTTTATAGTTGATAATTATAATCGATAAATTTGAAGTAGAATCATAGAATTAATACTATGTAATCAACACTAACCAGTAGCTATGGAAACCTTATGGTCTTTGTCAAGATTTGCTAATGCAGCTATTGCATCTGGAAGTCTCATGGGATAAATGCATACAGCTGCAGTATGCAAAGATTTTGTGGATTCACCAAGAGGATTTAAGGCCTGAAATTGTTTATTAATATTTGGATGGCATTGCACGATTTAACAAACTAGGAGAAATACATTAAACTGTTTCAATCCTGAATACAATCCTAGTAGGGTCACCTTTTCACAGACGGCTTTAACTTTAATTGGCGTATCATCCCCTCCTAACGTAGTTAAGTCTATAAAGCCTATTGCTTTTATCAACCAAGCTATTTTAGTACATTTTTCCAGTGCATCGAGGTTAGTACATATAGAAGATATTGTTTTAGCTAATAATGATTGGTTAAAGTCCACTGTGGCTAAAAAAAATATTACACATATTGATAACAGAGAAGTAATTGAAAGATTAATTAGTTCTGAATAAACGGTAAAATGTTTGTAATACTGCATGTAGAATGTCAAATTGCATACCATTGGCCAGTTTTTGGATATCCATTATTGTGATGTTAATTAAGTATGTTGTAAAGTTTAATAAAATGTGTTATTGTACCTCGACCGCTACTTAACAACGCGAAAATGTGCAAACGTTACGCAAAATGGAAAGAAACGGTAAGTGAATGTACTAAAAATATACGAAATATATCATTGCAAAATAAGAATTGATAACATCGTAATCATATCAGATTTGTGAATTATTTTTACGCGAAGTGACGCGAGATGACGCGAGATGTAAACTTTATTTGTTTTTCACATGCATGTATGCGTAATACAACGACAAAATTATAAGAATTCAGCAAAATTGTCTGTAATTCCAAATTTTATTTTTAATTTAATTATCAACGGATTTAAGAAATAATTATTTGTTTGTCAACTCTTATAAAAGTGAATAATAAAAATCTCCGATTAAAACGATGCGAATAACTCTTTATTTATTATTCTTTTTACTATCTCACAGCGAAATAAATATATATCAGAACAAATTTTCAGTGTCTAATTATAAGTAGGTTTAATAAAATGTTTATTTTAGATCAATATTCTCTTATATTGAAAAATTGTATTAGAAACTTATATTTTACTGATTTGGACGAACATAGATACTAGTCAAAAATACTATTAAAATTCGTGCTAATTTGAATTATTATTATCTATGATGTTGCCATTGCTCCCAATATTGTGCAGTTTGCATTTCAGAAAGTCGTGATACAGTTCTATCAAAAGCAAAAAGTTCTTCTTCACCAGTAAAAAGATTAGATTTGTGATCATCCTATAAACAAGATAATATCATAGTATGATATGTTGTTTAAAAAATACAATTAAGTTCGTTTAACTTACAGAACCATGAGATATTTTTAAATCATCCATAAGCATTCTTTTCTCGTCTGAATATTCATTGTCCCCCTCTGGTACAAAAAGTTTTGTATGAGGTACAGCTGCTGATATAACAACTCTTACCTAGAAAAAAAGAATTAATTCGTAAAACAAACTACTTTAGACATGCAATTATATAAATTCATTTTTCGATAATCTTACTTTATTGTCGTATAACGTATCGATTAATGTAATAAATCTTCTAGTTTGGGACTTAAGCCTGAAGTCTAATTGTGGCACATCTCGTATAATAACGGTATGAAATACTTGACTTAATTCTAAATAATCGCTGGCACCAAGGGGCTACGCATAAATAAATCATGTACAACGAAAAACATTCGATTATATATCAAATAGCAGCAAAGAGAAGGATGAACCTACTCTATCGCAAAGCTCTTCAAAAGTTGAATCCAGTACTTGGCCGCATGTTCTGTTAAAAGTAACGTTACGACCTCTTATGGAAATAGTGCGGGACCTAACAATATCATTTTCTTTCGAACATAAATATTTAAAAACTTTGTCCACGTCGTTTACCGCATCTTTCCCCTTACTACAAAAATGTAATTGATGTACATTTTTTTCTCCAGAAATATTTGATTGTATACTTTGTTTATAAAATAAACGTACATGAAATAAATTTTTTCGTCGCTGAGTCCAGTTTGTAGTCTATAATCTATACCCGAATCTAATGAATTTATGGTACAATAATTTTTTAGAACCTGTATGAACGGAAGAAAATTTCCTCTTTGTAATCCGTTCTTATACAAATTATCCGGCGCTCTATTACTGGTTGCAATTACAATTACACCATTGTTGAAGAGCTCAGTGAACAATCTTTTCAATATCATTGCATCTGCAATATCAGTTACCTATATCATAACAGTTCCATTAATATGCATTATTCTAAGTCTTTTCTCCATAGTTATTTTTTCCATAACTGAACCTGAAATTCATCGAAACAGAGCAACCATGCTTCTTCTGTGATTCTCTTAGCAACCGGTGGTATAGGATCGAAAGGTTGAAGTTTCGTACTACTAACATCTCGTACAAAAGTTTTCTTCACCTCGTGTACATTGATATGCACGTTCGCCATGAACGAGTGAAAATGTACTCTTTTCTTGCGTTCGATCTGGAACAGCATATTCAGGAATAGCTATACGCTTTACTTTGGATTAAAAAGATTATTTTATATTGTATTGCATATGGAAAGCCGCTGTATAAATAATACCTTACTCATAGGTCAAGAGTTTTCTTTATAACATTCCTTCTGAGATATAAATATAAAGTAAACCCTTTGCTTCATCAATGATTCTATGATACTACTTGTCTGTATGACTCTGAAAAATATTATGAATTGTTGTAACAGCGATCTAAAGGCAAAAGCATAACAAGGCTCCCCATGTGCATTACTTAGTGGTCATGTAAAACAAAATACCTGACAACAATCATAGAAAAGATCCATCAACATTGTTTTACCTCCACCAACTGCCCCATAAAGGTACAATCCTTTAGGAGGCTGCTTCCTCTTCTTACCAAGCCATTTGTCTATTAGACTAGATTCCTCCGGTTTATACCCATTGATTTCTTTGTAAATACCTTGTAAAGTTTCGGCAACTTTCATCTGATGATCGTCCCTCATCAATTCTCCGCTGGCTATTTTATTTTGCAATTCAACGATCGGCCCCTCCTTGTCCAAAATAACATCCTGAGTATATCCATGATTTTGTGTGAACACTACGGGTCGAAATCGTACAAGTAGGGTAGAAAAATAGCTTTGTTTCGGAAATTTCTTTGGTATTAAACACGTCATTCTAAAACAAAACGTTCTGAAAGGAAAAGGTCATAATTTGTCACTTATGCACGTGTTACTATATAATTGCTTATCCAAGGAAATGTACACACTATTGCGGATGATCACACGGCTAGTACACTTTTAATTTGAATTAGATAAATCAGATCGATTGCACGTGATCAAATATAAAAATAAATACGCCCTTAGATAGTGGCGTATTCAATGAAAAGTCACATTTGACAGTCAACCAGGTAACGCGTGTTAACCTTTATATTACGTACGAAAATCCAATATATGTGGCTACCTCAGAATAGAACACGCACACCAGGAAATTTAGAAAGGTAAGTGTAAAGCATAATGTTCAGATATTATTATTCGAATAATTAGGGGGCATGTATAAATTTATGTCTAAAGTATAGAACATTTCGTCATATCGTTTATATCATACTCATTTGTTTAATAAATTTCGATATTGACGAATAGATATTTCGAACGTAGCGAAAAGCTATTTTTGAAATTTTTAACTATCGCGCGCTACGGTCTGACGTAATGAAAAAAAATTGTTGAGAACCATCTTCGTCATGCCAAGCATTCGCTGGCACGTGAACCGCCTTGGAAAATGTAAAACATCGTAAATGTACGATTATATACTATTTCTCAAGGTGTGATGTCGTTTATTAAACCTTCTCGAATCGATATTGTGAATTAATAATTTTAAGTTTCGCTATTTTTTAGTTAATACTCGATTTTTTCATAGACAACGATGTTAAATCGAGAAAAAATTAGTGGCGCTATCCATGGTAAACCACTAGACAATCAAAGTTCAGTTTATTCTTTTCTGATGGCGCCACCATACTCTTTCGCCTTACTAACAATATGAATATTAGTTTCCTACGTTATCAGTTTTTAAATAATTGCTCTTAATTTATTATTTGTAAGAAATGGAAACGTCGATTAACGTAACAACAAACAGTAATTATTTTATAAACATTTAATCATTATGATAAATTTTGGTACTATATTGGGAATTGTATAATGGTAATCTTCTTTTGTCAGGACTAATTCCTTCTTTTGACGAATAATAACGTCTTTCCACAACTTTATCGAAGAAGCGACTTAGTTTTACAGATGAACTAGAACCGGCAGCTAATGACCTCACTTGACAACAATCCTGTAGAGTAAGATAGAATAGTTAACACTCAACTGTTTTAAGTAAAAATACAATTGACATACCAAAAATATTTCATCTGCACCACATTCTTCTGCAATAGTCGACGAACGTCTGTGAACGCTTGATCTTACTTCTGCAACTAAGTCTAATTTGGTGCCAATGACTAAAATTGGTATCTGCAAAACAATGTTATTTTCCCAATGATACTATATCCTTACACATGCTATTAAAATGTTTCCAGTACCTGAGTAGAACCCACAAATTTTTCAGGATCAAAGTCATCAAATGGTTTTACTTTCATATAATTGCTGTCTTTACTTAAAACTTCTTGAAGCCACTTTTGAAGGTTCTGCTGTGATTTTCTGTTTGTTAAATCATGGACCAATATTATACCTGCGTTATGGGTAATAACATTTAATTAAAAAATTTCTAAGTTACACTAACAATGTACCTTGAAGATTTTGAATTTGTACCATTTGTGGGATTATAAAAAACAGATCTTGTATTTTTGTGATTTTGACTGCCACCGATATCCCATAATTCAACAAAATATCTTCTCTGATTAGGAGTTCCTTCCTTGTATTCGTGTAATTTAACTTCCACTGAACAACCTATTGTCCATGAAGGATTAGAGATAGTTTGCTGCTGACATATTAAATGTGTCAGTGATGTTTTCCCAACACCTAAAAATGAAAAATCGAAAGAACATTTAAAAAATTCATAAATAAATGTAACAGTCTTGCAACCCATAAATTTCCAAAGAGAATTATAACAAGAAGATTCGATTCAAACGAAAAATCGAATAAAATATTGTTCTAAAGTCATGTTACAACGTTATTGTAAGAATCATCGCAATTATTATTATTATTATTATCGTATTTGTTGCAGTATCAACGACAGCACTAATAAATATGTCAGAAATAATTGAACTGTTTCAAATATATTCTTACCAGAATCACCAACAACGATAATTTTAACTTTATCTATCGCTGCCATTAAAAATTTTCATTAAACCGTAGTTAAAGATGTACTTGTTCTACAGTTCTATCGTTTGACAGGTAATCATTTGACAATTTTGTATCACGAGTACATAACCTCACAAATAATAGCAGTTATAAACAAGCGTCAGTTGGGACAGTATTTTATCGTACTAAAAAGATTGATAAAATCATGTATTTGGCGCCTTTATTTTTTAGTGTTTTTGCGGGAACACATGTCTAGTATTATGATGTATATTTTAATATACTTTTATTGATACTTGTTTAAAATATTTTCTGACAAAGACATTATTTATAATACCTTAAAGGTTAGTATTCCAAATTATAAATTATGTTGTTCATAATATCTCGACTCGAAGTACATTCGAAGTAATTAATATTAAATAATATTTAATTGTTTCAACTCCGTTTATAATCTTTAGCAATTCCAATAATATTTCATTATATGTAACAACAAGAAAAATGAGTGGCGAAGAACGACTTGTTACAGAAGTTCCAAGCAGTTTGAAACAATTAGCACGTTTGGTAGTACGTGGATTTTATACAATAGAAGATGCACTAATTGTTGATATGTTAGTCAGAAATCCATGTAAGCAGAAAGACTATGTACAATATGTTATACATGAAAATTTGTAATATTCTGTATAAGATTCTACTTCAACTAATCAAATTCTACATTTTACACAAACAGGTATGAAAGAAGATGATATTTGTGAACTTTTGAAATTTGAGCGTAAGATGTTAAGAGCTAGGATATCCACATTAAGAAATGATAAATTCATTCAAGTGAGATTAAAAATGGAAACTGGTTCGGATGGAAAAGCACAAAAAGTCAACTATTATTTTATAAATTATAAGGTAAATTTTAAGTAACATATGTTATCATTATTATTTATGTTCTCACTATCAAGGCTTTGTAGTTAACACTAAACCATGTCCTGGAGAAATCACTTTCTCAATATTTTGCAAGCATTGCAGTTGATTACAGAAAATATTCCTTCCAGAACACACCTCTTTGACCCCCTATAAAGTTAACTGCGATGCTTGCAAAACAATGAGAAAATAATTCCTCTAGGAAACAGTTTAGACCTGAAAGCTTTAACAGCCTTAACTTATTTATGTATTAAAGAGTAATTGCTATATGTATATATAAACATATGCATCTTTTCAGACTTTTGTAAATGTGGTTAAATATAAGCTAGACTTAATGAGAAAGAGAATGGAAACAGAGGAAAGAGATGCTACAAGCAGGGCAAGTTTTAAATGTACAAGTTGTTTAAAAACATTTACTGACCTCGAGGTAAATACGTTATGTTTGAATCCTATATTCTTTATTGGGTGCATAAGAGGAAAGAAAACAGAAAATATTTATTAATGTAATATAATCTAGGCAGATCAATTGTTTGATATGACCACCGGTGAATTTACATGCACCTATTGTCGCGAGATAGTGGAGGAAGATCAATCTGCACTTCCAAAGAAAGATTCAAGGCTTCTGTTAGCCAAGTTTAACGAACAATTAGAACCCCTTTATATTTTACTACGGGAAGTAGAAGGTATTAAATTGGCTCCTGAAATATTAGAACCAGAACCAGTTGACATAAACACTATCAAGGGGTATGTATATCTTTTTCATTAAATTGTCTATTTTATAGAAATACATATTATAGCACATTTGTAATTATTCTTCTAGTATTGATACAAGAAAACCAAGTAGTCTAAGGGCACCTGGTGAACAATGGTCTGGTGAAGCTACAAGATCGTCAGGTTTCATGGTAGAAGATACGAGAGTAGATGTTACAATCGGTGATGAATCTGCCGACGATAATGCGGCCAGTAGAAGAAAGGAAAGGCCAATTTGGATGTTGGAAAGCACAGTTATCAATTCTGATTCACAGGTATATATATGCTGATTGATGCAGCAGTCTTTGTCTTTTCTTTGAATTCATTGCTGATAGCTTGCTTAATCCCTAGCCGGATGGAGTAAACACGCAAGAGAATATATTGGATAAAGCTGCAGCCACTGCCACTAATACAACCGCAACAAATAATAAGCAGGGTGAAGATATTATGTCTGTATTGTTGGCTCACGAGAAGAAAGGAGGAACTAATGCCGCGGCCGCTATAAAGTCTGTGCTGCCTCAAGAATCTAGCGATAGCAGCGACAATGAAGAAGTCGTTGAAATGCAAACGATCGACACAGGTATGTATAAACATATTTGCAATATGTTTTTACCTTGGCGTTTTATCAAAGAGATGTGCACACTTTTCAATCGTTGTTTAGGAGAAGTGGAAACGATGGATTCGGAAGACGATGATCTTGTACCGACGGTAACAGTTGCGGGAAAAACTGTTGCGATCGCGGACGTGAACGACACATTGATCGCAGAAATGACTCCGGTAGAAAAAGAAGCGTACATTCAAGCATATCAAGAATATTATTCTCATATGTATGACTAGACAGAATACAGTCAGCGTTGCTAGGTATTCAACGATGCTATTCAAGACTGAATGGTTACTGAGATCCTTGTAATATTTTGTATAGTCATCAAATATATAATTTTCTGGGATTGGTAACAGTCGATGTTCTTTTAACTTGGACAATGGAGTATCGGTGGGAAATTCAGTTTTAACGTTCGAAAGTAAAAGAAATGAACAATTCAGACATCCGCATCTTGCAGTATTTATATTTTTCTTCTAACATATAGATTATAACTCAATAATGTCATCAGTTTGTAATAAATCAACATTTACAGACACGTTATAATCACAATTAATCAAAATTAATAGCATACATGTCACTTCTGGTAAGGCGGGAAAGTTTAAACTTAGCCGAATATAAAGTATTTATTAAGCTTACTTTGAATTATTTTTTTTTGTTTGTCTTTGCGAGAATTTCTAGCCGACCACCACCATCGGATAGAAATTTTAAGACGGTACACATTTTTTGTATGGTACTTTTCGCTTTTTTTTTGTACTTTTTTCACATTTTTTTTTCTCACATTAACATTTATTTACTTCTGCGTGACGCCGCGCGCGCATGTTACGGTACAAATATCATTTTACCTGCTGTACCGTTTTATTCATTCTTTGATACTTCAATGTAACTTACATCAAAAGAATCCTAGAGACGAAGTGTTCTATTTATATACATTATATTGTACTTTCTACCTATGTCAATACAATTCTATTTGATTCTGAATTAAATGTAAACTATATCATCTATTCTAAAATCTAAGATTCTTTTGACGTAAATAATTGCCTTCTCAAAGATGATTTATTCTGGTTCGTTCAGACGCAGGCGAGCGAAGTCTTCAAACACGATATTATCATCGTCGTCGTTCGAATAAGAATTCTCATAGCGTGTTCTTTCCACGCTCTTGTTCTTCTTTAGTATAGCCCTTTCTTTTTCCGCAGCTCCTAAAACACAAACCAACATATTATACATTTACAATTACAAATTTAACAATTTACTTTCTTAAGGTCATTGTTAGTCAGTATTTACCTGGAGCCGGATGCATTAATTTAAATGGTACATCTGTAATCAATTCACCACCCAAGGTACCACAGTTCAATTTCACCCTAATGGAGTATGAGATGACAATACCCATAGCATCGCTAGGAGTTTTACCCTCGGCAACCATAGTCGAAGATGCAAGGTTCACATCGTCGTCCTGAACGGGATACAAAGAAAATGTAGTGAGAACAGTGAAGAAGAAGAAGAAGAATCCGCAAATAATCTTTTTCATAATGTCTCTTCGTTTTTACTTTTAAATGTCCGTCAAGAGCAATGCCACGTCGATCTTTGTTGCTGCTGGCTAATGGCACTAGATAAAACTGTTTCGTGAAAGATGCACCAGGTGTAATGGGACAGCCTTCGCGTGTTTCCAAGCTCGCTACGTGCCGGGAGAATTGGGTATTGACCATTGTGACCTCGCAATGCTGAACAACAAACAGCTGAAAAATGACAATAATTAAATGCGTGATACAAACGGTGCAGTTCCGAGATTACAGCTTGAATGTCAAATACCTTGATATTCTTCACAGCTTTTCGAGAATTATTGGTAACTATAACGTTCGCAGCCACCTTTTCGCCATGGTAGTAAATCTCCCTGTCTAGCGTAACTTCGAGATTCAATTTACCCTGAGAGAACGTGAACCCTTTGGAAACCAGAGAACTAGGTAATTTACGTCCTCTCGTTGGTGGGGCGTATTGCAATTTCTTTATCGCTAATGCTACAGATGACCTTTTGTGTCCCTGTTTAAGTCGATTTATCACAGTTCAAATGTTTTACGTTGAGCACGAGTAAATAGGTATTAGATAGACTGCGGATCTTTATGCAAAATAAAGTCGAAAAGAATGTAACAATATTTTTGAATTCTTCTAATAGTTGTAGCTTCTTTGTAGTTATATTTTCCATCCATCGATTGTTGTTACAAATACATTAAATCCACAGTCTAGCAATTAGGTCCGAATGGTACGCTACCTTATCTTCTTCGTGCTCGCCGACGTATATTTTGATAGTGTATTCTACTCCCAAAGGTTTTCCCTGATCGTCGTCGCCGGGTTGCAATGTAACAGAGCTGGGGGAGCTCTGTGGGAATTGGAACAAGAAAGGATATGCATTTTCACCGAGTCTCTTCAGGAGACGTTCCTGCACAGGTGTCATGTCTTGTTTCTCTTTTTTAATCGGCACTATTTGCTCGCGATTCAAGACGAGTTCTTTGCTAAATTTGACACCCATGACCTCGTCCTCTTCGCGGCCATAGCGGAAGGTTGTTGTCACCTAAATAATATATATTATACATATTTGAAATACAGATAGATTCGAACGGATTAATTTTAATATGAAAAAGACTTGAATTCTTACCTGTCCATAAACTTTTCGTCCTTGAAGATAATCAGTTTCGACAACGACGATGCCATCGATGGGATCTACGCTATCTAAGTGGTCGATGAAATCCCTTTTGCCAAGGTAAACCGTGACTTTTCCTACAATTAATATGAAGACGTAACATTTGTTCAAAATTTTTCTAGTATTATAATTAAACAGCGGATTTTATGCATTAAAATTGTAAAAATATTGAAAGACCTTTAAAGTATCTATATGTTAAAGTAAGTAATGAAAGAAGGAAATTTTTATTTAGCTCTTGTATTTTATAATTGACACACAAACTTATTATTTCACATAAACATCCACTGGATAACTGTAATATCTGCAGCACTAAGTTTTATCGCTTACCATTTGGAGTAGTCTTCTTGAATACCTTGATGGCTACAACGTAAGCCAAAAACAGGAGAGGAAACATTTGGCACTTTTTTTCCAATCAAATGAAATAACAGAAGTTTGTTTCCCGCCCAGAAGTGACAGTCTCTTAGCATGAACAGGGAACTTCATATAGTCTTGAAAGGGCTTCTTGAAGCCATACTACTAATAGCATTATTTTATTACCAGAGTTAAATAATGCGATTAGAACATACATGTAAGTGGTTCGTTACGTGCGTCGAAAAGCTGATTCAGTAGCTCGTGCACATTCAACCAGGAAGGTGTTCGAAACATGAAAGTTGTGCGAAACTATTTATATTCTTTTTGAGTGCACGGATCGTTGTTTTGTAAATGTTTATAAAGTACCGCAGTATTCGTATCACGGGATATTAAGACTATTAAAATTCGTTACAAATATGATAAACGATTTCGTTTACTTCTACGTGTATCTATCTACGTACGTTCAAGAGATCAAAATAAAGAAGTACACATAATCAGTCTTAGACTTATATTTATTTCGATAATAAGTGCTTACATAATATAATATGGAGGTATTTTAATTTAAATCAAAATCCCCTGAATGACTGAGGAAACACTTCGGTGTATTTTTCACAAATTTTTTCTTAATGGTAAACAATATCTATTGTTTCTCAAGTAGGTATTACTTATATAGTTAATAACTAAAGCCACTTGTATTTCTTTCTTCTTTCACATTCAGTAGTCAATAAACACTCGGTATATTATTTACACACTATCGTGCAAACACTATTTAGTAATGTGTTCCCAAAATCGTTCTGGTAACTGAAAGACACCATTTTTTTGTGAATGAATAAGGCAAATGCTAATGCCCTTCTTCGAAATGTTTTTCTTTTTTTTTTATATATAAATGGAGAAACAATTGATTTTCGGATATACGTCTCTTAAATAGTAATAAAACGAATTAGCAAGATGCCGACACGGCTTCTTCGGGTTAATCTTTCTTGACGTTTATGCATTTTTCGATATGAATAATTTCCATGCCATAACAGAAAATACATGCAGCAATCAAGAAAACCTGATTCGAATTAAATACAGCCTATTTGGTTTCTTTGAAGTAAAAAAGAAGAGAAAAAGACCAAGATTAAACGCAAGAAAAACGAGGTATAATATAAAAACGAATGATTATAAACTAAACAATTTTTAAGGTCAATAACAGTAAGTAATATATACTAGAATTATCGCGATAAATATGTCTAATAATAGGCACAGTTAAAGTGTAGGTATATATGTTCATTATTTACTGCTTTATTATGCTACAGAAAGTCGTTGCTACCAGGGAACAGAAATATTAGCAAAATTTTATGAAATCTTTATTTCAAATACTTATTCTTGACAATAGGTTCGTACAATGCTATATACCATACGTTCCTTTCGTTTTTTACAAATCTTCGTATTTGAATATTTTAAATAAAAAAAAATTGAACTAAGAGAAATTTACGATATACGTACAAAACTTCAAATAAACGTTACTTTTTTTATGGCAAACAAACGAGGCATGTGAAATTGTTCTTAAGATTGTACAACTCGATCGTTGAATCTCCAAAGAAGTAATCAAGATAGCTTCTTGTATTATAGTCAATGTTTCTTTGAGAATTTACGTCAAAGAACAGATCTATATATAGGGGAATGTTGCTCGCAATTTTAGTTCGTACATGTACTAAAAGTTGTACACGTAAAATAAAAAAAAAGTTTCATAATTGTAAAAATAAAATTATCTAAATACGTAGAATACGCGATTGTGAAATTTTTTTCTTTACTCTGCCTAAACGAAATATAATTAAAAGATCATAGAAACAACTTTCCCCGATATATAAGATTTCGTAAGTTTTCTTTTCATGAACCTTCATGTACATTTTCACATTTTTGCGTTAGAAAAGTATTCGTTATTGCGGCGATACGTAATACAATGTATATGTCATTAAAACAACAAAGAATGATTCATTGTTATTCTTCGATAATTCGTAAGACTAATTGATAATTTGTAAGAAATAAACAGTCATCTAATACCAAACAATTGCGTGTGATGTTACAGAACCCTGGGCAAGTTAAAGACGTTTCTTGGCTCCTGACTTCAAGCATAGTTACGCACTGTGTGCAACTTCTATATGTATTAACATTTGTACAGAACTAGAACCTCGGTACAGTTCCCTGATACCAGCGCATTTCTAATATCAGCCAGTACAAATATTGTTAGTTCATGTAAATTCAATAGTATACACTGTAGATTTTCGTAGTATGATTGCTGTTGTTGCAAACCTACTAAACTTACATTACTAATTTTTTTTTTTTCGTTTTTACCAGACAAATTTTTTAGATGTAAATTATAATATGAATTTTCTTAAAGACATTTTCTTGAATGAGGTGATGCTGCTTACCTCATTTGAAACTTCAAGCAAAATTTGTCTCACACAGTAGAAATCTACAATAACAAGTGAAATAATACAAAATCGTATAATGGTAATTAAAGAAACAATCAACTTATTTTACTCTGCAGAAATAAGACAATCTTGCGCGTGTATGCGTATCTCACCTAATATTCTTCACAGAAACGTATTCTTATAAATAAGAATCTTGTTTTAGGATAGATCTAAAACACAGAAAGTATGAAAATAAAACGAACTAATTGGAAAACTGAAGAAATATTTTCAAGAAAACTTTCACTTACAACTTGGCGCTGCTGCAGATTCGAATCTCTTTTGTATCTGATCATAAGTGAATTTGACAAAAGCATCGTATTGCTCGGACAGCTTCATATTTAGAACCTGATCGTATTCTTCTCGGATCTGTGTTTCTTGTTCCTTAAGCATTCTCTCGCAAATCAAGCCAACCTTAAACATAACCGATTGCTAGAACCAATTTCATACTAACAACACAAACATTGTTGTCACAGAGGTCATATTAGAAAATTTTGAATTATTTGTATATTATAAAATATATATATAATATGTGTGTGTGTGTGTGTATACCTGTCTGAACGTGAATAAAGGTTTTTCCTTTCCACTAGGATTATAACTATATGAATTTGAACCACTTGCTGATGGGCTTGAAGGACTAGCAGGACCTTCCATGTCCGAAGAGTCACCGTTATTAGTTTGTGGACTAAAATGTAATTGTTTGCGTCGATGCAGTCTTCGGATTTCTTCTCTTATATTTGCAGCCATTTTTTCTATGCACAAAGCAAAATTGTTAATACACGAAATATTTGATTCCCTTAGTCATTCCACTTAACCTAGTTCATCTGAATTTATAAACCAGTTACCTAACATGGCATCCAGAATTAATCGAATGTTTAAATATTTCCAGGACACAAATTCTCACGAAAGACCGAAAACTAATATGTATAATGAACTATAAATTTGTCTAAAAATGAATTTAAAGATACCATATTACGGATCGAAACTGACTTTAAACAAAAATCCGAAACTGACTTGTAAAGAGTGTCCCAATATTATCATTGAGAAAAGGGCATATCCTCTAGAAAAAAAAATAATTTAAAAATATACAATAAAATTTGTTCATAGGCAGCATCGTTTTCAAGGAAATCGAGTCTTTGAAAAGTCGCGAAGCATGCGTACTGTTGAGTAGGCATCGTCGTCCGTTCATGATCTGTATCTACTGGCGTGTGTTCAACCAGTATTTAAATTCAATTTTTGTCGAGAACGAAGAATCGTATGGAAAAAATGTTATTCTACATATTCGGTTAAATATTTCCGATTGAATCCCTTTTCCAGTTGCGCTCCAACTACTGGGACACCGTTCATATAAATAAAAAGGAGAAGTTTAGCTCCCCGATGTCCGTTACTACATTACCATATGATTTACGCGTCCCCTCCCCTCCCCCAGCAAAACGCCCTACCTCATCGTACCCCACCTTTAGAAACGTCGTGAATTCAAGTTTTAAATCGCTGGAATGGCCTCCTAACCACCCCTTCTCTACCGTCACATTGTAACAAGGAAATAGACAGAAACGAGGGGGAGAGAGGGTGACGGGGCGGGAGGGGGAAGGTAAAGACAAGGAAAGAAAGAAAGAAAAGAGGAAAGAAGGAAAGAAGAAAAGAAAGAAACAGAAGAAGAAAAAGAAAAATGGCCGTGGCGTATAGTTAATTACCAGGCGTCAGTTTGTGAGCTACTTCGCCGAACGGCGAAGGGTTCTGTGGTCTGGTGTTGGCCTGCGTTGATGTACCGGGCGAAACACACATCGGCACGCATCTTCGTCGTTTGCTGGGACGACCATGACTATGCACCGGGTCGAACTCCAAAGATCTTTTTAAAGTGGCGCAGGCCATTTCTGCCG
The DNA here is from genome assembly GCA_028453745.1 of Agapostemon virescens. Taxonomy (NCBI): domain Eukaryota; kingdom Metazoa; phylum Arthropoda; class Insecta; order Hymenoptera; family Halictidae; genus Agapostemon; species Agapostemon virescens. The sequence goes on from CM052087.1 coordinate 14,407,637, forward strand.
TTCACCGTCTTGTCTCACGACTGACACCCACGGATTATTATGGGCTTAGCCCGCGAGCAACGAATGATTATGCCGAAAAATACAGCAAAACCACCGTATACGCGCACCGCCTGAACAGTTTCTTCGAGTGCACTCCGACTGTTCTAGCTTCCTTCGAGCCGATCTCTTCGGATTCCGTTCGACTCGAACAAGGCTGCACCAAAACAAACACTGCGGTAAAACAATATGGCTGGCAACCACGATTCGTCAGCTAGGAACGACCACGGAACGAATGTCTCGAGCCCTCAGAACACCATCTTTTCACTGGGCCAACGCTTCTGCATTCCAAAATGTATACGTCGCAGACTCGCTACTGAACACTGGACTTCTCGCCTCTGATTGGTCGAGACGTTGCACGATGGCGTCCCTGTGCATTTCCTTTCTAGAACTTGTTTCACAGGGGACCCTCTGTACCGTCTCATCGCTCGAGACACACTCGAGAACAGGAGAACCTATTTTCGCGTTTGCTCTCATTGGTTAGCGTCTCGTTACCACGGAGGTTGCTGTCTCGCATCAATGTCAAAGAGGAACAATGCTAATTTATGTAAATGGATAGGACATTATTCATAATTATTATGTTACTTATCCCGCTTTAGCGTTTGTCAGTCTACATACTATTTTCTGCAAGCTTTCGATTTATTAGTCCGAATAAGTCTTGTATCGTCGCGTGAAAATGCAAAAGTATGCTCATGCGAATAGGAATAGGGTTTCCCTATTTCCATCTTTCTTGCTCGTTCCTTTTTCACTATCTCGAAGGCTGCGTAATGCTAGGTGTGCAATGGACTGCGGTGGGGATAGAAACGTGCAGTTACGGAGGACATTTTAAGAAGACGGTAAGGGATATTTGTAATGTCCAAATTAAAATATGAAAATCGAGGACCCTTTATACTTCATATAGGATGATTAATATCATTGAATATTTAAGTATTTTCAGGTTGATTAAATATTTAAATACTCTTGGCGCATTAAACATATCTTATTGTGGACAAAGAAACTTGCAAATTTAATGCTTGCACTAGTCTTTGGTTCACTTTTCAGTAATGAAAAGTCGGAAATTACAATAACATGCTATCATTCACAACCAGTTTGTATAAACTCTTCCCGAGAAATCGATCGAAATTTCGTTGGGCAAATTTAAAGGGCATAAGTACAATAAATTATTATTTATAATTTTTAAGAAATAAATTGTATAATTGCATCGTCTCTTAAAATCGTATGATCCTAGACAAGCATCGTTGCGTAAATATCAAATTTCAAGCATGTATTCTTATTAACTTTCTAAATATAGTTTATTCAACAACTTGTCGTTTCTTGTTATTGACGTTGCGAATATTACCATGAACTTTATTACAATAATAAAGTACGTAACACTTAAGATATTGATGATGAGCAATAATACAGGTTCGTGCCAACAACTCTGATTTCCATTTGAAAGTACATTTTATTTTGTAAAGCATGCGCACAACTTCCGCCTACCGCAAATCTGATAACTTCGGGGATTTATAAGCAATGACACAGAGAAATTTTTGCATTCTATGTTCGCGATTTTTACGAAAGCTTTAAGCTTTTTTGCTTATTTTTGCACAGTACGTCCGAAAGCGCGAGAAATAATGACATCGATGAGCCCTGTTGTAGTCGCGGCTACAGCCAAACATACAGCAACGGTAAGAAAAAGAAAATATCTTTGTGCAACTTATTTATTTCTTGGTTGTATCTAATGCAAATTGACTTTCTATTAAACGTAAGTTAATTAATTCTCTTGCACTATTATCTAAATATGAAACACATATTTCGAATTATAGTTGCTCGTATTCATCATTCAAGGTTTGTAATGTGTTATCTTTATTTAAAATGTACATACAGACGGAGGTAAAATTAAGTGGACACCTTTTGAAATCTTTTTCAAAATTCCATGACTTATGTTTTTGTTGGAAGACTTAGTTTATTAGATAGTGAGTAAAATTAATTTTGATGAAATTTTGGTTGCTTGGATGTTGAAAGTAAGAAGAGAAACTTGTGGATTTATGTAAATTATATACATCAAATATCCAAAGTCATGTTCTATACATTATGTGTTTCCTTGCAATTTTGACCAATTTCTCTAAATTCTGAAGTAAATTCAAGTCATTTAGCTTAATTTTGAAAACGTTATTAGTATTTAAGGGTACCCATTTAATGTTTTCCTTGACTGTACATATATAACGGATGTGTTAACTAATTAAATGTTTTACATAATTTTGCATACTACGACTGCATTGCTCTGTTGTTGCAGTTGATATTCTTCCATGGCTTGGGTGATACAGGGTGAGATAATGAATTATGCAATGCTACAGCAATAATTTACACTTGCTGTATACATAATTTTCATGTGGTTTCAGACATGGTTGGGTCAGTCAATTGAGGTCTATACGACCACCTCATGTTAAAATTATTTGTCCTACCGCGTATGTATAATATTATTAAGACATAGTTTTATACTTGCCTATTATTATTATTATTATTATTACTGTTTGTAATAATTTAGTCTATTTATGAAAGGCCTACACAACCAGTGACATTCAACGATGGATTCCGGATGCCTTCTTGGTAAGTGTGCAGAATTATTCTACAAAACACTGAGTGTTATTCCATGGCATAATAAAGCATAAGTATCTCTATAGCAGCATTGACAGAATATTTATGCATTAATAAATTTAGGTTTGATTTGCAAACGCTGGATCTAACAGGTCCAGAAGATGAGGCAGGCATAAAGAGAGCTGCAGGGATGGTACATTCATTAATTGCAGGAGAAGTTGCTGCAGGAATACCTACCAAGCGCATTGTTCTAGGTGGTTTCAGCCAAGGTGGTGCTCTAGCTATATATAGTGCTCTTACATTTCCAGAACCTCTAGCCGGTATTATAACTTTATCGTGTTGGCTTCCTCTTCATCAGAACTTCCCCAAAGTACGTACAAAATGTAATAGCATACGAAAGTATAATATTTATGTACTAACACAAATGTTCTCTACCTTTCAGGAAGCAATAGGAAATAGAGATACTCCACTGCTACAGTGTCACGGCGATTGCGATGCAGTGGTTCCATACAAGTGGGGACAAATGTCTGCAGCTTACCTCAAACAATTCATGACACAAACTGAATTTAAGACATACCCAGGACTAGCACATTCATTTTATGATGAGGTAAGAAACTGTGTGTACATTACTTAACAAACATTGCGTATCAACATTGATTATTACTTTTGCAGGAAAAAATCGACATGAAAAATTTTATTGAGAAGGTACTGCAGCCATGATGGCTCTACTAAAGAACATATCGATGTTTCAAGGGTTAACTTTGTTAGAAACAATGTTTAAGTGTTGACACATTGTGATAGGATAAATACAGAAATAGGTAAAAATACTTAAAAATCTTAAGGGAAAAACAGTACCATAAAAATAGTAATGAACTATTATTTGGTGGAACATTCATTTGTATTTCATTGCGGGATTAGCTAATTTAGTTGTATTGTTTCCTATCCTTGTCTGCCGAAATTAATATAATATTGCCAGTCTTCGATTCAAGAATAAATATACATATTTACCGCCAATGAAATATTTCTAATTATATATAGTTTTCATTATAAAAAACATTCTCAATAGTATATCGATATAAATATTTTAATCCATATATTAGGATGTTTATAAGCATTTAGGTACTGTTTGTAATATTTCCATTTAATATAAATAAATGTTACCGCATATCAAATAATTAATTTCGTAGAAATGTTGTTTAAGAAACAGTAATATGAACAATAATTTTGTGCTTACAGTACATGGTTCTGAAATGAATAAACTTTATAATTTTTATGGATGTTCCAACTCTGAATACCGAGCGCACATTGTTTGAATAGATTCATGTCCTCCTTGGATGATTGTTTCTCACTTGTTACAAGAATTTACGTTAAAAAAAGATTACATAAGAACATATGATACAATGACAGGGAAATATTAAAAAACATAGTTGCTACTTAAACATTTATATTCACATTTACAGAAAGATTAATACTGCTGCAGTTTTGTACATATCTCTTGATATGTATTTTTGTTAACAATATAATTTGCATTCTTATAAAGACAAAGCGGGGTACAAATTTCAGACGTGTGTGTTACTGGCCTAACTTATCGGCGTTATGTAAATTGAAATTTGAATGGCCCGAGCATCATAGCTTTACAAATTGCGACAAAAGTTAAAACAATTTGGACTATTTTAAGTTACACAAATATTGCACGTAAAATGATTAAAATTATCTACGATTAATATCGATAGAGATAAATATACAACATTACGATAAATAACTATCTCGAAACTATAACAATGTAATAGTAATAACAACAGAAGATTAATAGAAACAAGAATACGGCACTGTTAAATATACAACAAATCAATACAAGTCGATAAAAAATCCAATCATACTTAAAACATTCGAAAACTGGCTCACAGTAAACTTTAACTGTTCGGAGGTGGTAGTATAAAAAGAGTCTGCAGTTACTGTTGTCGACCGTGTACAAAGTTATTTTAAAATTTCAGAAACGTTTACCGTATAGAATTCTTAAGAACGGAACACCTTCATATTTAAAAAATACGGATTACGACCACATTCATACATTAGATACCATGGAAGATAGCAATGGCACTTGATACGTTTAAAATATTACTTGTACTACTATTTTTGATTGTAAAAAAAGGTTCTACATGTAACTGTTGCGGTTCGGTATAGTTAAAATTCGACTAAAATACAGTTACCTATAAAAAATCTTCTGTAGATGTAACTGTAGCTTCTATAAGTAGTCCAAAATCTAACTCTGCTAGGCTGGCTGTAAAGTAAAATTATTTCACAATGTTGCGTGCAAAGAACACAAAATACAACTAACACGTGGACCCGGTTTAATCTGAAAGCGGTGTAAGCGAATCTATTGACTTTTTGTCTTCACACAGAAAGTAGTTCTTGATTTCTAAGTAATTTTCCACATTGGACTATAATCATATTTATCGGCTTACACCACTTTTGCATTGAACAGCTCATACAAACTCGTACCTTTTGCTGTAAGTAGATCGAGGAAGGTATCTAACGGAGATAAACGATCTGCCGAGGGAAATGCAGTTAAACCTGCAAAGAATACATTTTGTATACCTGTGTGCATGCTTCATATATAATTTTCACTCCTGTTTCAACAATTTATTATTACCGTTATGATGATTTCTATGCTGCGACGTTCTACCTCGGTTTTGACTAACTTCGCCGGATAATATATTCGCGGCGTGTTCACGAGCTCTTATCATGAAGCTCACTGGGTGCAACCATTGATTCAACAGTCTCTTGGCTCGCGATCTTGGTAGCAAAGATAACAAAGTCAATTTACGAACAGCATTCTCTTTCGTGTCGCTGATATCTGTAAAATGGAATACCATTATAGACAAATTCCCAGTAATAAACGTGTCATGCGAAATGTAAATATCGTTTTACCAGCCATGATAATTTTGGTCACGTCTACTTGCAACTCGAATACTGATCGTTGAATGTATTGCAGAAACATTGAATACTTTAGAGTTCTGTAGCCGAGGTAAGTGAAAAACGACGTGAATCCTTGCGGTGCCGGAAATGCTAAGCCTTCTATCGCGCATCTGTACCTTTCCAGAAGTATGAACAACAACCATCGCCTCGCTTCGTCCAATTGATCCCTAAAAATAGGGACACGATCGTGCAGCGTATCGAAGGGTAAAGAGGAAAAGCGAATAACACTCGTTTGTTCTTGGCCTTACACTAATATGAAACCCCGCTCTGGTTCGAGTCGAGGATCAACGTTCGCAGCTCTGCACAACATTTGACAAAGAGCTCTGGACGCCTCTAGTTGCGCTGCCACGTGTCTAGTTGCCATAGCATGAACATGCAGCGGTGTACAGGACCCTTGGACAGGTATCACGGACGTCTGTGTACCATGTTTCAGTAAATACATCGATAACTCCCTTAAATTCACGGACACGACGTGCTCCTGTTTCGAAGCTGTACAACTCTCGGTCTCGTTGAATGGCAAACTGGAATCCAACAGTTTGTTGCTGCGACCACCAGTCAGTTCGCCTAGCGATACCGTAGTCACAACCAATCTGCAACATTATTCATTCTGGTCGATTAACAATGTTCGCTCGCTCTTTTACGATTCCTCTTTCTATAGAATTTGAAGAAACAATTTGAAGAAACAAATCGATTGCGGTTGCGGTAAACGTGGAACACAGACATTGATCGAAGGACACGCAAATCTAGTATTGTTAATCAACGTTAAACACAAAAAATAGCGTTACCCTCCGCTCGGAGACATTGGAGTACTGGATCTAGATAGTGCCTCCGGTTGGTAACATGCTAACGAAACTAACAATTTCTCTGCGACTTTGCTCGGCTTGAATCTCGTTTTGTCCCCGTTATTTTTACTCAGTTGATCCCACAATCTAGTCCACAAGTCGCTGCGGTATGGGATCAGCCGTTGCTGGGGCGAAAGTAACATTACCGACGTGTTCCAGAGTTTCTCGTGACTCAACGTTATACTCAGATCGTTCACTTTGATCTCGAAACTCGTGTACTCCTCCATAGTTGTGACAGGTAACAACGCTAGCAAAGGTACAGCGTCGGCTAGCAAATTCTTTTGCACCAGCGCGTACGAACCACCGATAAGAATTTCTTGCATGTACCGTACTATTTCCAACGATCTTGGTTTTTCAGCGATCGAGCACATTAATTCCGATATAACGTTAATGTCGTTTCTGTGGCAGAGGAAATAATGGAGTATTCCCAAACGCACTTCCATCGATGTCTCTTTGCGAAACACTTCGGCGAGGAAGTCGGAAGGAATCGTTAGTTGCACCAAATCTAGCGTAGGTAGATCGATTGTTAGTATGTTCGTATTAGGACAAGTAGTCGCGTTGCTTCCTTCGATGGTGGCCGCGTCGTATTTCTTTTTGCCTGTGCTCTTGTTATGTTTCTCGAATTCGAGCAACGGTACCAAGTAAGAAGAACGCGACGTGATAGATGTTAAAGGACCGCACAGTATGTGACAGCACGGCTCGTGATTCGTTCCGATCTCGAGCAGATGAGTAAATAAACCTTGCACCAGAACGATCATGTGATGATGTTCGTAGATCGCGAACGTCGGTCTTATGAGTTTAGCCCTCGACCACGGTATGCCCGGTATCACGCAATGAATCACACAACTGTGATGGAGAAGCGTTACAGAGTATGCAAAGTGCACCGTATTAGATTCGCTCAGTGAATTAAGCACATGCTGTTGCGGCTTTACCGGGCGGTACAGATAATGGTGGCAGACGCAGACCATTCCTTTCGAATCGGAGACCACGATCAGATCTAACGAACAATCGTGGACTCTTAAAGGTATAACGTCGTCCTCGTAGGTTCCGCAGTTCGACGAGGTTGACAATTGAGGTAGATTCAGTGGTATGTTCAACTGAAAGGAAAGGAGCTTCAGAGTCTTGGATGTCTTATCGGTTAACGCGATCGACTCGCGAACGTTAATGAAGTAGTTACCACCGTTTCGTGCGGTAAATCATCGTGAAATTGGAGACCGCTGAGCGTCGGATTACTTCGAGCAGATTTGTTCGACTGTTCTTCCTCGTTCTCGGAAACGACGCTCACTGGAATTCGTCGATGGTGTATATGGTACAAAACCTGATTCACCATGTCCCATTGAGCCCAAATAAAAGCTTTCACCAGTGGTTCCGATTTCAATTCCTTTATCGTTCGATAATTCGACTCCGATCCCTCGAATACGATAGTATACACTAGCATACCTGTTCACCGATACGTTCGATTTTACAGAGATCAGCATAAGACGTTTGGTCGCGATCGACAAAAAGCTTACATTCTCGATGAATCAATAACAAAAATTTGTCCAGGTGTCCGTCGTCTTTTTCCCTGTATAAAAATTGTATGCGTACTTGTTTGGTCCTTCTTGTATTCAAATTATGAACTATTACGTTGTCTTCTCGTAACTCGGCGATATACGCTTCGTATACTTGCGCGTCCGCCGATATATTTTCTTCCGTTTCCACGGCGGATTCCTCGCTCGGGTCTGAACTAATTTTATGTTTTATCACGTACCCGAAAACCGTCCGACTCTGATTTATAGTTGCTTGCACTATGTTCAACATTTCGCCGAACCTATGTAATACCTGGGTCATACGAATACCAGTAATTTCAAATGGATAGTAATATTTTTTATACGTGTAACACACCTGTAACTTGTTGTTAATCCGGTCGTAATGGCCTACAACGGAATACGATACGGATGTATCGTTCTCCACCGTCTCTTCCGTCCATCCGACCAACAGAGATCCATCCTTCTCCTGTCCTAACAATTTCCATTGTTCCGCTGCAAATCGATCTTTCGCGTTACAAAGTACATTTCATTTATAACGCGCAGAAAAATCAACGCGTTCATCCACTCCGATCGTACGACTATGATAAAAATTATGAAATCTCGGTACGTACCTGAGTGCGCTTTTTCCGGTAAAAGTAGGCATAACTTTGCGGCAAGATTTTCTACCATGTCCATCGGTAGACTATTGGATGGTGATCGTTGCTTTGTTGTGCTTTTCTTCGATTAAAATATTCGATTGTTTTCAATTTGTCAATAAACATAAATCTTACGTGCATTTGACATTATCTGGCATATCGTCTGCTTATTATGATGGCTACCACCATAAAATGAACAATTAAAATAGATGTTCGATGCTCACCGAATCCGAGAGTCGTTGGCAGAAAGATAATGGCAAAAGATGGTAGAAATTGCGATCACGTATTTCATCCTATTATCGTGTTCTCTAATCGATCTTTTTCAGGGCTTCTTTTATCGCGTTTTGCCGTTTTCTTCTTGGCAATCGTCATTATCGAGCAACGTTATCAATGTCCACGTTGAAATTTATTCTGTCGCCTTTACGGTAAGATCTGATGCAAATTCCGGCAAGAATCATTTGCTCCGCGAAACTGCATTTGGAGCGCCATGTACGGTGGCGGGTTTGCGAACTTACTTTTTTAATCTGCCATGTCCAGGACAGGGATAACGACAAGATCGCGCTATAAAGATTCGGCTGGTCGTGGCGTACCACCAACTTTTCCACGAGACTTTAAATCCCTTCGTACGCGTTACGAAAACACGTCGAACTAGGAGGTATGCGAGACAGGTGTCTCACGAATCCCCCCATCCGTCGCTTCTATAAATCCTTTCCGTCTATGGTTTTAGGAGTTTCCGTTGGGTCGGTAATTCGATCGGTTGGTAATTCGATCGATCGGCGGTTTACCCGTCGGTAATTTTGATCAGACGTTTGAGCATTTTGCCGCCGCAAAGGTTGACGTCGCTTTCAGATTTTGTTCTTGTCGCTGCGTACATTGCGGCGTACATTGCGGCGTACGTACAGTTTGAATCGATAAGAATCATTTGTAACTACGCGAAATGTATTTTCTGCGCGCGATACGAACGCAGATAATTCTTCGGAACATTCGTAAGTCTCTATAATATTTTATCTTACTTTTTACGCATAAGTTTTTCCTGTCCGGTGCACCGGTTCGAGCCGGTCACCGCTAGATGGTTACACAGCGTTGCTCTGTTTCCTTTTACATTCCCGAATCAGACTAAAGCGTTGATAATCGAAAGCAGCCATAAGTACCGCCGTTTTCGGCCTAAAAGATAGAGAAACATCGAAGATCACTCTTCTATGGATTCGTATACGAGAGAAAATCTTATCTCGATTAATTTCGCTTTGGTATTTCCTTTGGTCGAATGGTCGCGATCTCGTCGCAGCGACCGCTCGAAAGAAGTCATCGTTATTCAGCGACATCTCGTTCGACCGGTTTAATCCGCTACGGTTCTTATCCCGAGGGATAACATCGGATAATGCGAATCGATGGTACGATATAGTTACACGCGATCGAGAAAGGGTCTCGCACCCCCTCGGTGCCGGACAATGCAAGACGTCGATTGGAAAGTCATCGATCAAACGTATCTTAATTCGGACAATGCCGCGTGATGTTGTAAAATTTGAACCTCTGATGGATCGTCGATTCGCGTGAAAAGCCGGTTAACGAGATTGGTCGGTCGGCCCCGTCGACGCTTACCGCGAATCGTAAAACGGTAAAACATAAGTCGCGGATGACTCGATTCGAAATGAATTGCGACCGCAACAGGAAGAAGGAGAAGAAGCAGAAGAAGAAGAAGAGGCGAGAGTCGGCCGTTGGTTAAAAGGGGCGGGAGGATCGTCGAAGCGTCGTCGTCGAAACAGTGGCTGAATGGCGTCGGCTTAACGAACCGCGTTTCAGCGGACTCCGTCGAAACGGGCCGGCAAAGCGTACTGCAGATGATCGCTTGCGCGCGTTCGCATTCATCTCGGTTCCGGTCCGGCGAGTTGGCCTGACAGCTGTCACCTTTTAAAATCACGCCTAAAAAAATTGTTTAATATACGACTCGGCTGCGCGCGGTTCCGTATACAGTTTTGCACGGCACTTGTCGGAACCGCGGCGAATCGCCGCGACGATTGGGGTGATTTTCAAATGGGGCCGTAATTTTAGGGTGCGGCCCGTTCGCGTTCATTTAAAATCCGGTCGACGTCGTTTCCGAATCGAGCGGTCACCCTCGCGTGACCGCGTTTTCGTTCGACCGCGGTTGTTCTTTTTTTCCACTCGCGAAATCGGGAAACCGTTCCGCCGCGTGCGTGGAAACTCGACGGAAATAGCCGATATCCGCATCTGGGTCGGTCGATAGCCGATTCCGAGGTTCGACCCCGACCCCGACCCCGACCTCGTCCGATCGAAGAACCGATTCGGCTTCGAACGAAAATCGCGCGCCGTTTCGATTCCTCCGCTCGTAATCCGAATGGCTCGATGCCGGTTAACGCCGGAGAGCTAATGCTTTTATCCGCTGACTGCCGGATTAATTGAAAAGGGCCGGTCGTGGTCGCCGCGCCGGCACAGATGGTGGTGCGGCCGCGAGACCGTCGAACGTGACTCGGTCGATTCTCAAACCTTCGAATCACGGAAACCCACTCTCGCGAGGTTTTTCCCGTTCCGTTGCGTTTCGATCGATCGACGAACTTTAGAAATTTTTCAGAAACGCGAGCAGGATCATTTTCTGAGGATATCCGCGTCGAGGGGTTCGCGTACGCGCTCGAATTTACGAGCGCAAACAGGGATCGAGCGCACAATGCGACGACAGCTCCATTACCGTGGCACGTTGACCACTGTAACGCGATCGCCGATAAATTCATATTCGGCGGTGGCGACGGCGATCGACGGGCCCTGGACACCGGCTACTCGGCCGCGTTTCGGTAACGCGATCGCCGATAAATTCATATTTCCGATTGTCCGGTCGACGAGCAACAAATCGTAAAGCACGGGGTCCGAGGAGAGCGGACGGTCGCGCATATGCGTGCCGAGGAATCGCCTCGCGTCGCCTCGCGCGTCGAAATCAAGTGTCCCGAACAATATCTGCCAATTATCGGACGATTGTGCCGAGGCGCCAACTGTCAGCGTTGGTCAACCGTTCGATCGGGGGAGTGACCGACCGTCGTTCGAATCGATGGACAACGAGTCCGCAAGGTCGGCCGTTCGGCCCGGTTCCCCCGCGATCGAATTCTACTTTTGTTTTCGCAGGAAAGACTCGGTCGAGTCGGCCCACGCGTCGCCGCCTAATCGCGATCGCGTAATTTTATGCGTGTTTGCTTTGCACCCGGGCGAACGCGTACCGGCTACGCGCGCGACCGTCGCTCGTTGTTTGTCCAGAAGATGGGTCGGACGAATCCTCTCGACCCCCGGCTCGCGCGCGTCGATCACGCCGAAATTATGAATAAATATTTGCCGCATCGGCAACGCGCCGATCGAAACCCTCTTCGTCCGCGTTTCACGCCCGCGAAAAAACTCGAGTAGCTTCTTGAACCGAATCTAGGATAGAACGTTCGTCGTCGTCGTCGTCGTCGTCGTCGTCGTCGTCGTCGTCGTCGTCGCGTTTCGTCCAAAGCGATCGGCTAACGAAGCAGAACCGGCGTTTCGAACGGGGCGAACGGGGTGAAACGGTAGCGAGCGGGCCAAACCTGTTGGCAATTTCATTGAGTTTGGGGAACATTCGAAATACCTTTTCCTTGGGAACCGAGAGAGAGAGAGAAAGATCGAGTCAACTCCCTTCGACGATTGTCTTCCGACAAGCCGAACAGATCGATTGCACGATTCGTAGAAAAAAAGTTCGCCGTTTCTCCGAACGAAGATTCCGAAGGAAGAACAAACTGCAGAGACGTCTGTTCGTTGACCCGATTTCGTTCCACCCGGAACGGGCGTTTGGCCCATCGAGCGACGAGAGGAAGGAGGAGACGAGGAGGAGACGCGATCGACCGAAAGAAAGCGTATCCGTGTCGAAACGGTGGTTCTCGAGCGGAATAGCGCGCCCGTGTCCTAGGTTCGGATCGGCGAAGCACGCGCGTGCACGCGAACGCACGCGAACACACGCGAGCACCTCGATTCGCGCGTCGCGCAAACGGCAAACGGCAAACGGCAAACGGCACGCGACTTCTGCACGTGAAGTCGCGTGCCCGCCGGAAGCTCTAGACCGGATACTTTGTTCCGACCGACACGGTCCCGCGGAATCGCCTACACCGATTCTGAGTCATGCTGGTCGCGTTTTCTCAGCGTCTCAAAAAGGGCAGACCACCCTCGCGGTTCGAAAATATCGGGCTCGATTTCGTTGTCGTTCCATCGACCCGTTGCACCGTCGTTCGCTTCTCGGTTCCACCGATTGCAACTTTGCTTCGTCGTCGTTTAAAAGCTTCTGCGAAGATAAACGGAAAATCAAAGCTAGATTCGCAACCGGTTCACGGTGCTCGCACACGAACATACGAATTCGTCGAATAATTTCTCGTGGACGCGTCGACGTCTAATAAAACTACAAAGAAGTTCAAGTATGTTTTATTCGAATCGTTCGATCTTTCGCAGTATCTCGATCTCCATCGCTTCGCCGTATCCGCCAAAAAGCGCGTACAATCCGGCGCGCTCTCGCGCGTTTCGATTCGAATACGCCATCGAAGAGATAATGGGAAAATCTGCTTTTCGAACAAACAAGTGAAAAATCCAGCTGGTGGGACCGCGGCGCGGCGGAAAGTTAACGATGCGATTAGTCAGCTAGGTTCCCAGGCGCGGCCGACGATAATCGTGCGAGCGCGTGCTACGTACGATTCCTGTGTGAACTTTATCGTCGTCGAACCCTCCCCGTCTCTTTGTCCCTCTCCTTTTCTCTCCGTACGCGCGTTTTGCTCTTCGTCGCTCTCTCCCTTTGGACACCCACCCTTCGTGACCGCGTGAATCGACTTCGAGGGGGGAGCAAGGGTGGCGGCCAAGCGATTTCATGGTGGCGCGCGCGTATCAATTTACGGGATCGAGGGATAACGTGGGACAACTTAGATTTGATTTGGATTTCCAAAACATTTCTCGCGAGCGATTTCGCCGATCCGCTTCCTACGTGGTTTCTTCCGCTGTCTACGATTTACTCGCCTCGGACGACCGATGAGGAAACAAGAAATACAAAATAGGAAACTTTTTGCGATCGCGACAGGTAGAAAATTGTAAACGATAGGTACGGGACAGGGCCGGTCGCGGTATCGGGCGGTGAGGAAATACTTTTTTCTTCTTCTTCGTCTTATCGAGACGATAGAACGTTGGGACGATCGGGCGACGATCGATCGCGGAAGCGAGTAGATTTCGATGATGCGGAAGAGAGGAACGTACGCACGAGGCGAGAGGCTAAGCGCCGCGAACTCGAAACGTTCCCACGATAATCGCCCCTTTGATCGCCCCCTCCCCGTTTCGTCCCGTTTCGTCCCGTTTCGTCCTGTTTCGGGCTAGCTCGCGCTGCCCTCTCAGGGTTATTGCCGGAGCAATAGGGGTTCCGCGGGGTGTTGGAGAGCTAGAGGTTGCTTTTCACCTTGGACCGAGGAGCGAAAGAGAGAAGTTGCCGCTGCCCCCACCAAGCGCCGGTAGCGGAGGAACTCTCCCCACTCTAGGGGCTCGGAGTTCGGGCAAGAAACGGGGCACGCGGTCGTGTGTCGTCCCCGGTCCTCCCGCACACGACATACGTCGGCCGCCACGCGACCAGTGCACACTGCACGCTGCACGCTGCACGCTGCACGCCGCACGCCGCACACCGCACACGCACGCGAGTGCCGCGTCTCGCAGCAACGAACGACATCGCCGCGACCGAACAACGTCGTCGCGTCGCTGCTTCTTCCTCGATCGCGCACGCGACCGCGAATGTCCTCCGGCACGCGCGAACCCGGATCGACTTCCTCGAGTAACAAGTGTCCACCGGCGCGCACCGACCCGCACCGACCCGCACCGACCCGCTATCTTATTCGAAAGGACACCGTCGATCGACGATCGTCGTCCGCGATGACGGTTCGCCCTCGAGAATTCGTGGTGTTCGACCGATCGATTCTGTGCGTCCGATAACGAGGAATTACATCTTGGAAAAAGTTCTCTGTTCGACGTTCCCGCCACCGTTCTTCGTCGACTTGCCCCCGTCGATCCCGACGGCGAATCTCTGGAGAATCTCTTCGGTACAGCAACTGTTCGACGAAGAAAATGTGGAGAGTCGTGGTCGCCCGGTCCGACGAGACTCTGCTGTCGTCGGAGATCTCTTCGGGTCCCGTGGGCCCCGGACACATGCCCAGTCTGCCGGGCCCGCCTTCCGGTCACCACTGGGGCTATCCGCCTCCGCCGCATCCCTCTTATCAACCGCAACACCCCGACATGCGGCACCATCACGACATGAGACCACCCCACGATCTTCGACACCCCACCGGGCCGGACCCGAGGGCCCAGGAGGTCAGACACGACTCGCTCAGGCCCGATCTCAGGCACCCAGAGATGCAGAGGCACCAGGAACTCCACAGAGCCGAGATGCAGAGGCATCAGGACGTCAGGCATCAAGAGATGACGGCCATGAGACAGGACATCGCGCCTGAGATGAGACCCGGCCACGAGTACGATCTGAAGATCGACGTCGCGGACATCAGGAACCAGGAACAACCCGGTCAACAACAGCAGCAGCAGCAGCAGCAGCAACAGCAGCAACAACAGCAACAACAGCAACAGCAACAACAGCAGCAGCAGTCGTCGCAGCAGGGGCAAGCGCATCAGCAGAGGAACCTGAAGAGGGCCATGAGCGACTCCGACTGCGACGACGTGTTTTCCGAAGAGAGCGGCAAAGAACCGTAAGTACACTTGTAGCGCCGACAAGAATTCGCGCAAATATCCGAGGACCGTCGCGCGTCTTCTTCCGTTTTCTTCCGTTTTCTTCCTTCTTCGTCTCGCGAGATACGCGTTCGACGTTCAACCGAATCGTTCGTCCGTTTATTCCGGAATTCTACAAGGATTTACAGTTTTAGCGCCGAAACATATAGCACGATTCGCCGACCAGCGTGGACGATCGGGGTTCCGACGTATCGTATCGCGAGGAACTAGAAACGGAGAAGTCTTTATTTTTATGCTAATCGTTGTTCAGTTTATAATCGCGCCGTGGTGCATTTCAATTAGCCCGGTCGACCGCGCGTGTTTGCCAACATATGCCGTACCCGTCGACGATCGTTGGATAATTAAAACACGATTGTTCCGCGGACCGAAACCCTTTTCGATTTCGAGTCCCCGTCGGCTCGCGATCGGGTTCTCTTTCACCGGAAATTAGAAACGATTCGAACGGCAATTCTCTCCGCGTACGTCGAAATATTCGGAAATACTCGCGCGAGAGTACTTTCGTCGACGTCGTTGCAAGAATGTGCGGGCGGATCGCTGTACGAGGTATCGGGATGCAAAGCGGAATCTATCGAGAGAATTCGCGAGCACCGCCGGGTGAGCCTCGAATCGCGGGGTGGAAAAGGGGAGCGTGGCGGAAATATTTGAAATATAACCGGCGGATCCGATCCGTCTGCGACGACGACGACTATCACTCACCGGCACCCTTTGTTTCCCGTTTCTGTTCGATATAGTTGCAACTCGCCCGGCGGCGATTCCTGTCAGCACGCGTCGAGGAAACGCAGGAGAGGGATGATCGAGAAGAAGCGTCGCGACAGGATAAACGCGTCCCTCGGCGAACTGCGGAGATTGGTACCCGCAGCGGCGAGGGATCCGCACAGCGGCAAATTGGAAAAGGCGGAAATCCTACAGCTGACCGTCGAGCATCTGCGAACTCTTCGAAACAAAGGTAAGCCCTCGAATATTCAAGATGCAGGGTCCAGGGTCCGAAACCTAGTACGGTGAAGACGTTTCAGCGTTTACAACCCATCTCGATACCTTTGAGTTTCGACCTTTCAACTCGACAAGTACAACACTTTCGGATCCGAGGTGCCCTGGTGCGATCTAGAGCTACTTTATCTTTTGAGGCTGCGACGAACGATCGGAGCGAAGCGTACAGGCTCAAATATATATATTATACGGTTTTTCTTTGCTCCCATTTCAACGTAATCCGCTTTCCCTGAATCTTCGGTCGAATCGTCGCGATCCTCGTGGATCGTCGACGCGGATGCTCCCCGCGACCGGAAGAACACCTGTTGACCGTAGGACGTCGCGCGAACCTCGGCCACCGCGAGGGTAAACTGGTAACTCGGAACCGTACAACCGAACGACCATCTGTCGCGTTTCTTCGGTCCGTAACGACGTCCTTGCCCGTTTCGCGTTTTTCCACCCTCGCCGTTTAGCGCGTCGGTCACCGGTGACGACGTCTCGGCGCATCCGTGTTAAAAATCGAAAAACCCCACGTGTTCGAAAGAGTTGTTCGTTTTTAAAGGATGTACGAATATTTTTGACTGGTCGTCGAAGGACGTTTCCTTCCGGCTCTCCGATCTCGCGTAAAAATTCGCATTCCGATTACCGCGGCGCATTTGCGAAAAGTTCGCGAAAGCTCGGAGCAGCTTGAACGGGGCAACCGGTGGACGGTGGGAACGCGGCAACGAACGGGGACGCGTTTAGCCGGTCGACAAAGTATCCTCGGCAAATAGAGAGAATACCGCGGGAATCGTCCGGGCCGTGATCCCGAATAGAATCGAGGAAAGCGGAGAGCGTAACCGCCGGTCGAGATATTCCCGGAGGAGGAGCAGGTGCTGGGACCCGAAACGGAGATCCTGTGGGAAGGATAGGAAGTCAACGACTCTTCCGAAGCGGTGTTCCCACGATTGGTGGCGAGCTAGGTGGTGGGGTGTCCCGCGCCGAGCGGCACCCTTCGCGAACGAGCCACCGACTCCCTTGCTCCCTTGCTCCCTTGCTCCCTTCCTCCCATGCCCACGGCTGGGACAGATGTCGAACTCTGTGGGAAACCGACTCGCGTCCCGTTCCGTTCCGTTCCGTTCCGTTCCGTTCCGTGTTGGTACACTTATGCATACGGTATTTGCCGAATCAACCCTCGAGCACTTTCCGTCGTCGCGTTTCTTCCCTCCCTGTCGCTCCAGAGATGCCAGCGATAGCATCCGCTTCCCACCGATCGGAGAGAGTTTACCCTTTTAGAGTCGCAAAGTAGGCTCGACGATCGCTGAGATAATAATTTAGAGAACAGAGTCTTCTGTTCGATGCAGGTAGCAAAGCAGCAGCTTTGCGTCTCGCGTCGTCCGAAAAATTGCAATTTCTGCGAAAAGCAGAATCGCAGAATTTCCTCGCGACGTTTTCTCGCTACGCTCCGCTCGGTCCTCGAGCTCCGATCGCAGGTTTATTTGCATGGAGCGCGGTGCGCTACGGGGGTCTAAACGGTTCCCACGTTGTGCTACCTGTCCCATCGGTCGGCCGACGACGCTTCGCCGGCCGGCAGCTGGCTGCCAGAGACGCGCATCGCCCGTGCTTTTTCCACCTTTGTTCCCGCTGCTCCTCCTCGTTTCTCCTCGCTCCTGCGTCTTGCAGCGAGCCATCCGATAAATCGACCGTCGTTGCAGGACCGGAAGGCTACGACAGCACCAAATTGGCAATGGACTACCACGCTGTCGGTTGGGGAGAGTGCGCCGCCGAGGTGGGCCGTTATCTCGTCACCATGGAGGGCTTGGACGAGAGGGATCCTCTGAGACTGCGACTGCTCTCGCACCTGCAGAGCTTCCATCGGGAGCACGCCCCTGGCCCTGGCCCTGGCCCCGGCGCCGGACCTGGCCCCGTTCCCTCCACCGTTCCTCCGCCGACGTCGCTGACGTCCACGTCGTCGACCAGCAGCTACGAGCCCGCGAGCACCGTCTCCGGGATGCCGATCGGAACGGGAACCATGCCGCCCCTCCTCGGAGGCGGTGCCGTGGGATGGAGCCAGTATCCCGGACAGTACCCTCAACAGCAGCACGGGAAGCCCTACAGGCCCTGGGGGGCAGAACTAGCATATTGAGGCGACACGCTCCCGTCGACCCTCGGATCGACCCTTCGCGGACCGCAATTCGACCGCAAGATCTTCGCCGGCTCTTCCAACTAGTCGACCGGAAGTTCGAACCGAACTTTTCAACCAAGAATTCGTTTCGCGCGAATCTTGTTGCACGCGCGTCCGATCTCGAAACGCTTTGAGGAGAACGTTTCGACCGAAAGAAAGGCCGAGATTTCTCGCGTCGTCGTTCGTCTCGAAACGACGAAGCATTTAGCGCGCGAGTGGACATGGCGTTCGCGAGGGGTCGATCGAAAAACTGGATCGAAGTACGATCGAGTGGAATACGCACCCAAGTGTTTTCTTTATGTGTGATACGATTGATAGTCATCCGAGTACCTAATCGCGAAAGATATTATTTATTCTATTAGCTTGGCTCGCGCGAGGCTTCGCGGGCCTTCGCGGACCTTCGCGAGCGACGTTGTACAGTGTACATAGATACCGATTCGCTTGTAAATAGGAGAGCGACAGCGATCGTTCGCAACGGCGAGGATCGCCGAAGCGACGCTCCTTATCCACGAAATTTAATGATTCGTTTGTACCGTGAATTTTACGCGTCGACGATCGGCGAAATCGACTGCGCGGACCTCGAAATAAACGAGGTTGTAAACGCAAGAGATCCGAAGACGTCGACGCGTCGTTTCGAATGTCCGGTCTCTCGTGATCGACGCGGACAATTTTCATTTTAATACGCGGTTTGTCGCCCCTGCGACAGACGTTTCTCGGGAACTTCAAACGTTTGAACGAACGCCCGAACGTCGTAACGCGACGAAAGCGATGAAATGAAAATGATGGAAAATTTGTAAAACCGGCGAACGACGAGAGGAGAAAGTGCCATTACGCGCGTCTTCGACGCTCACGCGTGGACCTTCGAATATTTTTGCATCGATCTTTTGTACCGAAACGAGAAGAAAGACGCGACGACGTCCCGTGCGTGCGTGTCCGTCGTCTTTCGAATAAATGCGATTTCATGGAAACATTTCTTGTCGAACGATGTACGGCGACGCGGGGTGACCCGTTCCCTCCGGTTCCGCTCCTCGAATCCGGAAGATCCTTAAATCCTCGGCGTCCTCCGAAGCGGCGCGGCTCGTTCCCATTATTATGCAAAAATCGGCTGCAACGGCCGCGACGAACAAACGGCCTGGTCCCGGGGCGTTTCTTTCAGCGTCGCGCGACGCGTCGCGGACCGCGGGAACCAGTTTAGCCTGTCTCGTTAAACCTCTCGTAAAAAGCCTCCGCGAAACGGGAATATGCTCCGGACAATTAGCAGCCGGCTCCCCTGCTTTTCGCAGGAATATTCAGAAACCACGGGGAGGCGAAACTAATTCCCTGGAACAGGAGTAACGGCGCGCGAACACGTGGCCATTGTTCGTAACCGAATTACCCACCGCCCTCTTTGCTCTCGAAACTCCGGCTAATTGCCGCGACGTTTCGTCGCGCCTCGCGTTCCCGACGCTTTCCCCGCCAAAATCAGAACTTTGCCGCGAAATCGATAGTTCCGTGCCGACGACAGTGCGCGTGGTATTTCGTAAAAGTTATTCTAACCCTATCTCGTGTCCTTCGCAGACGAAGCGTCGAATCGCGAATCGGCACAGAGAAAGAACGGTGCTTCGCGATCGCCTCGGAAATCTCCCGTATTTCTTTGAACCTTCAGGGATACCCTGCGCGAGGAGGACTCGAAACGATCGTCGAAATTTATTCCCTCGGGTTTATGCTATAAAAGACGTTGTCGTTTTGCCTTTGCAAAGCGATGCGTGGAATGGTCGCTTTCGGTGCTCCGTAAGCTCAAAGTCGATAGGGCGCCGTGCCAGGGAAACGCGAGGTACCGGAGGCGCAGGAGGTGCACGAGGTGCAGGAGGTGCAGGAGGTGCAGGAGGCACAGGAGACTGTGGGAAACAAGAAAATCGATCGATAAAACTATTTTATTCAAGTGAATCGCGCATCATCCATTAGAAAGTCACAGCCTCGTCGGACATACGGTAAAAACGCGATCGAGATGCATCGTCCATCCGTATCCGTGCGCGCTCGCACGCTGTCACGCTTATATACATTCGTGTACATATATACATAGAAATTCTATAGACTATACGTAAGTAAATAGTTGTAATGTCTCTCCCCCTTCCGCTCTTTCTTTCTCTCTCTCTCTCTCTCTCTCTCTCTCTCTCTCTCATGCACCGGCGTTCCATCTTTCTTCCTTCGACGGGATCGAGAAAGAAATAGAGAGCGACGATGGCACGCGCTCATCGTTTTGAGCAAAAGCGCAAACGAAAGGCGCGCAAAGTCTTGTCCTGCTCTCTCTCGATTCGCGAGCGCGGTTGGCTAACTCTAACATCGATCGCGCGCCGAGTATTTCGAGAAGAACGCTACGGATACATGGATCGATCGACGTACGAGAGACTTTGGGTCGAGCGCGCATCGTACGCGGCGTTTTCGTTGTACGAGCTAGATTCGTCGGCGATCAACGCCGGAGAACAGAGGATATAGATTTGTCGCGGTCGAACGACGCGGCGCGTTGCAATTTTCAACGGGTCGCAGGACGCCCCTTCGCCGCCAAGTCGATCGCGACGTCGAACAGAGTTTTCGAAACACGGACGGTGCTTCTTGAGAATTGATATTGAAATTTAAATTGGGTATCGTTGTTGTCGATTCTGTTTCGTCCGATGGAGCGAGCGTTGCCACGAAACGACAGCATACGTTCTTCTTTCTCTCCGATTGCACGAGTGCACGATCCACGTGCCTGGACAGGGGATGCTTTGTACTCTTGTACGTCGTTCGCTTTACCACGGAGAGAGCACGATGGACGTCCGTGGACATATATTTGGTTCGGTTACGCGAGATCGGACGTCGACCAACTTGTCCGCGTCTAAACGAGATCGCAAATAAATACTTTGAAAGTTCTCGGCGCCTGTCGGTAGATTCGCGCGGAATCAACCCTGCGCGATCGATCGAAGAGAAAACCGAAAAAGATGAGAACGCGGTACGACGAGTCCGAACCGCGTGCCTCGAGAAAGATTCGAGCCGATCGCGTTAGGCGACGCGAAAACGCGTTCGAGAGAACGAACGAGGAAACCGTCGTCGCCCTGCGACGGATAAACGCGGATTCGCGAGTACTCTTTGGAACGGATTACGGGAGGATTCTCGAGAAGGTTCCGGACGCGTTGTCGACCCTTCGTATTCGCCGATCGTCGTCGAGACGAGAGTCGCCGAAATCTCGCTTGTTACACGATCATCTCGTTCTCGATGTTCTCGTTCCTCTGGTTCTCCTCGTACTCGTCGCAGTAGCAGCAGGTCGAGATGCAGTCGTCCGAGTTCTCGCCCACGTAGGTGGTGTAAGTGTCGATGCTTTTCGCGTCCAGCGACGGCAGAGACCACGACAGAGAGGTCGTCTCGATGTCCGGTGGTATGGCCGAGTGCCAAGAGGTCAAGTTCTGCGACTTTTTCGCCTCCCGGCTCCTCGTCGACAGTTTCTTGATCGCCTGCGGACCCCAAACAACCGCGTTCTTTTCAACGATTCGTTCCAAGATTCCTCGAGAGCCGCGCATCCCGATCGAACCGACTCGTCGGACGATTCCTCGCGTAACGAGAACTTTCCGTCCGTAAATTCGAATTCGACGCGAGCGACGTTGCTTCGTCCCGGTAGACTCGATAGTTTCCCCTTCGGTCGCGCGAAACGTCGTAGTATTTTTATGAGGAGGGAGGACGCGTTGGACGAACGATACAAAGTCGTGGCACCAGTTTGCGAGCAGCGCGACAATGCAAAAAAGGAACCCGATCGCTGTCGAGTCGGTAACGGATCGATCGGCGAGCAAAAGAAGCACGTGCTCGGGGTTTCGACGGAACGGGACACCGTAGAAATTTTCAGTTTTACGAGTTGCGCGCGGCAACGGGATCGCCGAACGCGTGCCCGCGCGAAAGATCGAAATCGATACCGAGCGAGCAAAGTTTTCGCGAAGAGCGCTTTTCGCTGAAACGCGTTACAGGGGAACCGGAAAACGGAGCGACGCGTTCGTTTTTCTTCGATCAAGCACAAAACGAACCTCCGTTGGGTAGGATTCTCTCGAGCACCGCCGACTCGGTTGTTTTCGCGAAAGACTAGATTCTCGAAGAGGATCGCGCGAGTCGACGGATGCCACGAAAGAGGAGAGAGATCGTTCCCATTCGGTTTCCCGAATAAAATCGACTCTCGGACGTGGGATAATCGATTTTTTCGAAGGAATCGAGCAGCCTGGGTGTCGCTGGTGTGCGCACTCCGAACCCGTTCTCGCGACATTCCCGCGAGTCCGAACAGGGGTGGCGGGAGCGGTTAAACGAATCGATGTCGACCGAGGTCGCGCCGATCAAAATTACCCGGTCATGAATAGTTGATCGAATTTAAAGAGCGCGGCTTAGAGGGGGTCGCGACGCGACCACCGATCCACGCCGATCGAAAAGGTACACGATCGACCCTGGGTTCCTTTCGACCCGGTGCACCGCACTTCCGTCCGCTGCGTCGCGTTTGACCCGCGCAACCTCTAAAACAAACGCGCAAAATTCGCGGTTCGTCGGCCGAATCGTTCGGATACGCAAAATACCGGAAACCGCTCCGATTCCTCGTCTCGGACGGTCGCGCGAGAAATCGTGCTTCAAGTTTTTACGCAACCTGTTGCCCGACGCTCCTCCGCGCGACAGCTTTACCGGTGGCGTAAACATCGAAATTTCAATTTGTCCGCATTCTCGCCTCCACCGTACGGTTTCCGCGCGCGAGAAAGAAGCGATCGGCTCGACGCGCGCGACCAGAAAAGCGACCGAGATCGCCGCGAGTCTTTCGGTTTTTCCGCGATGCTCGCGCACACGGGGAAATTTGTGGAATGGAGAAACGATCGCCGCGAGCGAGCGAGCGAGCGGACTCCCGTGGTCCTGTTTTCGAGGCGTTCGCCGATACGATGCTTTGGGTCACGAATCGTGGAACAATTTCACGCGAAGCACGTTCCGCGAAGAAGAGTCGACCGAAACGAACGCGTCGAGTTTCGTTAGGCGGGCTCACAGGGGAGGAACGACGGACGGCGGAGGCGGCCAGGTAATCGACGGGCTACGCGGGGATCGAGGCTCGAGCGGAATTGGGTCGACGCGACCGACGTGTGCGCCGTGGAAACGAGGGTGCGCGAAACGCCGTAGGACGATCGTCCGTCCGTCTTACCCGAAGGAGTCTGCGTCCGGACTTGCTCAGCAATTTCCTCAGCATCTCGAAGGCGAGCGGCTCCTCGCGCTGGCTGCGACGTTCGCGACAGTCCGTGGTCGTTTACCGGAATCGGCCGGATCCGTGCGTCGTCGAGCTTTCGTTCTCCGTTCTCCGTTCTCCGTCGTTGGTCGTTCGTTCTCCGGTTTCTCCGGTTTCTCCGGACTCTCCCGTCTCGGCTCTGCCAAGAAAATTGAACGCGTCGCGGGATTGATTTTCGTGGCGGACGCGAATTCTCGGTGGCCGAGGCGGTCGGGTCGGGTCGAGTCGCGTCGAGTCGAGTCGAGTCGGATCGATGCGCACGGGTCGGCGTCGCGCGACCAAATACCGCTCGGGAGCACACCGCTGGCCTATTTATCACCTCGGCTGCCCGCCCGGCCTTGTCGTAACACGCTACACGCTACGCGCTGCACGCTACGCGATGCACGATGCGCTCTGGCCACCGTGCACGCTGCGAATCCCTCTCCCCTTCTTGCACCGTCGCTCCCGCTTCCACTCCGGAAAGGTTCTCGCGCATCCATCCCCTTCCCGTCTTCCTGAACCGCGTTCGATCCGATTTCTCGCACGGTCGGCCTTCGATCGACGAAAAATCCCCACCGTCGTCGTCGAGAGCTCGAACTTTGCTCCAAGTCAAAGATCTTTTAAAGATTTTTTAAAAGAATCTGGGAGATCTTGAAAATTATTATATTTTTCGAAACAACGACGAATCAACGAGAAAATCCGTCGGTCGCGTCGAGAGAGTTTTCTCGACGATCACCCTCCTCTTTTACCGTTTGTTTGGGGGTTGCGCACCTCCGCCACTCCGCTTCGATCGTACCGTCGTATCGGTACGTTCCCGTCGTCGTTCGTTCGTTTCGCGTTTCCGAACTTCGAGGCTTCACGATACCCTCGGATGTTTCCAATTCGTTTCGGAGTACGAGAAGTCGAGGCGAAATTCAACCGGGCGTCCGCGAACGAGCGATCGACGAAAACGTTCGAGTACTCGCGGTCATCGGGCCGGCGAATCGATGGAAATTGAAAGAAGAGAGATCGCGGCTTCGCTCGACTCGGTCTCTCGCGCTGGTTCATTGAAAAATCGGAGCGTGTTGGTCGCGTGTCCGTACGCGTAGCGCGCAAGCTCGAGCGCGTGCACGTGCACGGCGTAACGCGTGCGACCGAAGCTGTTCTCACGCGACGACACGCGGCCGCCGAGTCTACTCTCTCTCCTCTTTCTCTCCTCTCTCTCTACCCCCGTTTTTCGCGTTCCTCGTGTTCCTGTAGATGGGTGCGTGCCGCCACGTGCCGGTTCCGCGCGCCCACGGAAAACTCGTAATTGTCGTAACATTCGAGCTGGCTCTCCGAGCTCCCGGGCCCCCTCCGTTTCGGCCCCGGCAAACGCACCGATACCAGCCACTCGTCTCGAAAGAGCCGTTCCACCCCGTCCCCGGATAAGCCGTGCCTATTCGATCGTTAACCAACGAGGGAACAAGCTCGAGTCGCGCGACCCGGTTTCGATCAAACTCGCGCGGCGGACGATTCTTGGAGCGTGCTCGTTCCTTTTGCCCAAAACAACGGCGGAGAGATCGTCGAAGCCGGTGCGCGCGCGGTTCCCGACCGAAACAAAACATCCTACCCGTTCGATGCGAATTTTATCGCGGCGAACGTTCGTCGATCGACCCTTGGGATTCGGCCTTTACGGTTCAAACAATGTTTTTCGTTTCGGAGATGCGAAGCGAAGCTGGTCCGCGCGTAACAAGCTTGAAAAACCGAAGCCAACGACGATGACGACGAACGTTTCGTCGGACGAGATAGAAAATTGATAATTTCTCGAGCAGCGTGAGAAACTGTTCGAGAAAAGACACGAAAATAAATAGACGAGAGCATCGAACCGAGAGACGGTGCGACGACCGAGCCGACGCGGCGTCTTTCGTTTCTAGGTTTGCGAAATTGAGCGATGCCCGAATGTCGTCACCGGGTTTGCGTCAGCAGGGTGTAATTCGGCCAATTACGTCAGCGAGGACACGTACCTACCTCTCGCTCGAACCGGCTCGATAAATCGCCGTTTCCTCGCGCAAATTCGCGTAGAACGCTCGATCGATCACCTACCCTCTCGCGACCAGCGAGCTTACTCGAAAAATCATTTTTTATCCGATGCAATTTACCATCCAAAAGAACGCGCGGTTCGTCGAAGAATCTCTCCCGTAAATTTCGTAGCGTACACCCTTGTCGGAGTCGAAGTTCGGCGTCTTCGTTCCATCGATTTCGGAAAAATGGGAAGCGAACGAGGGTAGACGAGAACGCGACGAGCTGAAACAAAGTAGGCTCTTGATTTTTCAAAAAATTTTATTCCTTGGTTTCGCCGGACGCCGCTGTCCCGCGCAATCTTCCCGATACAGGCGTACGCCGCGTTTCGCGTTTCCGAGCTTCGAAACGAGCGAACGCAAACACAAAAGGAGAGCGAGGCGGCGAGAACTCGGGGTGGCGATAGAGTTTTACGCGTTTCGCGCGGCGAAATCGTTGGGAAATATTAATGGAAAAGGTTTTAGACAAAATTAACTAACGAACCCTACGCGTCGCGCCGAAACGATCCTCGAATGAAGCCTGAAAATCTTCCGAACGTTCGACGCTTCTGGAAAAATCGTAATTCTACGCTAGCAGCGAGTAAGTCGCGACGCGTTTAACGCGCGAAACGAGAAACGAGAAACTAGAAACTAGGAACGAGAAACGAGGCCGCGCGGTTACGATCGATTCGTAAATTTTCGCGGCGATGGGAACGAAACCTAATCGCTTTCAAGGGAAACAATCGCCGACGGCGATGGAATAACGAGCGGCGCGTGCCGATCGCCGCGTGGCCCGTGCCCCGTCGCGTGTCCACAAATGCTCGTTCAAACATTACCGAGTAGGTGGTGCGCGCGCGGAAATAAGTCTCGCCTAATTGCGACGACCGTTCCATTAGAGATTAAACTTCAAACGAGACCCGGCGAAGTTCGTTTGGTCGATCGATGCGGTTCGCCGAACAACCGGACGACGACCCACGGCTCGTTCCTCCTTCTTTCGCGGACAACGCTAATTTTTCGCGATCCGTTCGTATTCCGATTCCTCTGAGCATCCCTCGTCGCGTCGCGTCGCTACCCTTCTTCGACGCGCCTTTTGTTTTTCGCGATGCGACGAACGCGACTCCGTTCGAGGCGAGGAAAACCCCGAGTCGAGCGCGCGATTTCCCTCGGGGTTTTGTTTCGCGAAGTTTCCAACGATCGATGCCTTTCCAAACGAGATTCGTTATCCTGCTTTCGTCCGCGTTGGATCGGTCTCGCGAATTCGTGCCGTTACGCCGTTACACCGTTTCGATCGATGCGCGAAACTTCCTTTTCGAGTTTGCGAACGAACGCGACTGCCCGACAGAATGTTCGAATGTAGCGAATTTTCTAGTCGATTTTTACAGAATTTCAGTCAAAGTTGAAATTCTGAAATGAAAAGTCGAACGAAGAGCCGGAGAAGAGGGAAAAGAGAAGAGGACCGCGAGAGGACGATCCTGCGACGGGAAATCACCGTGTCACAAATTCACTGGGGTGAAAGGTCACGCATCGCGTTGGTCCGACGGGTATTGCGAAGGTTCCGCGCTCGATCGCTTGCAAATATTTGTGAAATCGCGGCAGTTGCGATTTCCGTCGCGTGCCCGGTATTTTTCGACGAGAGTTAAAAGTCGTCGAAATCCTGTGCAAAGAAAGAGGCCTCGTCGATCGGGGAATCGCGCGGCGCTTACGCGTATTTGCCGGTGACGCACCCTACGCGCGAAAAAGGGTGCCCGACGTTGATCCGCCGAGCGTGGGAAACGCTTCGAACGAAAACTCGCACGCAGAATCCGGTCGATCGGTCGATCGGTCGGTCGAGACGAGCGGCGATCGTTTTTCGGCTTTTATCAAAATATTTTTAGACTCGATCGCGTTCGAACGAGCAGAAGATGTCGCGCCGTTCGACGGCTTACCGCTTTCGAAGCGGGAAACGTACCGATCGCCTCCGAGATTCCTGCAACGATCGACGGCGTGTTCCTCCGGATAGACGTCGACGCTGTCGCGACGATCAGGGTGAGAGCAAAGGTTCGTGCAGTTTCTCCGGGTCGAAGGGCATGTTGTTCTCGTTGCCCGGCATCAGTATCGGCACCATTTTCGAGCGCAGCTCGTACGGCAGGAAGTCGTAGCAAAAGTTGTAGAAATCGTGTCGGCTGTGCACGATTTGTAGTCGCGCCATCTCCTTCATCAGCGTGTGCAGTTCCGTCTTGTAGGTCTGGTAGGTTTTGCTTTTCGCGATCACGGCGACCACCTCGGACAGACGAAGAATAAATTTCTCGGAGCGCAGCCTGGTCTCCAGCTTGTACTTGGGCTCCATGCATTTCCAGAGATGCTTGTACAGGCGATCCGTGACCCATCTCGCCGGACGCGGGAGCCGGGGCTGCTTGTACACCAGCCCGTTCACCAGATAAGCCTTGTGCACCTTCTTCGGAACGGGAGTCTGCTGTTTCTGCCGAGGCCGAAACAGTTTGCCGAGTTTCTTCTTCTCCCCTGCGCCGGCCGTATTTCGAATCTCTTTCGCCCGCTCGATTTCCAGTTTCTTGATCTCCTCCAGCTTCTTCCGGATCTCCCGCACCGTTTCGACGTTCGAGAGGCCCTGACTCGCCGGCGTCGCGACCCCCTCGCTCTTGAAAAAGTCCTCGATGTTCCGCTGAACCTTCTTCTCGCTCACCCGCGGCGCCGCTGAACTCTTTCTTCGACCAGAGCCAGCCGCAACGTTCGACTTTCTTCCGAGCACGATCTTCGAGTCGTTCCTCTTCCCTTTTTCACCGGTGCTGCCGCGTTCCGACTCCGTCTCGATCCGATTCAGCGAAAGCGGTCGCAGCGACGATCCGGTTCTCCCGCTCGTA
This sequence comes from Agapostemon virescens, assembly GCA_028453745.1. Classification (NCBI taxonomy): domain Eukaryota; kingdom Metazoa; phylum Arthropoda; class Insecta; order Hymenoptera; family Halictidae; genus Agapostemon; species Agapostemon virescens. The sequence continues at coordinate 14,436,239 of CM052087.1, forward strand.
CCCGGTCCACTCTGCTCTCCGGACGGAAGTCCGACAACCGGCTTCGTCGCGTTTCGATCGGTGGCGACGCGCGTAGGCGATCCGAAGCTGAGATTTTCGATCGGTACGTTGACCTTCGTGATCGATTTGATCGAAACTCCGCTTTTTTTCTTCGGGGTGGATAGACTCTGTTTCGTCGATCGTTTCTCGAGTTCGCCGCGAGTCTTTGCTTCGACGTCCTCTTCGACGTTGCTCCCCGATCGCTCCCGAGACTCAAAACTTTGCTTTCCCCTGTTCGAAACGGTTTCGGACCGTCTCTGCGTCGCGAAATGCTTCGAAGACGTCGGTTCGAGATCTTTCGCGATGGACGATATCAGCAGCGAACTGTCCGCTTCAGTTTTTTCGTCGTCTTCTTCGTCTACTTCGTCTACTTCGTCTACTTTGTCTTCTTCTTCGGTTTCCTCCAGCCGATCGTCTCGGAAGAGTTTCGAACGGCTTCGAGAACCCCGAGAACGCGCGTCGCGATTCGCGTCCGTCTCCGCTTTGCTCGTCGCAGGCACCGATGAACTGCGAACCGCACCGTCGACGTCCTTCTCCTTAACCAGGGTCGAACTCCGTTCAGACTCGACGCTGGTATTCGTCGGCGACAGCTCCAAAAACATTCGAAGAAACGAATCCATTCCGGAATCATCGGTGGAAGGCAACGTTCTCTTGGCGCTGCGTTCCGTCTGGTTCTTCAAGGTTGACGAAACGTTCTTCGCTTCGGAAACGTTGATAACCGGCAACGATTCTGCTCTTCGAACGCTGTTCTGCCGCTGACTCCGATTTTGCGCCGTCTGTTTGGTTTTCGTCGGTTCTTCGTCGTCGGAAGAATTCGAGCTCTCATTTCCCGAATTTAATTTCGTGAAAATATGCCACTGGCTTTCGCTTAGATCGGTACTTTCAGCAGAGGCGGGATCAACCTCGGTAATCTTTCGCTTCTCCGGTATATCGGCCCTTTCTTCGTTTTGATCTTTCACCGGGGATTCCATGTTCTCCGACCGGGAAACACCGGAGGACAATTTCGTTTCGCTCGTTACTCCTCTTCGTTTCTTCGAAGGAGATTGTTCGACTTCTACCTCGGATTCGACGACGACGTTCGTCCGCGTTTCTCTCCGAGAATCGCTCAGCCTCTTACCGGACCTCGGCGCGACGTTTTCGGGTTCGGTCGGTGTCGTCGACTCTGGAACCTTGCTCGTTCGTCCGCTCCGTTTTCTCGAAGGAGATTGTTCGACTTCGACTTCGGATTCGACTGCGACACGCGACCGCGTTTCTTTCCGAGATTTACTCGGTTTCTGCGAGATATTTACAAGTTCGATCAGTGCCTCTGGTTCTCGAATTTCACTCGTTCGTCCGCTGTGCTTCTTCCAAGGAGATTGTTCGACTTCTTCTTCAGACTCGATGACAAAGTTCGACCGCGTTGCTTTTCGAGATTCGCTCGGCCTCTGACTCGTTCTCGGCGCTGTGTTCTCGGGTCCGTCCGGTATCGTCGACTCTGGAACCTTGCTCGTTCGTCCGCTCCGTTTTCTCGAAGGAGATTGTTCGACTTCGACCTCGGATTCGACGGCGACACGCGACCGCGTTTCTATCCGAGATTTACTCGGTCTCTGACTCGGTTTCTGCGAGATGTTTGCGGGTTCGATCAGTGCCTCTGGCTCCCGAATTTCATC